>OY856415.1:589031765-589361765 GCA_963693085.1 Alisma plantago-aquatica
TCATGTAGCTAGCAATCTGTAGTTCCATTCATTCACATTCACACATGTAGAAACATTCATATAGCAACCAACACTTTCATTCATTTTCACTCAGACACATGTAGAAACATCTAGACATGTAGAAACTTTCACACATATATTATAATTCAGAAATTCATTTACAAAATATCATTCTTTAGTCATTATTCACTATCAACATCCCAATTATATTTTAAAACCCCCACTATTTGTATGGTTGTTGCCCATTCTTCTCTTACTTCATTTAATTCTCCCATCGTATAGGGAGCATGTACATCTGGTAAGTCTGTTCCTGTAGTGGGGTCAGCTTTAAACACCTGGAAAGAGAATGATGTATATATATAATTAATGAGCTATAAATAAGATTGATATATTTCATATTATCTAATGAGACTATATAATACTTGAGCAATACAATCGATGTCCATACAACATGATAGACTAACACATATATAGTACATAACAACAGCAGCGTCGAATTTACATACAACACTAGCTTAGTACATATATAGTGGGACTAAGGTGACAATCCCACCTACTAAAACATGTTACCGACAACTACATGTTACGACTGGGAGGTCGTGATTCAGCAACCGTATGCATTAGCAGGAGGACAAACATATCACCATATGTTTGTCCTCCTGCTAATGCATACGGTTGCTGAATCACGACCTCCCATTCGTAACATGTAGTTGTCGGTAACCAGTTTTAGCAAGTGGGATCCTCACCTTAGTCCCACTATATATGTACTAAGCTAGTGTTGTATGTAAATTCGGCGCTGCTGTTGTTATGCACTATATATGTGTTAGTCTGTCATGTTGTTATATGAATCTGAAGCACTTGTGTGTGCTGCACTTTATGTATTATATCTGTATCCTGTTTCTCTTCATTGGGGCTTCTTTTGCTGTTTCATGGCTTGCTGCCTATATATCTATATAGCCTTTGGCAAACGCCTGCATATCCTGCATAGCTATGTCATGGCCGTCCTGCATAGCCTGTAGTCTTTGGCGAACGCCTGCATATCCTCTTGGACCCATTGTGTGGTCGTAACATGTAGTTGTCGTTGAGCATCGCTGATAGCCTAGTTAGTTAGCACATTGATTTGGTTAGTAACAATAAAGGTTAATCTTGAATAGGTGAATACATAAAAACGTATATTAATTAAATTGGGAGTGGCGCTTAATACCTTGAATTCATTTGTTTTTCTTTGGGTAACAAACTCCTCCCAGTCTTTGGGGTCCAAGTAGTTCCATTGTTGTGTGGCTTCCTTCTTCCTATATTTATTTTTCAAAGAGAATACAAACAAAAATTATTAGTGTAGAGTTAGTGAAATACTGATCAATGTCTAGAATTGGTCCTATAGTTCTTTAGCACCCTCCCACAATGTTTAGCATTTGTATTAACTAGAAGATAATGAAACATCAAATAAGAAAATGATATTGATATTAAAAAAGTAAATATTTAGCTTCAATAAAAAAATATAAACATGCATGCCTCTAAAATTGTGATCTTTTATCAATTAACAATCCTTCATTGTGATCTCCGCGCACATATAAGTCATCATTAGCTTCCATATTTTGTGGAGTTGGCAACCCAACTGAGAATGGACTGGAGTCATCATATTTATCATAGTACTCTTCTTCATCTATAGGATCTTCAATGAACTGCCTTTTACCATGAAGAATAACCGACCATTTATCATTTGCAGAATCATCGATATAAAATACTTGTTTCACCTGTGATGCCAATATGAATGGTTCAGCCTTCTCGCCAATCTTTTCAAAGTTCACTAAAGTGAAACCCAATTCATCTACTATAACTCCTTTGGTGTTATCAACCCAATTACATTTGAAGAGTGGAATTCTGAAATCTATGTAGTCAAATTCCCATATCTCTTCAATGACACCGTAATATGACATTTTAGCTTCACATGGACTCTTATCCTTTGCACTTGCAAAAAACATAGTCGATGCTTGAAGGGTGACCCCACTGTTTTGGACGACACTCTTATCATCTTGGCGCTTTGTGTAATATGTGAATCCATTAATGTCATACCCTTCATAAGACATAACAGTCAACTTTGGTTTATAGGCGAGGCATTTGATAGTTTCAGTAATATCATCTGGTGTTTGAGATAGTTGATGTAAGACTTTATCTTCAAACCACTTAATAAAAGTCTTGTTATGCTCTCTAGCAAGCCACATTGTATTGGCTCGAGGATATTGTCTTTTGATGAAATTGGTATGTTCCTCGATATAAACGTTCACTTCGTCCATGTTGTGTAAAATATACAAATGACCTTGTTCCAACTGCTCACGGCTGATTACTTTCACACGTGATCCCAAAATTCCTTTGCCAAATAGCTCGTCAATATTCTTGTCATTATCAGGAGTGTCATTACCACTGAGAAAGTCATTGCAGAAATCCATAACCTCTCTCGCCACATAACCTTCAATAATACTCCCTTCAGGCCGATAACGGTTTCGAACATCACCTTTAAAAATGCTCATGTATCGTTCAAAGGGATACATCCAATGCAAGAAAACCGGTCCCAAGATTTTCACTTCCCTAGTCAAGTGGACAACAAGATGTACCATGATATCGAAGAACGAAGGAGGGAAATACATCTCAAGCTGACATAGGGTAACAACCACTTCTCTTTGCAAATTATCGAGAGTCTCAGGGTCAATAACTTTGCTGCAGAGACTGTTGAAAAAGAAACAAAGTCTGGTGATTGCAAACCTTACATGCTTCGGCAATATAGATCGAATTTCCACGGGCAATATTTGTTGCATTAGAGTGTGACAATCATGAGATTTAAGACCTATCAACTTCAGATCTTTCATTGATACCAATCTACGGATGTTGGATGAGTAACCATGTGGCACCTTAACATTTACCAAGAATTCACAAAAAGCTTTCTTCTCCTTTCTAGACAACGTGTAACAAGCGGGAGGTAAGTATGTTCTTTTATTACCCATTTCACGTAATTCTGTTAATTCTGACCTTATTCCCATTTCACGTAGGTCCAGTCTGGATTTTGTCCCATCTTTAGTCTTACCTAGTATATTTAACAGAGTACCAATGATGCTATCACATACATTTTTCTCAACGTGCATTACATCAATACAATGTCTGACTGTCAAAGAACTCCAATAAGCAAGATCCCAAAATATTGACTTCTTCTTGAATGAAGAATTGTCACTCCGTGTAGTACATTGTGATCTCTTACCAAATTCATTGACAAAGTCTTTTACTCTTTCATAAACAACCTCCCCTGGTATAGGTTTAGGTGCACTGCGTTCCTCATTCAATCCATTGAATGCTTTGCGCTTCCTACGATACGGATGGAATTTTGGAAGAAACCTTCGATAACCGAGATATACATTCTTACCGCCATGTTTTAGTCTTGTTGAATCAGTGTTTTCTTCACATATAGGACACACTTTAGCTCCTTTGACACTATATCCAGACAAATTCCCATATGCTGGAAAGTCATTAATAGTGCAAAACAACATAGCATGCAAACGAAATGTCTCTCTTCGTGAAGCATCATAGGTCATCACACCTTCACCCCAGAGTTTCTTTAAGTCATCAATCAGAGGTTCAAGATAAACATCGATGTCATTTCCAGGTTGTTTAGGGCCCGATATCAACAACGACAGCATTACGTACTTATTTTTCATACAC
Source organism: Alisma plantago-aquatica (assembly GCA_963693085.1). Classification (NCBI taxonomy): domain Eukaryota; kingdom Viridiplantae; phylum Streptophyta; class Magnoliopsida; order Alismatales; family Alismataceae; genus Alisma; species Alisma plantago-aquatica. The sequence continues at coordinate 589,035,474 of OY856415.1, forward strand.
AGCCAGGGAGGAAGATTGTATATAACAAGCATGACTGGCCAAGTGCTATGTTGGCTGCTCAATGTCCCGTACGGATTCATCCCGTATGTACAAAGCCCAAGTCTTAGATTCCTATCTTCTTCACCAAATTCAGGGTACAATACATCAATCTTCTTCCACTGTGGGGAATCAGACGCATGTCGTAGGATCCCATCATTATTTTTCTTAACATCTGCATGCCACCTCAAATTCTTCGCATCTATCGGATTGGCAAACAAGCATTGAAATCGTGATATTATAGGTAGATACCACATCACCTTGGCAGGAGAACCAGTTTTGGACTCCCCCGAAGTCGTCAATTTATACCGTGACGCACCACATTTTGGACAATCTTTCAAATCTGCATAGTCCTTTTGAAATAATACACAATCATTAGGGCATGCGTGTATCTTATTGGCATCCATTCCCATTGGGCACAACAATTTCTTTACCTGGTATGTTGAGATTGGCAGCTCGTTTCCTTCAGAAAGCATTTCTTTCAACAAAGACAACAATGACGTGAAGCTTTTGTCGCTCCATCTATTGTTAGCTTTCAACTTATACAATCTCAACACAACGTTAAGCTTCGTAAACTTAGTACAACCTGTGTATAATGGCATCTCAGCATCATGCACAATGTTTCTAAAAATGGGAGGTGGATCAGTGTGCTCTACCCCACAACTATCCAGCATCGCATCAACGATGTCTACTGGAACTGGTTCATTCACATCTACGTCATCGTAGGCAATTTCTTCTTCCACACAAGCACTGCTATCGACATCCACTGGTTTCGAGTTTAAAATCTCTCCATGCCAGTGCCATTCTGTATAGCCTTGTATAATCCCGTTGCACATGACATGAGTTTTGATTTCGTCACCAGTGTTGACTTTCAAGTTGTTACCGCAATGCCTACATGGACAGTAGAACCTATCTCCAGGTTGTTTCCTATGTTCCTCGGCAAATCTTATGAACTGGTCAAGACCAGAAATAAACTCTGGGGTGCAGCGATTGCGAATGGACATCCATGATCTATCCATTCTATGATCAAAGAGAAAACAAGTATATATTAGGACAAGATTAGGGTCTAGGGTTAACAAATACATGTGATGTCATTATTATATATAATAAATGTGTACCACCTATCCATTCTTGAACACCTAATCTCACTAGTAAGTGTATAATGTGTATTGGGTTTTCAAGAAAATTTCGGCAGCATTTCGCCGCTGTTCTCCAAGTATATATGTACTTAGAGAACAAACGGGGAAATGCTGCCGAAATTTTCTTGAAAACCCAATACACATTGTACACTTACATCCTAAGCGAGATTAGGTGTTTAAGAACAGTCCCAAACTGGGGACTATCCAAGATTTACTCCTAATGAGTAAATCTTGGACGGGTTTCTAGGCCAACAAATAATGTGTTGTCATTCTTATACCTAAAATCATAGTTCTTCAAGTTAGGGTGATTATTGATGTCTTTAAAAGCATGATTGGCAATTTAGGGAAAAGTTCATCATTTACATTCCAAGCATGTCACATGTGTGCATTACAGTTCATCATTAAGCAAGATATAAGTAAGTATGTCATATTAAAATAGACTATACAATATGAGAAAATAGTAGTGTAATCATGCAAATGGGAACATTCATGGGAACACACACTTCAGTTATAAGCATTCATGTAGCAACTTTCAGTTCCATTCATTAATCTCTTTTTACATCCACACACAGGGGTGTACCCCTAAATAGTAACTAAACAAAGGGGTTGGTGTACCCCTAAACATGCGCATAATTAAAAAAAACTATTAATACAGACAAGTCTAGATAGATAGACAACTAAATACTACACCAACATGGTCCCGCATCAGTAACTTCTTTTTGATGATGAAGCTGTGTCACAAAGCTCCTCACTGTATTTAGACGAATCTGAATTGACAGGGGCCTCCGATTCAGATTCCTCATAGATGATATCCGACGTCGTGCGCTCATACCGCAGAAGATGATCGGGGGTCTCGTAGTTGATGTTGGTTATCCAAAATTTGATGGAATTATGACCAACTGGACGGAGAAAAAGCCTGTTGGAACGTACCACATGCATCTCTCCAATCCAATCACGCCAACCGGATTTTGATACAATATTTCCCGCCAAATCATACTCAACCTCGATAACATGTGAATAATTGCCAAACGTTAGGGTCACTTTACCAGGCATGTAGTGTCTTCCTTTTAGAAAACACCAATGTTTGGGTATGACCAATTGGTTTAAGAAACGATCATCTAGGATGATGTCCAATTGTTCTTCAATAGGGAACGTTAACATTGACATAGAGGCCCAGTTCATAGTGACTGTTATGGGTGGACAGAGACTGCACAATATTAGTATTAACAAAGTGTAAGTACATATAATGATGTTATATATTTTCAGAAAAAGTTGTATAACATCAGTTAACCTTTTATTGCTTGTCATAACCAACTTTATTGTGGTAGACATGATAGATTGAAAAGAAGTCTACATATGTACTTAGAGAACAAACGAGGAAATGCTACCGAAATTTTCTCGAAAACCCAATACACATTATACACTTACATCCTAAGTGAGATTAGGTGTTCAAGAACAGTCCCAAACCGGGGACTATCCAAGATTTACTCCTAATGAGCAAATCTTGGATGGGTTTCTAGGTGCTTACTAAAATAGAACCATTATATGGAACTAATCCTACATTATACACATACTTTTCCTGAGTAAGATAATGTGCACTTCATGGAATTATTAAGATCTGAATATATATAAGTTGTTTCTACCTACTTTGATGGGATTTTATAACATTCAAGTCTTCCATTTAAGGAATTAGATGCATATATTGCAGTCCATTGTGTTGAGATAAGAATCCCATGTGATACACACGATTGAGAATCTTTCATGATACTAGGAAAATATACAACTAGATATTCATTTAGGTGTTAGACATTCATTTAGGTGTTCCTGATAACTCGCAGGTATGCACAACTATATATAAAACAATAGACTTGTCACACATAAAACACCCTATACAACTATAAAATAAAAAAGTATTAAGATATGCATGATACAATAACTATTTTGCATCACATTACATCAGACTTATCATTGATACCTTACTAACTTATTTCTACATTTACATATCATCACTTGATCAAAATTACATGTATTGTATAGACAATAGAGGATTCAACTCAGTAGAAGCACAAAATCAGTACCTAAACCCTAAACACAAATAAGTAAATAACTTAAAAAAAAAACGCCCAGCAGCTGCTTGGGCGTGCCTTGGCACCGCCCAAGCAGCCACCGGAGCAGAGGAAGAAGGAAGAAGGTAGGGCGGGCGGGCATACCTTGAGGGCAGAGGAGAGCAACGACCGGAGCACAACAACCACCGGCGGAGGCGGCGGCAAAGAGAGGAGAAGCGTCGGTGAGGACACAGAGCAGCGACGGCGAGGGCACGGAGCAGCGGCGAGGGCACGGAGCAGGAGCACGGACGGCCGCTGGTGAGCACAGAGGGCAGGAGCAGGAGCGGGAGCACGGCTGCCGGTGAGCACGGAGAAGCGGCGAGGGTAGGAGCAGGAGCACGGAGTGGCGGTAGAGGAGCAACGACCGGCAGGGGTGAGCAAGAAATCACCGGACCTAACTGAAATCGGGAATGAAACTGGGAAAGGGGAAGAGAAGCTCGCGCTGGTGAGCTATTAAGTTGACAATAAGCGTCGGTTATTCTAATAAACTGACAAATAAACCAACTGTGTCGGTTCTATTCAAAAAACCGGCACCTATACTAGATTATAGTCGTCGGTTTTTAACTAAAGGTCAACCGATACCTATTCGTGTCTCGCGAATACCCTTTAGTCGTCGGTTATTTATTTATGAACCGACGACATATGTCAAATTTTGGAGGTAATTTTTTCGCTGGAATTTTGGTTTTGGCGGTTGATTTTAGGTGTCGGTTTTTTATTAATTAACCGACACTTAAAAAAAGCGGTACCCGTGTCTGGTCGACCTTCACAGATTGTATGTCAGTTTATGTTATAAACCGAAACTGTAGAGTTTAGGTGTCCGTTTATGTATACAACCGACACCTTGAAAAGTGACTTTATAAGCCATTTCTGTAGTAGTGCTTCGAGAAGCTGCAATATGCTTCTTTGCTGCCACCATTTTATTTCCCCAGTTGGAAGCACCCGGAACTAATTCCAAGCTCTCAAGAAGGAAGCTCGAAGCTTGTGCATAGTAGATAGAGAGCTCTTGAAAACACTTGTGGATACTTCCCCTTTTTAAGAAGATGGAACCAGAATGCCCAGATTCAATCCGGAGGCCACCGGGAAAAGACTTGTGCTGTCTCTGGAGATGGTCCTAAACCACCGCAGGAGACAGACTATGATAAGAATGTGATCCTCCTCAGGGGCTACCAAATCAAGAAAAATCCATCCTCTCTCTTTCTTTGGTTGTTGATGGCTAGCAGCCTCGGGATTTTGACGTTTCTGTCCGACAGTTGTTGCTTCAGTTGCGGCCGCAATTCTGACCCTTGTGCCTTGGTCGTCATCTTGGCCGGTTTGCTTCGTGTGGGCCACACATGTTATCAAGTTCACTGACCACTTAAATGTTAGGTCGGGAAAAACTAGAATCTCGATAAAACTTGTCGCAATGTAAAGCCCGGTGTATCGTCCATCAAAAGAAAAACCAAGGCGATGCAAGACTGGACGATACAGATAAAAGTTGTGCTGCCCGGCATGAATGTCGGGCGATATGGTCGTACGAAGTAATTTCCCGATAGGTTTATATGTCAGAAAAAAAATGTCACCCGATATGGTACTATCGGGCAGGCGCGAATGGAAGTCGTATCGTGAGTTATGCGCGTAGGGCGATAAGAAAAACCAACTCAGATTGTCGATCGATACGCCGCGCGCGATATAAAACCTGTGCCGGGCAAATAGACTGTCGGGCTATACCCTTGCTTTTTGGAGACATCGCCTGATACAAGGGTGAAGGCAACTGGCCGATACGCGAGCAAAAGTGGATTACTGAACGATACAGGTGTCTGAAAAGAGCAAGTGTGGTAACCCGACACGGTAAATCCACCTTACTATATATAGCAAGCTCAGTTGGGGGTAAACGGGCAATTCTGGGGTGTGCGTCGGCCGCTGAGACATGCCATTCCCAAGACGACGGTCCCATCAGCCTCATTAAGGGCAATTACTTGCATGTACGATACGGTGCGCGCCGCCCATGAATGCCATCCGTCTCGGCCGTTGCGATGCCCAAGAGCATACAGCCCGATACTGTTAAAAACAGGCGTCCAAAACTAGAGCGATAGACGGGCAAGACATCATCGGTTCAAGGATTAGGTCCCCGACCTCAGAAAGTATTACTCCTCAAAGCTCGTAAAATACAGCGGTGGCCAATAAAATAGAAGAGTCAGCGCATGCTCGGTGTGTGCACCGACTCGGGCCTTATTACAGTCCATAATGTTTGTAGTGTTTGTTTTACAGGAAAATAAATTTCATCCTATTCTAAGAAAAGAGAGAAAAACTCGGGCTGCCTCCCGAGGAGCGCTGAAGTTTGTGTCGCCAGCTTGACCGGTGTAAGCTCTTCACGTTCAGCCTTCGACATTACCCATATCCTTTAAGTCGATCTCTGCTCTCCTGACAAAAGCTCCATCTTCATAATACCTCTTTACTCTGTGCCCATTTACTTGGAAGACTTTGGTCGGATCGTCCTTGTTGTAGAGATCCATCATTCCTGATGGGTATATCTTCGATACAGTAAATGGTCATGACCATCTTGTTTGTAGCTTCCCAGGGAAAAGACGAACGGAGGACTTGAATAGTAAAACTTTATCCCCTTTGCTTACATCTTTCCTCCTGAGGTGGGCATCATGCCACACTTTCGTTCTCTATTTGTAGATTTTTGCATTTTCATAGGCGTTCATCCTCAGCTCTTCGAGCTCTTGAAGCTGCAAAAATCTCTTTTCTCCTGCTTTCTCGAGGTCCATATTTAAGAATTTAATTGCCCAAAGGGCCTTGTGTTCGAGTTCTAGGGGTAGATGGTAGGATTTTCCGTAGATAGGTTTGTAGGGGGTGGTTCCAATGGGCATTTTGTAGGCGGTCCTATAGGCCCATAGTGCGTCGTCAAGCTTCATAGACCAATCTTTCCTCGTTCGGCTGACTGTTTTCTCAAGGATCTGCTTAATCTGCCTGTTGGAAACCTCTACCTGTCCTGACGTCTGCGGGTGGTAGGGTGTAGCGATCTTGTGCTTCACTCCGTACTTATGTAGGAGTGCTTCAAATTATCTCTCTCCAAAGTGCGACCCACCGTCGCTTATTACAGTGCGCGGTACACCAAACTGAGGAAAGATTGTCTTCTCGAATAGCTTGATTACCGACTTGGCGTCGCATGTTTGGGTTGCTACTGCTTCCACCCACTTCGATACGTAGTCCACTGCCACTAGTATGTATTGATACCCCCTGGAAGGAGGAAACGACCCCATGTAGTCAATCCCCCATACGTCAAAGATCTCTACTTCGATCCAACTTGCCATCTGCATTTCATTCCTCCGCCCTATATTCCCTGTAGACTGGCATTCTTTGCAAACTTTTACAAATTGTGCAACATCCTTAAATAAGGAGGGCCAGTAGAAACCTGACTGTAGCACTTTTGCAGTTGTTCTTCCGCTACCCAGGTGTCCACCGTAGGGGGAGGCGTGGCATTCTTTCAGGATGTTCACGGTTTCTTCTTCTGGGACGCACCTCCTGTATAAATTGTCAGCGCATCTCTTGAAAAGGAGAGGATCATCCCAATAGTAGTTTTTAGCATCCGCAAATAGCTTCTTTTTCTAATTGTACGTAATGTCAGGAGGCAACTCTCCACAAGAAAGATAGTTGCAGATATTTGCAAACCATGGCAAGTCTTCTTCCTTAGCCTCTGCCAACATAAGAGCCTCATCGGCATAGTCATCGTTGATCGGTAGTCCCCCTTGCCTTTCAGTTATGATCCTCGATAGGTGGTCGGCGACCACATTTTCTACGCCCTTCTTGTCGATAATTTCGTGGTCGAACTCTTGAAGCAATAAGGCCCACCTCAACAGCCTGGGCTTTGTGTCTTTCTTTTACATTAGATATTTTATAGCCCCATGATCTGTATATACCTTGACCCTTATTCCAACTAGACACGATCTGAACTTATTGAAGGCGAAGAAGATTGCCAACATCTCTTTTTCTGTGGTTGTGTAATTTACCTGAGCTTCGTCCAACGTGCGACTAGCGTAGCAGATCACATGGTGCCTTTTATCTTTCTTCTTCCCCAGGACTGCTCCTACCACATAGTCGCTAGCGTCACACATAAGCTCAAAGGGTAAATCCCAATCTGGCGCTTGGAGGATAGGTGGTGATACTAAAGTGTTTTTCAAATCCTGAAATGCATTGAGACAATCATTAGAGAAAACAAATTCAACATCCTTTACCAGAAGATTGGACAATGGTTTGGAAAATCTTCGAGAAGTCCTTTATGAATCTTTGGTAGTATCTGGCGTGCCCTAGGAAGCTTCTCACTCCCATCACGGATTTCGGTGGGGGAAGCTTAGATATTGCTTCAACTTTGCTTGCGTCCACCTCGATCCCATGCTTTGAGATCTTATGCCCCAGAACGATGCCCTCCCGTACCATGAAATGGCACTTTTCCCAGTTTAGAACCAGGCTATTCTCCTCGCACCTTTGAAGGACCGACGACAGATTTTTCAACCAGGTATCGAAGTCCTTTCCATAGATTGAAAAATCGTCCATGAAAACTTCTACGATATCTTCCAGAAAATTTGAAAACATTGATATCATGCATCTTTGAAAGGTGGCGGGGGTGTTGCAGAGACCGAAGGGCATCCTTCTGAAAGCACAAGTGCCGTAGAGGCAGGTGAATGTTGTTCTCTCCTGATCGTCGGGCAAGATGGGTACTTGGTAAAATCATGAAAAGCCATCAAGGAAACAAAAGAAATTGTGATGCACTAATCTTTCAAGAACTTGGTCAATAAAAGGTAGCGGAAAATGATCTTTTTTTGTAGCATGATTTAGCTTTCGGTAATCGATGCACATCCTCCATCTGTTGACGGCCCTAACCACCACCTCATCACCCTTTTCACTCTTTACCACTGTCATCCCGCCCTTTTTGGGTACTATGTGAATCAGACTCACCCAATTGCTATCGCTGATTGGGTAAATGATCCCCGCATCCCTTAGCTAGATTACCTCTTTCTTGATGACTTCCTTGAGCATCTGGTTCAACTTCCTTTGGGGTTGAGCCAGAGGTTTGGTAGATTCTTCCAAGTTGATGCGATGCATGCATAAGGCGGGGCTAAGACCTTTGATGTCCTCTACAGAATATCCTATAGCCCCCCTATGGAGTCTTAACTCCTCAAGAAGTCGGTCCAGCAGGTTTCTCAAAAGATTGGCGTTTACGATGATGAGGTTTCTCTCTTCTTCATCTAAGAACTCATATTTCAGACCTTCAGGCAACAGTTTCAACTCAGGCTTTGCTCTGGATGCCTTTTTTTGAGGCTCCTCTTCGAGAGAGGCATACTTCACAGACTCCACCACCTCATCCTCTTCGTGCAAATTTTCGTCAGAAGGGTCAAAAAGGTCGAGATACTCTGCAACTTCAGGATCCTCGAAGTCGGAATCTTGACAGCTTATAGCCCTCACAAGGGGGTCCACTATCCGGATGTCCTCCTCTATCTCCTCGCAGAATTTATCGTAGCTGTCCACAAAACATGCAGATTCTGACAGGGAAGGACTTTTCATGACTTCCTTCAACTTGAAGTCCAGGTGGTCTTTTCCGACCCTCAGCGTGATAATCCCCTCAGAAACATTAATCAACGCCCTTCCTATTGCCAAGAAAGGACGTCCAAAGATGATCGGGCAGCGGGGGTCTTCTGCTGTGTCAACGACTACTATGTCGCAAGGAATGAAGAAATTACCGACCCTGATCGACACATCCTCAACAACGCCGACTGGTCTCTTGAAGGTATGGTCTGCCAGTTCAATCCTCATTTTGGTATGAACCATGTCGGTTAAACCGAACCTTTGCGCGAAGCTTAGGGGCATGAGGCTGATGCTTGCCCCTAAGTCGGAAAGGCCTTTTCGCTCAACGTTGTCCCCGATGGCAAATGGGATTGTAAAAGCTCCAGGGTCTCTTCTTTTGTTTGGCAGGTCAGACTTCACGAAGGCCGAGGAAGCAGATGCTAGGTGCACGGTCTCAACCCTTCCTCCCCTTCTTCTCTTCGTGATAAGATCCTTGAGGAACTTGGCATAGGTCGGCATCTCCTCCAAGGCGTCAAGGAAGGGGACTTCAAGATGCAGTTTCCTGATCGAGTTCATGAACCTTTCGTGACGCTTTTTCAAATTTTCCTTGATCAGCTTATAAGGAAACGGCAGCCTGGGAGCATAAGGATTCCTCCCACCAGATAGCTCATTGGAAGGCTTCTGTGCAAGCTCTCGAGCTTCTACTTGTCTACCTTCGTCCTCTGCCAAAATCGCACTCCCAGTCCTTGGCTCAGGCTCTGGTCCAGCTTCATCAATGCGTTCCACCATCTTCCCAAACCTTAGTACTGCCATTCTGGCAGTTTCAGGGTAGGAGAGTGTCTTTCCTGGAGGGTCCTTTCTCAGAGCGGCCATCTGGGCCAATCGTTGATCGACCTTGTGTTGGCGCATCTGCAAACTTGCCATCTGGTGTTGCATGGAATTCAGAGCTCTAGGACTGGCTAGCGCTCCCTGTACCAGCTGGTTGATGATAGTGTCTTGTCTTTTTATGTAAGCGAACAACTGACCAACCAAGCTGGGTTGGTGTGAAATCTCTTCTCGGCCTTGACGTTCACCCTCAGACAGAGATTGCTCACAGCGAGACATGGTGTCTGAGCTTGACAAAACAAATCACCATTCTACAGAGTTCCTGAAATGGAACGAGAAATCAACTTTTGAAAATAGAATTATTTATTTTGTGCAAAGAGTAATGATAATAAAATAACAAAAGCAAAGAGTTCTATCAAGCTCATTTCTAAGCTTGAGGCATGGGAGTGTAGTTAGTGGATTCGGATTCGTCAACAGTGCCATTTTGCCTTGTCCCCGGCAACGGCGCCAAAAAGTTGACCGGCCTAAATCGCGCGTTCTAAAATTGGAGGCGGATTTGAGGTAGTCGAGCTTTTACATTTATAACCCGAATCCTTCTAGGCCCCTGCAACTTTGGTTACGGGGTCGAACACAGGGACAAGGGTGGTAGTGTTGAGAACCCAAAATCGACACACTACACTCCGACAGGTATGAAGAGATAGTAAATTCCCCAAGGGGAAACAACAAGATGTCACAAACAGAACAAAGAAAACTATCTCCAACTGGAGTTACAAGAAGGATTTAAGGTTTTAATCATTTAGCAATTTTTTAGGTGTTTTCATGCAACAGAAACAGAAAGATCAAACTAGAGCTAAAGCAAGGTGTGAAGGATAAACTTTAGTAAAACAAGCAACAGCAGGAACACCATGTACCCCTCCTCCCAGAGCGGATACCTCTAACCAAGCGTCAACACCCCTCTCGAGGTTGCTGGGTTTAAGTTAGAGTGAAATGCTACTAAAGCAACTCCGTTCCAGGCACTCTCGTACTCCAGAATTGGACCGAACACTAGAGCCACAACACATCTCTCGAAGTTGTTGCGACGGGAAAACACGATTCGGTAGCTAAGCGAAATGCGATCCAAACAAGCAAGCTAGAGTTCAGATATTAAACATAGCAGTCATCCAACAATTACACCAAGCATAGAGCAGCAAGTGATTAAGCTTTTCCATATCCATAAACATTAAAGGTCTTAATTACAGTGCATAAGTAAAGAATTAAATAACAGAAATAAAGATAGATGTCGCCTTCTTGATGTAGAAGGACGACAGTCCACTACAGCTCTCCAGCCCGATACCGGTCAGGAGCCTAGCCCGATACAGAAGTGTCGGGAGGCACACCCTCTCAGGCGACACACCGTGACGGCCGACTGTATCGCTCAAGGACCCTGGCCAATACACTCACGTTGGGCGGCGCACCCTCTCGGGCGGCAGGCCATGACGGGCGAAGCGTATCGGGTGCGATATCGTGTCTGGCATGGAGCAATGCATCCACTGTCGGGCACTTGTGTCCCTAATCAATGTTGGCCGATATCGGCCTGCAATGTCGCTCGGGACGGTCCTAAGTGAACCATCCCCTCCCTCTCGGGATGAGGAAGATCTCACCTAGAGTTGCTCGATACGAGAACTGAGGCACGATACTCTTGCTCTCACAGTTTTCCTCCGAAGATCGCTCAAAGTTCCCAACTATGCGAACCTATCTTTTCGGCTTCCTGTAGCTACTATTTATAGGCAGCGGTTGGGGGAAGTTATGGTGCTCGAAGCGCCACGTGTCCTCCTCGTTCGCGGGTCGGTGGACGGCCGATACTGGTATCGCTCGGTACAGGGGTGTCGGCTGTCGGTTACGTGACGGGCGGCGCCTGTTAGTTGGTGGCCTGTGTCGTGCGACAAGCTTGGGTTGTCATGGCGAGCTCGGCTCCCTGTCGGGTAAAAGACATGTCATCCGTCAGTTTCTTTTTGCGCGACATCCCTATATCGCACGCTGTCGGGACGCGCTACCCTGTCGGGCAGTGCTTGTATCAGGCATCGGGAAGGCCGAAAGTAGGTGGAGCTTATTTGTGGGTCGGGATGGCCTTATTGACGATAAACGTACCAAAATTAGGAAAAACTCTGCAAAAAATGGAAATATTGGATTAAGAGCGTGATTTGGCCAATTATTGCAAAACTACTTATAAAAGAGAGGAAAACAGTTTAAAAGGGCAGTTTTGATAACAGAAAAACTGTCTAAAAAAACACAAAATTTGGTGTTATCAACTACCCTTCAAAAAGTATACTGCATGCTTAACTTTGTCTTCTTCAGTGATGTTTAGGATTTTGAACGCCTTTTCCAGCTCAGTCAACCACATGTCAGCGTCTACTGGATCATAAGTACTTGCATATTCAATCGCCCCAACACATCTAATACATTCAAATGTATTCCCAACACCTTGGAACTCCACATTAGAGGCAGCTACCCTAGCTTGAGGTGTTGGCGCTCTATCAACAATATGTGTAATTGTGGCCATCATCTGTCTAAACATAAACTAAAAATCCGGATTGGCCAGCATTGTCGGGTCTAGATGAGGCATTGCGAGCTTCTCTGGCCCTTCTTCTGGCACTCTCTCATCGCGTACCTACCTCCCTGCACCTCCTTCTGGTGCAACATAGCTACTCTCAATGTGTTCTTCATGTCCTCCAGTCATATCTGCATAAGCATAAACTATGATCAGATATGTTAGATACATAAGAATAGACTCAAACCTAAGTCCTCTGTCCCTGTAGACTCAGTAAACCTAGATCTCTGATACCAACTTTACTATGTAACCTCATAACACTAAATGAGATTACTCAAAACACAAAACACGATCAACTACTAATTAATCACATAGTAAAAAATGGGGGATAATTAAAACCAATTCCAACAATGTAAATAAACTGTAGAACATTTACAAAAAATCCATCATTCCATTCTCATATCATATACCAAGTATTTAGATATGGGTCCAAAGATCTTAGTCACATCCTACATACAAAAGATATTTCACATGTACATTCCATATATTTACAAACATTGACATACTACCAAAATCTCGTGTCGATACGAGTATATCATCTAGAAAACACATCCCATACCCAGACTTGAGAGTATAGGGACGACACTAGGACTCTACTACTAACATCTACAACTAACTAACCTTTTGAATCTATTGATCACCAGATTGGTTCTCTTCCATAGTGCGACCTCGACCTCGTTGCCCGCAACCACCTAAAAAAAATGTGGTGACCAACGGGTGAGACCCAATCCCAGTGAGAGATATAACTCTCTCCAACATATATTCATCATAACATATTAATTAATAGTAAATACATTGAACAGTTAGGGTATTGAATAAGCAATATGAACAGATTGAACAGTTTAAGCCTACTAAGTAGTTAAGCGAATAAGTTGTATCATCAAGTAGAATTACACAAATTTCATAAGTCTGCATCATGTAAGAACTATGTAGTGTAAAGACAAGACAAGGGTTAATCAACCAATGTGATACGTAGTAAACCCTAGCAATTATACTACACGGCTGGTATTATATCTTTTATTATTATGCCCTAGGGAGTTTGAGTCGTACCACTCAAAGTCAAACTGACCACTGCGAAGTTCTACTCAGTTCCGTATAAGATCTAGGAGTGTCAGTATCCTAAGACCTCTTCCCCTCAGTCAGTATGAGTAAACTATAGTGACATACCAGTCAAACTGCCAACAGTGACATATAGTCAACTGATAACAACTAGTCTGTACATGGTACAAGTTACGACACTAGAAAACATGGTATACAAAACCCTCTAATCTGAGGTACAACCACAACTGTCCTCAATCACATCAAATGTCAGAGGCATGACCATAGCCATCCTCCATAACCTGCAATTGTGGATGACAAGGATATATCCTCAACTTGTCACACCCACATACTCAACAGTATATGCTCTGAGTTTCCCTTGGGAATACTCATTTCACCATCCAGTAAGTTCTGACACTGAAGATGGCTCTACGACATAGGGCTCTACATGATTAAGGTTACACTTGATTAATTACTGCCAATTGAATGCATTAAGGCTTTATCATACAAGTGGACATTCAAACCCTAATTCTTTTTTAACAAGAGTATATGTATAACAACTTCAAAGGATATAAAACATTTGAGATATAAATCTTAATCACATTACCACATTCTATCACTCATTACAAATTAATGGACCACACTTATCATCGTACTATTACAAGATACCAATATCTTATCACAAGTTCTAAGGTTTTAACCATTATTGGAACATGAAGAGGATTTCACCTCAATAATGGCTTCAAACATGCCCAAAGGTCATTAAGACCATCAAATTATTCATAGTAAGGTTAACATCATCATTCCATCCCTTAATCAAGGCTCAAAAGATCATTAACACATATGTTTCCATAGATATTAACATGGCAAGGCATTATGATATTCAAGTAATACTATATTGTGGTTTCAACACAAGAAGAGTGTAATTCATTATCACATTAATCATTCAAGAGGTCTGATTATAACCTTTCAACATCATATAATTACATTAAGGTTAGGTATAACAAGCTAGATCACATGGGAGTTATGCATCCACTCATTATAGTGATTTATCAAATATAACTATATAATGGCAAAGGTAAGACTACCAAAAATGGTATTGAGCCATTGAATTATCTTCACTAGGACCCACATATCATACCATGTGATGTATTATAATACATTGGATGTTAAATCATCCAATATTATTCATTGGATCAGGTTAATTGTTTAAGGTTATCAATTGAAGTATAAGTCTAACCATTAAATCAATTGAACCAATGAACCATTGGTTTAAGGTTCAGTCAAATATACAATTACATTCCTAATTCATCATATATGGTGATGACCTGATCCACCATTAATTGTTATAATTAGGTCACCATTGGTTTCTAGATTAGTAGTACATTCAGTTAACACCATCAGATATTAAGCCAATTTCATCATCGATTGATAACATCATTAAAATACTTGGTGGATGATAATTAAACGTCTAATTGAGCCAAAACCTGACCTAAGGGATGACCATACGTTGTCACCATACATTTAACACCCTTGATCATGAACATCACTTTCCAAGATAGCAAAACCATTGGTTGTTAAATGGTATGTCCATCGATTATGTGATACAGAAGGAAATAGCTTGAAAACCATAATTTGAACCATCAATTATTTTGTACTTAGCACCATAGGATCATGCTATAAACCTATACCAGATCATGTTACACCTTAGAAAGGTTGTACAAATGTTTACAAGTTCATATAGAACTGGAACAAAATAGGGAACACCACAAAAATTCGTAATTCTAAACAAGCATGGTTTCCCTATGCTTAGATCATCAAATTCAAGCATAAACATGAACTAACAAGCTTCTAATAAGCAATATAAGTGAAGAATGTTATATAACTCACATATATAGAGTAGTTCAGATATTAAACAGCAAGAATATCGAGAAAATAAGGCAAGAAATCCTTAGATTCAGAGCTAAACTTGGCCAAATAGGCACTTCTCTCCACAAAGAAGCAAAACCCTAGAAAAAGAAACAAGAAGGAAGGAGTTTTGAGTTCTAGAGTCATTTTCACCATGGAACAGCAGGGTTCCGACCTGGAGAGATATAGGAGGAAAAAGAGAAAAGAAATAAATGGAGGAAATTAAGTAATACTTACAAGTTTAGGTCAATATCAATAGGAAGGAGCTTTAGGAACCCCTAAATGAAGTCAATTTCAACCTTAGATCCTTTCTCCAAGAAGAACCCCACTTTCTTCTTCCTTGGACAGAAAAATTCGTAGATGAACAGATGGATAACGAGGTTGAGAGAAGAAGGGACGTGGTGGAGAGAAAGTGGCTCATTTTGGTGCTTGGGGATAAGTATATGAACTTTAAGATGTAGCAAAAAGAAAAAGTTGAAGTTCCAGTATCTATCCAAGTGTCCATGGCTTTAAATTATTAAGAATATACAAGCACACACACAAGAAGCTCTCCAAATATTTGTATAGACCTTATTAAATTTCCATTGTCGAATTTCCCAGCCAATCACATAATTCCTTAGTTGATAGCTACTAAAGATGGCTCATCCATGATGGGGTAAACCCTAAAATACCCTTGATGAAAACACCTTCAAATCATGGCTCAAAAAGGAGCCCCATGGCTCAAAAATCTCAAGAATGATAATATAACATATAAGGAACATAATGTATGTGATAAATTGCAAAGAAAACCCCTCACTTGGGTAAATTGCAGAAAATCCATAATGTACAGAAAATTTCATAACTTGCTCGAACAATGTCCAAATTGGACCAAATTTGAAACTTAAGCTTGTCTTATGATTTAAAAACATATCAAAAGGTTATATTAGGGTTATAAGCATTCAATTATGGTAACTAATCTCATTCAAATATTAATAAAATTCAGGGGCCTTATAAAATGATCCACCTTGACAAGTACATCCTCGCAAATACGATACAGTTTCACCACTAGGTTGTCTACCAATTGGATTTTCATGCCACTTTTCGTAGATGTTTTGAGACCTAGATTCTTGAAGGTAGATAGAGGCATCAAGTTGATACTTTCCCCTGAATCATAGAGTGCCTCGCCAAACTTTGTCTTCCTGATGTAACACGTGATATTGAAACAATCGGGATCCTGTCTCTTTGGTGGTAGTGTACCTAAAATGAAGGCACTAACTTGATCTCTTAGTACAAATACCTCAGAATCTGGAATATTCCTTTTCTTATTGATGATATCCTTTAGAAATTTACCATATGATGGCATTTTTTTAGTTGCCTCAATCAACAGTATGTTCACGTAAAGCTTCCTAAAGCTATCCAGAAATTGCTTGAATTGTTGATCCATCTTTGTTGCCTTCAAGCTGTTAGGATATGGAACTGGTACCTTATGTGTCCTTTGATGTGGTGGCACATATGAAGCTCTCTTCTCAGCCTCATCTTCTTGATCTTATTCTTCCCTTGTGTTTCCTACCTCCACTTCTACCTATGCCGGCTCTGCCACCGAGTCACCACTGTCAGTGGGCTTGGTCACCTCAGTCTCCACGGTATTTGGAGTCAACGTCTTCTTCCCACTTCTCAGTAGTATGGCCTTGACCTGCTGGTTTCCCATTGGAGTGTCAGTGTTTCCTAGAAAGCCTTACTGTGTAGGCTTCTTCAAAGCTTCCATGTCTGCCACCAATTGAGACAAAGTTGTCTCAAAACTCCTCATCTGGGCCCCTTGATTCTGGAGATCACGTTGGAAGTTGTTTATCAACTGTTCATTCTGCTTCACTATCCAGTTGAGAATTTCATTTGTTCTCGCTTCTGCTGTAGGTCGCTACTGCTGATTATTCTTGTGTTG
This sequence comes from Alisma plantago-aquatica, assembly GCA_963693085.1. Lineage (NCBI taxonomy): Eukaryota > Viridiplantae > Streptophyta > Magnoliopsida > Alismatales > Alismataceae > Alisma > Alisma plantago-aquatica. Next base: position 589,052,574 of record OY856415.1, read on the forward strand.
GTTTTGTTGATCAGGATCCTGTAGGAAGTTGTTAGGATCTTTCCAAGAGAACTTAAGATCCTTTCTCCATGAGTAGTCATTGTTCATGTATCCTTACTGCCACATATATTTCACTTGTCCTTCCTCATCTGATGAATTATTATCCTTCTCTAGCAGCTTATTTTCTATTAGGTCTAGCTTCTCATTTAAAGAGGTGATGACTTTAGATTCCCCTATGCTTTTGATTTTCTCTGGATGGTCTCTTTCATTAACCCATGCCTGCTTCTTAGCCATATTTTTCAAAATGTCCTGACACGTTGAGGGTGGGTTGTTGAGAAAGAACCCCGAGCCTACACTATCTAAGGTGCTCCATTCACTTTTACGGAACCCAAAGTAGAACATCTTTACTTGGTTCTCCAAATCTATCCCATGGTGAGGGACCTTCCTGATCATGTTCTGAAAATGCTCCCAAGCTTTAGAATAAGATTCAGCTGTCTGTTGCTTGAAATTGTTGATGTTTCTAATCAACTCATTTGTCTTTTCTAAAGGAAAGTATCTTTCAAAGAATGCCTCTACCATTTGATCCCATGTCTTGATCGATTCCTTGGGTAGGTTGTGCAGCCATTATTTTGCCTTATTTTCCAGTGATGATGGAAACAATTTTAGGTAAATGGCTGTCTATGGAAACCTATCTACTTTCATCGTATCACTGATCTCCATAAAATTGCTGATATGAGCCACCAGGTCTTCATGAGTGTTCCCATAAAAAGCTTGTGACTTGACTAGTGCAATCAAATAGTGATCAATCTGATATTGAGCTACATTCACATTCTTCTTTTTGATAGGCCCTATATGTGCAGATGAAGAAGATGACTTTATCCTCTCCCATATTGTCCTTTCTACTCCTGGATTATCGTCCCCCATTACTTGTTGCCTGGGTGTCAAAGGTATGCCTTCTGACGTGGTCATAATACAAATATGATAAAATGTGCATAGTTTGATGCAAACAGGATATACAAGCCAATAATAATGATTTATGCAAATATGATCCTAATTGACTAATAAATGCACAAAACGAATATGAAATAGGCCTATAAAAGCGACTTAAAACCCGTGCATCATTTTGCATCATGAATTTCCACTACATTACAGGCATCAGTGCCTGAGATTTCAAACTAGAAAATTTAGAATCTACAACCATAACTTGTCTCTATGTAACCTACAAAAATGGATTCTACCATTTTTTCTCCCAATTTCTTCCTTTTGTGTTTAGGGACGGATACCCTTGTGAGGTACCCTCACATTGGAATATATTTGGTGCTTACCTTTTGGTCTCTCCATAACTCAAATGGAATATTATCTCTATGTTTCTCAAGAACTCTATTCAGAATATGGAAAGTTGTATGCTAAGCTTATCCCACATAAAGTTGGGGAATCCCAAAATTTGGAGCAATGTGTTTAGCATGTCTGTAAGGGTCCAATTCTTATTCTAAAATCCCATTGGATTATGGTCAATAATGAGCAATAACCTCTTGAACTATACAATGGAATTGACAAAATTCCAAGAAACTAACTCCAGGTATAATCTCCTCCCATACTAGAGCTTAGACTTTTAATTTCTTAATAGTTTGTGTTTCTATTTTCTTGAACACTTTGAGTTTTACTAACACCTCATCTTTACCTCTAAGGTAGTATACGTAACAATATCTACTAGAATCATCAATAAAAGATATAAAATAACAATCACGATCTCTAGTAGAAACCCATCAAACTCAAAAATAGTAGTATACACTAAATCCAAGATTTTTGAATTTATATCCCTAGAATGAAAAGGTTTTATAGGCAACATAGATTGCATACAAATTTCCCAAATACCACTAAGTCAGATATAGGGTTTTGATACAGAATCATCTTACATTATATCGAGCCTACATTCACAAGGCACAAATGATAACACCATGAAAAACAAGATTCAACCCAAATGAAGATTCATTCAAATTAAGAACATAATTTGAAACAAAAAGTTCAACATAAATCTTAAAGGAATTCTCCAATCACATAAGTAACCCTTTCTAAAGAATAAACCATCTTGAACATGAGTAATAATTTATATTACATTTGCAGTGTGTTCTCAAACCACCTCTAACAAAAATCACACCACTTATTATATTGCACTAATAGATAGAACATGTTTGTAAGGAGTGGGATCCACTCCCCACTAAAAAAATTGAAGAATAAAACATCCATTCCGAACACACTCAAAGGTGTTATGGAATAGGTGTAAAATTTTCAAATTTGAATAAATGGTATTCAAAACAACCAAAGTGTAGCAGAGGAATTAAATAAATGACTATATTCAATTTTCACAAAAGATTATAAAAGTACATCATAATCTCCCATACGGGTTTACATGTATGATACAATAGAAGGATCTAAGTAGAGGGAAGTCTAAACTACTTCAAATCTATCTTCAATCAATGTCTCTAAGAGCTAGGTTCATGTTGGAAGCAATGTTCTCCTTGTTCATGTTTAACACCTCGATCTAAACCTAGATGGTTGGGAAATCACCCAGCAAGAGGGAAAGAAAACAAGGTATGTGTCAAATAATGAAAAAGAACAAAAGATAAGGAATAACATGAAAGTAAAGGCTAAGATTTCATCATAAGATGAAGATTTCAAGAGTATGAGGCTATTTTTAAATAGATGTTTGCCATAAATAAAATATAATAAAAGGGTTGCACGTATGATAATTATGACTATCTTAACTAAGTAGGGTTGAAGCACCTAACAGACCTCAACCTATAGGTGAGGGGAGAATTAATACATTCCCAATCACCTATACATATTTTTATGGGGGAGAATAAGACATTCCCCAGGGTGAATTAATACATGCCCTATCTATGGGTGGTTGTACATAAGTACCACTACTATAGCTAAATAGTCCACAAAATAAACATTCTAGAAAAGAATTCATGGCAAGTCAAAGCATCATATCAATTAACACATTGCACTGGGTTACAAGACCCAAGAAAAAGAATATCATTACTGATTTTGAGGAAATTTAATAAAGGAATCATGAATAGAGGAAATAGGGTTCATATAGTGCCTCATTAGGGAATATAGGGTTTGCTTTGAAATATCCCAACTTGGGGTGTAAGAATGCACATACATCTCTTACTGATATCAATTACTAAGTTTCACCACTTTAATTGAGTCCAAGTTCCACTTTGCCTATTTTCAATGTATTAACATGTATTAGAGTACAAAATGCACATTAATGTACATAAATCCTAATTTTAGAACTTTTTATCAAAACTCAGATTTTGATTTTGAAAATATCACCAGTGAACCTATTAGGTTTTCCTGACCAAGAAAACATATTTTTATGTTAATTTTGGAGTTATGATGATTAAGATGTACTTCTTATGGATTTTATGCATTAAATTCATTTTACAAAAATCACCCTTCGTCAAACCATGAAATCATACCTTGAAAATATTTTTTATTAGATAGCGATTAATTTTACAATTCCAAAACATATTTATTGGTCAAATTTGGATAAGAGAAGGAGAGGATTGCTTATTGGATTGGGAGGTGGGAAGGGGAAGGCATGCCTTTATAAAGAAGGGGGCAAGCATGAGGTGTCCATGGGACTTTCCATGTATCCCTAGCCTAGGGCTTCATGGCCATGCAAGAGTACATCTCATAGAGACTTCTTGTATATCAAAAGTCGGTCCTAAAAGCCCATGGAGACTACTAGGCCATCCCCACCACCCTCCAATCAAAGAAATAACCCCATTGGTTGATAGCTTTTAAAGATAAGCTCATTTATAAAGAGGGTAATCCCTATAATGCCCTTGGAAAGTAACACCTTCAAACCAAGGTGCAACTAGGTGCCCCATGGTTCAAAACTCGAGAATGGTAAGGGAATATCTAAAGATTATAATACATGCAACAATTTACAAAGAAAACCTCAGAATTGGGTAAATTGCATAAAATACCAAAATATGCATATAATTGCATAACTTGCACAAACATCATCCAAATTGGACCAAATTTGAAACTTAATGATTTGAAAACACCTCACAAGGTTATATTAAGTTTTCGAGTACTTAATTATGGTAGTTAATCTTGATCAATATATTAAGTAAGGTTTGGGGCCTTACACTTCTAACATGGATTTATTTACCATTGCTCTACTTAAGCGGTGATTTTACATTTTAGATCCTTAAATAAGATTTCACCAAGGTATTTGTGCATAAACCCTTCCATTGGTATAATTATGGAATAAATGTTCACCAAACCACTATAAATTCCACAATTTAAGCATCAAGGCCAAAAAGGATAGAAATGGTAGGAAAATATTGGGAAAGGGACAAAAAGACAATATGTTGAAGTTTCGGTATGTTACAATGTTTGACTCTATGAAGCATCAAAAATTTTCCCAAAGGAAACTACAAATCCACCCGTCCTTCACCTTTGACTCTACAAAATCTTGAATTATCCAAAGTCATGAATCAGCCTAAAGAGGCCCATTAAGACACAAATTGAAACTAGAGAACAAAACTTTAGTTATAATGTCTTTGAAGAACTTAGTGTAATTTGGCACTTAAAAAAATATAATCAAGAAATAAGATGTCAAGGTGCAACTTCTTCATTTCTTCTATGAGTCTCTCATATCTTTTTCTTAAAATTTGATTTGATTAATTTATATGAAGAAGGTGTTCTAGTGTTATATGAGTCTCTGTCGAGAATATCTTCCTCGAAAGATCTTTATCTCTTATATTTAGCAAAATTCTTTCCCTTGACTTTATCCTTCAATGCCATTTGGTTAGGATTTCTAGCAGGACTATTTTCTTGTTCAACCTCAATAGTTTCTAGTTGAAGATTTGGACGAGTGACACCATCTTGTTGAGCTTCTGGAGTTTTAGTTTCAAGGGTGTTTGCTGATCTCAGAGTAACCATCATAGATAATTGAAGGCCACATGGATTCCATTATATGTTAGACATGATTCTTCCAGCTAGATCCTTTACAAGATATGATAGATTCTCTATCTATGATCAATTATTTTATTTTGTTTGTGCAAATAAGATTTACCTAGTTATATTTTCTATCTGAGCTTGCATCATACTTAACATGTTGTTGTTGATGTTGGTGCTTTGATTTAGCTTGTCTTTTATCTCAGTTTGCCTTTTTGTGAAGGAAACATTATAACCATTAGATCAGATTTGGTTTGTCTTTGGCTCTAGCTCTAAAACTTGTTCCTATTTTTCTATAAATTGGTTTTCTGAGTAAACCCAGATGGTGCACCGCCTCTCCAAAAACTAGGTGATTTAGAAGGTGGGTTTTTAGGCTTATTTAACAAGTGTGGGTTCTTTTCCACATTCATGTTCCCATATGAGAATCCTTGATGGTCTGGTGTTCACATAAGAAACATTATCATTTATCCCTTGTTGGTTATCTTCTCCCTCACGAGTGTATATGCAATAGTCAGAACCATGTCTGCTCCCCCACAAGTAACACAATTCGTGACAATCTCCACACCTTATATCGTTAAAGTTTGTTTCCTTCTAGGAACAAACATCATAGGTACTTTTGTCAAGCTAGTCCATGAGAGCTTACAATAATTTTGAATCATAAGTGGCTCCCACAATAAAAAAAATTTCTAGCCAGTCCTCTTTCATAAACCTAGCTAGCTTGTAGTGCATCCCTACTGTCTATAATCTCATTGGAGTGCTCCGAGTCATGACCCATGAAGTCACTTTTGGCTATTGCATTTATGGTTGTCCTTATGTTCTAAGAGAGTATGTTGTAAAAATTATTAACTAAATACCCTTCATCAAAACCATGGTGGGTACGATACCTCTAATATTCTTGGCATCTCTCCCATGCATCACACAATTTTATTTTCCAATTTTTATCCAGAATTGTTGATCTTGTTTCTACATTTGATTGTCTTCTCAAATGGGAAGCACATAGTCAATACAATATCAACCAAGGCATCCTATCTTTTTATAGATCCATGTTTCAATATTTATACCACACAAGCACCTTGTCCCTCAAAAACAAGTTGAACATATTGTAGTAGATCACTTTTGAGGAACATTATTAATCTTGAAGGTGTCACGAATATTCTTGAAAGCATTGATTTGATGGTAAGGGTTTTCCTTAAATAACTTCCTCCCAAAGGTTCTCTATTGAAAGATATATGTGAAGGCTATCTTCTCAAAGTTAGCAATATTTATTCTATGAAGGACGATAGTTTGCCTTGTGTCCTTGGTGTAGGTAGTTGTTGAGGAACAAAGTGATTGACAACCTAATGGTGGGTTCTTCCCTTCTCCACCTCTGATAGGTGGAAATGGTGGAGGAGGGTTGTTCCATTCCATTTCAGTTGGAATCCATTGATTCTTTCTTTGTGAAGAAAGGGAATCACACTAAGTACATGACAGAATTGTATAAGCCAAGGTAAGATACCAGAAATTCTTAACTAACTTTCAAGAGTTAGTGCAATCAGATTAACAAGTGCGACTAAGTCTATTACGAGCCTCAACAACACTTATAAGTCTAAGTAGACCTAAGGTCCTTACCAATTGTTGGTTTTTGTGTCCCCAAAAATGGCACCAAAAGATTATCAATTACGATTCACACATCTAGAATAGAGGAGGATCAAGAGTAATCAAGCTTTAAATTTATACTTGATACCTTAAACTCCTACAATGATAATATGGGGTCTTTTTTAGTGATAGGGGTTGAACATAGGGACAAATGTGGCAAATTGTTTAGGATGTCAAGCTTTGGCTAAGCTAAGTCAGATAAAATGTAGAAATTAGTGTTCATTAAGGAACAAAGTGACCAAACAAGAACAAGATTAACACATGTAAAAAAACTAAGTTGACAGATAAAAAAAGAATATTGATTTGTTTTTTTGTTTCCATATATGGATGGAACTTGGATTGGGTTTCACCAATTAAGCGATGCTATAAATTAACAAACAATCATGCTCATGTATATTTTTAGCATAGTTTACAAAAATCATCATAGGGTCTATTCCCTCATCTCTTGATATTGAGTTAAATCTAGATTATAGGCATCTCTCTCTCAAGATGACAAACAAAAAATCAAATATACGAACATATGATCACTAGGTCTAGTGTTCCAACACTTTCATACATTCACACCACTCCAAACCTCTATATATGGACTAATCCTACTCTTTTGAGGTATTAGAAATTGAGAATTGCATGATGGAAGCTAATAATCAAAGTACATCCTTCAAGAACAAGAGTATGGTGATAACATTGTTGAGAGTATATTCATTCAATGGAGTATGAATATCTACATGTTGGGAGAGTGCCAAAACCAATACTCACATTCAAACATGACAATATAGACTTAGATAGGGAAAATTCCATAGTCAAAAGGGGAGTGGAAGGGAAGTGGACAGGGTCAGGGGATGTGAGTAGTGGGATTAAATAGTAGCTATAATGGTACTAGATATTAGAGAAGGCCTCCTTCCATGGAGGATGTTGACTGTGGTGATGATGAAGAACTCAACAATCCTTATTATCTCAAATGTAGAAGATAGATGATGGATGTAAAATCCATGGGAATCAATGATTGGCCTAAAGAACATGTCTAAAAAGGAGACATTCTAGAGTATCTAGACTTTTAAATTTATAACTCGACACTCAACCCCCCCCAATGATAATACGAGGTCTAATTTTGTAGATCAAGGTGGAACACATGGACAAGGGTAGTATGTTTTAAGATCATTTAAGTCTTCTATTTGTTACACCAATCAAAAGCTTAACGTAAAGTTTGTCTTCCTTGTGGAACGGTGGTTCATCAACAAGCAAGTAACAAGCAAGTAAAACAAATCAAGAAGTAAAATGAAAGAATAAGAAAGTAAAGGATGAGATAACAAGTATGGATAGGAAACTTAGATTGGGTTTCACCATATAAGATCTCTTGTCATCATGCAACACTCACACCCATTGTATACCCTTATCAAGTTTACAAGCAATCACACTAAGTGTCTATTCCCTTCTCTCTCGATCTTAGGATAGATCTAGATTATAGGTTGTCTCTCTCTCTCTCCTTCATGATGGCAAACAAAATTCAAAAGTAAAATTGTATGATCATTAGCTTAAGTATTCCAGCATTCTCATGCATTCATACAACTCTATAACTCTTACATTTTGGTTAATACTTGTAACGACCCCATCCCCCTATTATCCCCAATTAAGGTGGACCGAGAGGGCAAGGGTCATTATCATATTTACAGGATCGGGGTTAACAATTAGCGAAAACTGATTATAAATTTCATTGAATGGAAAAGATCTTGATACAATATGAAAGATAAAATCCCCACTAAGGCATTACATTATAAGGGAATATATTGTTTGCAACTTCAATTAAAACTATCTTACTAAATCCTCCATGGTAACTTTAAGCATCTTTCCTTTTGGTTCCTTCTTCTCTAGATATCCATTTTGCAAAATAATTGCAGTTTAACCTAAAATGAAATCAAAACAACGATCAATATAACAAGTGATACTGGTATGTGGGGGGGAAAATATTCGCATGTAGGTGTAACAATATAATCAGCCATAGCAACAATTATGATTACAAAATTGAACAAGCATTTTCTTGTTTGAACCTCGCCACCCTTATCCTCATTTCTCAATGGTGTGTCCTATCTTAAGGGGAGCCTATTTATGGGAACCCTCTTTTAAGGGGTTTGGTCTCTATAGTAGACGATTCATAACCTTCCCTCACCTAGTCTTGGTTTCATACACATGTCTTCTGTTATGGGCTTGGCCTAAGGTGGATCAATCATCCCTATCATTACTTTATTCTCCCCATTCTCTTTAACTCACTAGGGATCTATATATGGTTTGAATAGTTTATGGTTATATAAAATGATATTTATAATGACTTTATAGATTGTAGGAAGTAAATAAACATGCAAACATTTAGTTGCAATCCAATCAAGAAAGCATTCAAGAATTCATAGAATTCGGTTAAGTGATTAGTCATAGGCGTAACCACATACCTTTTTTTGAACCATATAGATAATGCAATTCTACTTCAAGTATGTTCAAGAAATTCAATCAATAATTAATCTGCATATATGTAAATCCTAAATTGTCACCATCATGTTATTCATATTAAACCCTACTCGTGTTCTAATCTAGGTTGTTGGCTATCTCAGGATTTTGATAAAAAATAGGGGTATCAAACCCTAATTCAGTCACATCATATCTTAAGTTATTAATCCATATTTCATATATCTTAAGTTATTAATCCATATAAGATACCAGGTGAAATCCCAAATTATTAAGTAAGCCTTCTTGAATATATTTTGAGTAATTATGTCAGATTATGAAACTTAAGACCATCATGTTAAAGTAGTTAGGTTTTAAAACCAATTATCATAGTTGTGACTCAAAACCTTTAAGCATCTTAATTATTACTCAAAATATATTCAAGACTTCAATTCTCATTAAGTTGAGCAACTTTATCATGGACATGTAGATTAGATTATGAGTATTAAAATCATAGCAAGTTACATCATTGACATTCGAAATATAATTACACATATTGAAGATTATGGGTCTACAAACCCTATTTATTCTTCATCATCATTATTATCATCTTAGATCTTATTATAGTCAACTATATTATATTATAACACAAGGGAAAGGTATTTGATGTATTTCAACACATCAATCACCGATTCTAAGGTTTCCATGTATGAATCACCACTCACTTTGGTATTAGCCCTACTTTTTAAAATCTGTATTAGAATCAGATAGTGAAACCATTCTATTCGTATTCCCATCATTTTTCTGATCAATTTTCATATATTACTTGTCTTGATCTGAGTTACCGATTGATTACTATATTATTACAAGTTAGTTAATTCCGAGCCAATAGGACGACGCCACATCAGTGGTTTAATACCATTTCATTATTCTTGGCTTTGATCATGATTAGAGGTGGATTTACCTCATTGCCTTTGTGCTTTAAGCATGCGCTCAGGGTTGCTTGGGTAACTTTACCCTGTGTCGTCCCCTTCCTCATGAAGGGTCCGATTCTCCATAGGTGAGTCGCCCACGGGGCCAGTTCCTCGCCCCTGGGCTCTGTAGGCCTAGAGATGATCAGGGCACCTCTATATGTCCTCTCCTAACTAGGCCAGGAACTGTTCATGACTAGAGGTGGTCAGAGCAGGGGGAAACTAGGAGGTGTTGCGGCAGGTATCATGACAGAAGAAAGAAGAGGATGCTCTTACCTTCACACGTTCGATGTTGATCTTATAGAGGCAATCTACCCTAAAATCATTTGGGGAAAAGTTTGTATCCATGGGTTGAGCGAAGAATCCACCATGAGCTACTCTCATTATGGTTAGGGTCAAAGAAGGAGGCAGAGCATCAAGGTCTAACTATAGAGTGGGGACTTCATAGAGAAGCCCAGGATGTTGGGCTCTGTTGGACAAAGACAGTCAACATATTTTTATAGCCTAGATGCACTACTTGTCCTTCCACACTCATCAAAAAAGGAGTAGGAGATTTCGGTTTCCTGTATGTGATTGAGGGATAAGGAAAGGAGACTAAAAAGAAAGTTCATATTTTTATTAAACCTCAAAAAGTAGAATAAATATATATTTTTTTCCATCACTCTCTTTCCTATAAAATTTTAGGTAAACCTTCTATTTCACATTATCCTTTTATTGTAAAAATATCAGATCCAAACTAATTGATTAGTAAATCCACACTTGCCCTTTTAGCAATTTCTTGATAAATACAATTAATTTCCTAGATCACGAGACATCTTGAAAATGTTATGTTTTTCCTTCATAGTCCTATATTGGGATCATTTACCATTTAAAATTACAATGGATAATTATTATTATAATGAGATACCCCCTTTCCCTATTTTGTATCATATGGACCTATAAGTGAACCTTTGATTATATGAACTTAAATAAGTCATGCATCTCTCTCCTCTTTACTCGAATTGACCCCAAACTTTGAAGGAAACCTTTTGATAACCAGACCTTGGTTTGGGCAAGGTTTAAATGTCGAAATACAAGGATTGAAAGTACTTCTCTTGCCTCCTAAGAAAAATCTTTATTTGATTCATTTTAGGAATCAATTCATTCATTTCCACCCAAACATGACAAACTATCCTATATAATGCATTTTTTCATTATGTGCGAAATTGGGCGGAATCAAAATGATTGAGTTGTCATTAACACATCTTTTCTAGGATACTGCACATAATTCCATAATTGAAGTGTCAATTTCCCATTACCTTTAGTAATTCCTTTATTAATAGATTTTCCTTTCTTTCTTTATCCAATATCTATTAATGGATTATTGAAAACAATAAAGCCATGAAATCCATTGCAAAGAATAATCACATTTTAATCCATATTTTAAAACAAGGCATACAATGTTTTCTAATATATCCTTAATAGTCCCACATTTGCATTTCAAATATGTAAACACGTGAAAAATCATGTTATGACATCTTTTCCCTTTTATAAGAATTTTGTCCTCAATTCGTCTAGTCATTCAAAAGTTCAAGATGAAACTTTTTCATGTCCGTATTTAGCTCCCATGTGGATTCTTCCTCACCATGGTTCTTCCAAAGAACCTTTACCATGTCTATCTTTTCATTCCTAAGCTCTTCACCTTGTAGTCTATTATCCTCAAATGTGACTTGGAAAATATCCCTTGTAGTTTTATAGGTTTGATGTTCAACACATGGGCATGCTCCCTCAAATAGTGCTTCAAATTGGACATGTGGAACACACCTTGCAAACAGACTATCTCTCAACATTAAATCTTACATGTAACGGATTGAATCCACTTAATAATTACATTTCCATTTATGATTTCAACCTAACTTGGAAACTACCTGGTTCACCTAGGTTTCCAAAGAATTTATTCATTATTCTCTCATAAGGGTGAGGTAACACTTAAAATCCTAAATTGTTCCATTTAGATTTCAATTTATGTATTCATTTTCTCATATCAAAATATTATTATTATTATTTATAGCATGTGTCTGTCCAATCTCTCACACTCATAACAAGATGAAATACGAATTTTAATGTTGTATAAATACAAAGCTCATCCCATTCCAAGAGTAGAGATGGTGCATTCATACCTTATCTTTTAATTTCAAATTTAGATAGAAACTTTCTCCACATGAATACAAACCTTGAATACCACCATTTCCTTAATTCCATGCATTCATATAGGAAAATATTTTCTCACAATTTCTAAGTCTATGCATAACTCGTTTTAATATTCTTATTCAAAAGTCAACACACGAATCCATGTATTCTTTTCATCTACGTCTCATGCATCATTGGACTTAGTCATCTCTTTAAGATTTCTAGGGCATAGGTAGCTTTGTAATGATCTCCTCTTGACCCCAAGGGCCATATGCACTTAGTACATGATCATCCCCCTTTCTCATAAGTGTTATGTACCTTAACTCATTCAATTTGATATTAGGGTTGACTTAGGGCCCTAACCTTCCCAAGGGTTCTATTGAGACGTCATAACGTTTTTTTATTTCATTACACATTTTACTTGAGGTTTCCCTGATAATATCTAAGAACATTATATCCTTAAAAATTCTTTCACCTGAATTTCTTTCATCCCTTAGGGAACACATAGTTTACTTTATGTCCCTCCATTGGGTTAATAGTGACCTTCCTGTATGGGCTTGGTCCTACATTATCTATCACTTCCATAATGACTTTTCCTTGTGTCCTTAGAGACGACATACATCGGTCCAAAGAATCATACTACACATATGTGCTTTCGTGCTTCATGCACTTAATATCTCAATCTTTAAGTGACATTTATGCTACCTCAACTCTTAAACTGATTTGTGCATTCACCCTTATAGGGTATTTCCTATCCTAGTACAAGAAAAAACTAATACTTGGCAATACCAAGGATCACAAAAGCACATTTAAGACAAAATTTATATCATCACGGGAGGACATGTCTTTGTGGCATATATTCCATTATATCATCCTGTGTTTTCTACCTGATATTAATATCATTCTATCATGTGATTTACCACCCAAGAGTTGGATCACTACTAAGTATTTCACTACCAAGAGTTGAAGCATTTAGATATAATGGAACCGATATGTTAGGTTTGTTATGTTCAGGTCTATAGGAACAATCATTTTTTTCTCTATGTCATATGCCAAGTACTTTGTTCAAACCACACAATAAAGTAGGCCAGTAAGAGGTAAAGATTACTTTGAAGAAGACACATTTATTTACCACATATCCCTCATGTCAACTACAACTTCATTCTATATATTTATCATGAGCATTATCTCATTTTACTTTCTCACACTAGGTTGTGATCTTTATTAGAGGTTCATTATGAGGTTAGCTAGTTACTTCACATTATCATATTCCATTCATATGGATAACCAATTGTATATAGAGAACTCACTAAAACATTTCTAAGTTTTCCTTTATGACATGCCCATACCTCACCTCTCAAGGTTGGATCAATTTCATATGTATAAATGATAGTATGAGGGTGCTAAAACAACTTGTGTGAGTGTCTTGTCAAATGTATATCAAAATTCCAAGTGGGGTTTCCCTATATTCAAGGGATGCCATGCTCAATCTCTATAAGCCCACTCAACTCTATGAGTATTATGTGCACTAGGCTCATTTTCCCCTCTTGGGTCTAGGGTCCCCAGATTTACCTCGTTATGGTCGATCATCATGTCTGTATGATCTAGCACTCAAGCACATACCAAACGAATACATGGTATGGAATTCTCTTTTTAGATCTCTATTTGTGGAGTACTTTTATCTAACTTTTTCTTTCTAATAAACCACCACTAGAGTCCTGGCAAGGAACCACCAACACTACTACAGAAACAACATTCAGTGTCGCTTTTCTGGGCGTCGGTTCTTTAGGAAAACCGACGCCTACAATATTAGACGTCGGTTATTTAGGCAAACCGACGTCTATATTCGAAGACCATCCAGACACGGGTACCGCTTTGAATACATCGTCGGTTGTTAATAACAAACTGACGCCTAAAGTGGTTCCCGCGTCAGTTATGTAGATAGAAACCGACGCCTATGTGTGATGAAAATTTGCGCAAAAAGTGTCACTTTCAGCGTCGGTTATCCTTTGATAACCGACGCTGAAAGTGGTTCCCGCCAAACAATTTCGTTCAAATATTGTCCAATTGGACGTCGGTTGTTTCAAACAACCGACGCTAAAGAGGTTTAGGCGTCAGTTGTTTCAAACAACCGATGCTATTTGGGAACTTAATATCCCGCGATCGCCCGACTCTTCCCCTTTCTTCTGTTTCATCGCGAGCCGATTTCTCTTTTCTTCTCTGCTGTCGCCCGACCACGCCACCGATTTCTCCTCCACGAAAGCTCTTTCTTCCTCCACGACAGCGCCGTCGCGCCCCCTTCTCCGCCGCCACTGCTGCTGCCTTCTTCCCCTTCTCCGCGCCCCCTTCTCCGCCGCACCCCCTTCTCCGCCGCCACTGCTGCTCCAGCGCCTGAGATTAGGTGCTCCAACGCCGCCATGCCTGAGATTAGGTGCTCCTCCACCGCCGTCACGCCGCCGCAACCATCTTCTCTAGCCTCGCTGCTAGCTGCTCCTCCACCGACGTCGGTGCTAGCTACTCCTCCAGCCAGAGCCACCAGAGCCTCTGCCTTCTTCCCTTTGCTAGCTTCGGTCTGCTCTCCAGGTATTAGCCGCGCGTAGCCTCTGTTCTTCTTTCTCCCTAGCTTTTTACCTACATGCAGCAAACACGACCGTGGCTGTGTTGGCCTACCACGGCCGTGCTAGGCCAACACAGCCACGACCGTGTTTGCTGTTGGTAACGATATGAACAAATCTATATGTAATGCTTTATGTAAATTCTAGGATACAAACAAATCTTTTGCTTGCATATATTTGTGCTTCTAATCCTAATGCTTGACCTAATTTAGTAAATTTTGATGCATGTTGAAATAAGATTTAAACTTGTCCATTCTAGCATCCTAATTTAATTTGATTAAACCCTAACATTGATGAAACCCTAACATCAATTGTGATGAAACCCTAGCATGTACATATCTATTATTGTGTTTGTTGGCCTAGAAACCCATCCAAGATTTACTCATTAGGAGTAAATCTTGGATAGTCCCCAGTTTGGGACTGTTCTTGAACACCTAATCTCACTTAGGATGTAAGTGTATAATGTGTATTGGGTTTTTGAGAAAATTTCGGTAGCATTTCCTCGTTTGTTCTCTAAGTACATATGTACTTAGAGAACAGTGGGGAAATGCTGCCGAAATTTTCTTGAAAACCCAATACACATTATACACTTACTAGTGAGATTAGGTGTTCAAGGATGGGATAGGTGGTACACATTTATTATATATAAGAATGACATCAAATGTGTTTGTTGGCCTAGAAACCCGTCCAAGATTGACTCATTAGGAGTAAATCTTGGATAGTCCCCGATTTGGGACCGTTCTTGAACACCTAATCTCACTTAGGATGTAAGTGTATAATGTTATTGGGTTTTCGAGAAAATTTCGGTAGCATTTCCCCGTTTGTTCTCTAAGTACATATGTACTTAGAGAACAGTGGGGAAATGCTGCCAAAATTTTCTTGAAAACCCAATACACATTATACACTTACTAGTGAGATTAGGTGTTCAAGGATGGGATAGGTGGTACACATTTATTATATATAAGAATGACATCACATTATACACTTAGGATGTAAGTGTATACCCTAATCTTTTCCTAATATATACTTGTTTCCTAATATATACTTGTTTTCTCTTTGATCATAGAATGGATAGATCATGGATGTCCATTCGTAATCGTTGTACCCCAGAGTTTATATCTGGTCTTGATCAGTTTATTAGATTTGTCGAGGAACATAGGAAAAAACCTACAGATAGGTTCTACTGTCCATGTAGGCATTGTGGTAACAACTTGAAAGTCAACACTGGTGAGGAAATCAAAAGTCATGCCATGTGCAACGGGATTGTACAAGGCTATACAGAATGGCACTGGCATGAAGAGATTTCAAAATCGAAACCAGTAGATGTTGATAGCAGTGCTTGGGTGGAAGAAGAAATTGCCTCTGATGACGTAAATGTGAACGAACCAGTTCCAGCAGACATCATTGATGCGATGCTGGATAGTTGTAGGGTAGAGCACACTGATCCACCTCCTATCTTTAGAAACATTGTGCATGATGCTGAGATACCGTTATACACATGCTGTGCTAAGTTTACGAAGCTTAGCGCTGTGTTGAGATTGTATAAGTTGAAAGCTAACAATAGATGGAGCGACAAAAGCTTCACTTCATTGTTGACTTTGTTGAAAGAAATGCTTCCTGAAGGAAACGAGCTGCCAATCTCAACATACCAGGTAAAGAAAATGTTGTGCCCAATGGGAATGGAGGCCAAGAAGATACACGCATGCCCGAATGATTGTGTATTATTTCAAAAGGACTATGTAGATTTGAAAGATTGTCCAAAATGTGGTGCGTCACGGTATAAATTGATGACTTTGGGGGAGTCCAAAACTGGTTCTCCTGCCAAGGTGTTGTGGTATCGACCTATAATATCACGATTTCAACGCATGTTTGCAAACCCGAAAGATGCGAAGAATTTGAGGTGGCATGCAGATGTTAAGAAAAATAATGATGGGATCCTACGACATGCGTCTGATTCCCCACAGTGGAAGAAGATTGATCTATTGTACCCCAAATTTGGTGAAGAAGATAGGAATCTAAGACTTGGGCTTTGTACAGATGGGATGAATCCGTACGGGACATTGAGCAGCCAACATAGCACTTAGCCAGTCATGCTTGTTATATACAATCTTCCTCCCTGGATGTGTATGAAAAATAAGTACGTTATGTTGTCGTTGTTGATATCGGGACCTAAACAACCCGGAAATGATATCGATGTTTATCTTGAACCTTTGATTGATGACTTAAAGAAACTTTGGGCTGAAGGTGTGATGACCTATGATGCTTCAGCAAGAGAGACATTTTGTTTGCACGCTATGTTGTTTTGCACTATTAATGACTTTCCAGCATATGGGAATTTGTCTGGATATAGTGTCAAAGGAGCTAAAGCGTGTCCTATATGTGAAGAAAACACTGACTCAATAAGACTAAAACATGGCGGCAAGACTGTATATCTTGGTCATCAAAGGTTTCTTTCAAAATTCCATCCGTATCGTAGGAAGCGCAAAGCATTCAATGGATGGAATGATGAACGGAGTGCACCTAAACCTATACCAGGGGATGTTGTTTATGAAAGAGTAAAAGACATTATCAATGAATTTGGTAAGAAATCACAATGTAGTATTGCCACACAGAGTGACAATTCTTCATTCAAGAAGAAGTCCATATTTTGGGATCTTCCTTATTGGAGTTCTTTGACAGTCAGACATTGTATCGATGTAATGCACGTTGAGAAAAATGTCTGTGATAGCATCATTGGTACTCTGTTAAATATACCATGTAAGACTAAAGATGGGATAAAATCCAGACTGGACCTACGTGAAATGGGAATAAGGTCAGAATTAACAGAATTACGTGAAATGGGTAATCAAAGAACATACTTACCTCCCGCTTGTTACACGTTGTCTAGAAAGGAGAAGAAAACTTTTTGTGAATGCTTGGTAAATGTTAAGGTGCCACATGGTTACTCATCCAACATCCATAGATTGGTATCAATGAAAGATCTGAAGTTGATAGGTCTTAAATCTCATGATTGTCACACTCTAATGCAACAAATATTGCCCGTGGAAATTCGATCTATATTGCCGAAGCATATAAGGTTTGCAATTACCAGACTTTGTTTCTTTTTCAACAGTCTATGCAACAAAGTTATTGACCCTGATACTCTCGATAATTTGCAAAGAGAAGTGGTTGTTACCCTATGTCAGCTTGAGATGTATTTCCCTCCTTCATTCTTTGATATCATGGTACATCTTGTTGTCCACTTGACTAGGGAAGTGAAAATGTTGGGACCAGTTTTCTTGCATTGGATGTATCCCTTTGAACGATACATGAGAATTTTTAAAGGTGATGTTCGAAACCGTTATCGGCCTGAAGGGAGTATTATTGAAGGTTATGTGGCGAGAGAGGTTATGTATTTTTGCAATGACTTTCTCAGTGGTAATGACACTCCTGATAATGACAATAATATTGAGGAGGGCAAAGGAATTTTGGGATCACGGGTGAAAGTAATCAGCCGTGAGCAGTTAGAACAAGCTCACTTGTATATTTTACACAATATGGATGAAGTGAGTTTTTATATCGAGGAACATACCAATTTCATAAAGAGACAACATCCTCGAGCAAGTTCAATGTGGCTTGCTAGAGAGCATAATAAGACTTTTACTAAGTGGTTTGAAGATAAAGTCTTACATCAACTATCTCAAACACCAAATGATATTACAGAAACTATCAAATGCCTCACCTTTAAACCAAAACCGAATGTTATGTCTTATGAAGGGTTTGACATTAATGGATTCACATATTACACAAAGTGCCAAGATGATAAGAGTGTCGTCCAAAATAGTGGGGTCACTCTTCAAGCGTCGACTATGTACTTTGCAAGTGCAAAGGATAAGAGTCCACGTGAAGCTAAAATGTCATATTACGGTGTCATTGAATACATTTGGGAGTTTGACTACATAGATTTCAAAATTCCACTCTTTAAATGTAATTGGGTTGATAACACCAAAGGAGTTATAGTGGATGAATTGGGTTTCACTTTGGTGAACTTTGAAAAGATTGGTGAGAAGGGTGAACCATTCATATTGGCATCACAGGCGAAACAAATATTCTATATCGATGATCCTGCAAATGATAAATGGTCGGTTGTTCTTCATGGTAAAAGACAATTCATTGAAGATCCTATAGATGAAGAAGAGTACTATGATAAGTATGATGACTCCAGTCCATTCTTAGTTGGGTTGCCAACTCCACAAAATATTGAAGCTAATGATGACTTATATGTGCGCGGAGATCACAATGAAGAATTGTTAATTGATAAAAGATCACAATTTTAGAGACATGTATGTTTATACAAATGCTAAATGTTTGCCTTTTTCTAATTAATACAAATGCTAAATGTTTGCCTTTTTAATGACATTTTCAGATGGCTGACCATGATGAGCATGATGTCCATGATGAGCATGAAGTCCATGATGAGCATGCTGTCCATGACAAGCATGGCGAGGATACCAATGTAAGTTCTAAAAACATATCCTGTATTTCTATAAAATTCATTATCTTCTAGTTATGTCATATATCCTATATTTCTATATTGGGCTAATTCAGTGTGTTTATTTTTGTCAAATTTTAGGTTGATGATGCACATGTACCCACTGAAGCACTGGAGCAACTTGATGCGCAGCACCAAACACTTAACAAGAAAAGGGGCATCACTATGTTGAAGAAGTTAATAGTGCTAAGTGGCAGTGGATCCAAATTGGTTGTGGAGTTTGATAATGGAGGAAATGCAATTGGAGTGAACCGCAATAATTTTGTAAACTATCTTGGGTGTACCACTCGGAGCCATTGTGGTGTTAAGTATGATAATTGGCATAAAGTTCCTCAGGGGAAAAAAGACTTGGTATGGAAGGATTTATGCGTGAGTTATTATTATTTGCAATTCTATTTTGTAGATTACAAATTCTATTAATTGCAATTCTATTTTGGATACTAGTTAATAACATTTCTATTTTACAGAAT
The DNA here is from genome assembly GCA_963693085.1 of Alisma plantago-aquatica. Lineage (NCBI taxonomy): Eukaryota > Viridiplantae > Streptophyta > Magnoliopsida > Alismatales > Alismataceae > Alisma > Alisma plantago-aquatica. The sequence continues at coordinate 589,072,357 of OY856415.1, forward strand.
CTATTTGCATTGGATGAGAAGTTGCATCGTAAAAGTGTGATGCAACACGGTGGAAAGATGCTTAGGAATTATAGGACAAATCTGAACAGAGAATACATAAAAGAGGGTGATAAGAAGAAGAAGTTAGCCCTTGAACAATGGAACTTCTTGGACAAAGAAGATTGGGACAATTTTGTTGCTTCAAGAAAATCTGAAGAATTCAAGGTATTAGGCGTCACTCCCAATTTAATTAATATACATTGTATTCATCTATTCAAGATTAACATTTAGTGCTACTAACCAAATAATTAATGTGCATACTAACTAGGCCCTCAGTGACGCACAAAAAGCAAGGCGTGCACTGAATGTGCATGACCACACTATGGGTCCAAAAGGCTATGCAAGCGTTCGCCAAAGACTACAGGCAGAGTCTGCGGCCACTCAGGAGTCTGCTCCTACTCAAGAGTCTGCCACACCCATGCCTCGCCCTGATATCTGGATAGCTGGGAGGCGAAACAAGAAGGGTGAAATAAAGAAGCCCGTAACTACTGAGGCGGCTGAGAAAATGGTAAAATACAACTCTTAGAGCAATCGTTTGAATATTGATTATTTGTGGTGTTAACTTACCAATTTCTGTTGATGGTGATTAGCGGGAACTGCACGAGCAGAGGAAACAAGGCACGTTCATCCCTCAGGGCACAAGGGATGAATTGATAGTTGCTCTGGGTAACCCAGAGCATCCTGGACGTGTTAGGGGTGTAGGCGCTGGTGTGGGCATCAAAGAATTCTTTGGGCCATCCCAGCGCAAACCCAGAGCGTGACTTTCTCAAGAAGAGGTAACCTATTCTTTTTTTAGAATGTTACTGCAAAAGGAAATTCAATAATAAGAAGCTAATGTTTCTTTTATCCATGTATAGGAGAATAAGAGAGTCGAGGATATAGTTGCTAAGAAGGCCAACGATGTAGTTGATGAGAAGGTCAAGGAAGAATTGCTGCGGTGACAGGCATCTCAGGTTTCCAATCAGCCTATGGCGACCCACTCTTCTCCTGATGCACAGACTGCGAGTAATCCTGGAGACCGATCGCCTAACACGTCTGCTGTAAGTATTATTTATGACATTGTAGCTAGTCTTTTCAAGATGATATGTTTTTAAGATGATATGTATATATGTATAACATTCTTTACGTAAATTTGTAGGCATTGAAGCCATGCCACTTAAGAATGCAAGACTATGTTGTTGCAGAGGTGCAGGCTTACCAGTCCCTTCCTGGGGTAATGTTTCATGGGACTCCAATGCCGCAGGGCTACATTCGTGTGAGCTCGATATGTGTATTACCAGATTGGAGGGAAGTTGCATTGCCATATGCCCACCCAGATATTGATACACTTAGTGAGGCAGAAGGCGGGGTCATATTGTGGCCCAAAGCAGATGTCGTCTACACTACTGAAATTGTATTTAGACTGTTAATGTGTATATATGAGGTCAACTGATATGAAATTATATATACAGGTTAAAAAGAAGACACCAGGAGCACCTAGGCCTCCACCTCCACTTCCCGCATTACCAAGTTGGGTTCCAACTAACCTAACATACCCGTTAGGTCCTGCTTGTAGGGGAATGGCATGTTGGCTACGGGCACATAATATACATTGCCCTATAATTGTTTCTTTAGATGCAGATTATGCAGTTCAATCATACGATAGCTCTTTATTTATACAAGATATTATTGAGTTGTTTATGTATGATTGGCTGAATACATCAATGATAGAGACATGGATAAGGTGAGATCTTGTTTATACATCCATATACCTTGTGTAAGATCCGGTGATCTGGTTTCTTATATATTAATGCATACGTAATACATGTTTTGCAGCTACTTAGTCGAAGATCAATACAAATAATTTGCATTTGATCATGTGGGATTTTTTATTCCATCATTGATTAGTATGGTAGCTAAAGACCCTGATAGTGTTCAACAATACTGTATAGATGCTTTTACAATTTTTGGTCAGCAAAAGAAGACGATAATAATAGCTCCATTCAATGTCAAGTAAGTTTACTTTATTTATAATTTGTACTTAAGAAAATTCCATTTTTATTGTGCATTTTGAGTTATTAATTGTTAACTTTTTACCTCTAGCGGTAGACATTGGGAGTTACTAGTTATTGTCCCCGGGACGTTCACTGTTTATTATCTAGATCCCGCGGGAAGTACATTAAACACTAAAATTGGACACGTAATGAGAATGCCATTATTCTGGTGAGAAATATTTCATTTTTGTATCTGTTAACATCTGTTATTACATTACTATTTACTTATGCAATTTACTGTGTTATATTAACATGTAGGGGTTTAGATGCATTCAAAAAGGCTGGAGGAACGGTCCTAAGGAAAAAGAACCAGCCAATAAATTGGCAGAACGTACAAGTAAGTTCCCGACTCCAATGTATATATTATTGATGTGAATTGTGCTTAGTTGTATTATTTTGTATGTTTCAATTTATAGTGCGCTACACAAGACAATGGCTGGGCATGCACATACTATGTGATGCAATTTATGCAGATGATTATCAAACATGCCACATTGTACATCGATACCATACATGAGGTATTATATATAGTCTCAATAGTTAGTATGAAATATATCAATCTTATTTTTATATTATTACTTATATATATACATCATTCTCTTTGCAGGTGTTTAAAACTGACCACACTATAGGTAAACGCTTAAAAAATATACATGCTCCATATACGATGGAAGCATTAAATGAAATAAGAGAAGAATGGGCAAAAGCCATACAAGCAGTGGCAATTGTAAGATATAATTGGGATGTTGATAGTGATAATGAATGATACTTTGTAAATGAATATTTCTGAATGTTAATACATGTATTTGAATGTTTCTATATGTGTGAATTTGAGAATTGAATTGATGTCTGAATGTATCTACTTGTGTGAAATTTTTTTTGTTAATTTTGCAGGTTTGTGGCCTGTTTGTAGGCTGATATCAATGGATGTCGTAAACCTACAGTTCAGAAAACTGAATTGTAGGTTCTCATCCTGCTGACCAGCCACAGTAGGCCTGCAAACTAATATGAAAAAAAAAATAGATATAGGCGTCGGTTATTTACAGAAAACCGTCAGCAAAGACCTATAGCGTCGGTTTTTTGAACAAAACCGACGCCTAATGTGGCCACGGCCATACTGGAAATGGCGTCGGCTATTCGTGTAAAACCGACGCCTATAATACATATAGCGTCAGTTGTTTAGTTGATCACCGATGCCAAATGTGTCGCGCCACAGAAAATAGCGTCATCTAGGACACTTTCTGCGTCGGTTACCAATTAAGCACCGACGCTATATTCCATATAGGCGTCGGTCTTTTAGTAGATAACCGACGCAGAATGTGTCCTAGATGACGCCGTTTTCTGTGGCGCGAACCCTTTTGGCGTCGATTTTCTATAAAAAACCGACGCCTGTACGTTAAATAGGCGTTGGTTAAAAAACCGACACCAAAGTGTTCGACCTTTAGCGGTGCCCACATAGGCGTCGCTCGGAAACTGACGCCAAAGGGGGTTAAACAACCGACGCTAAAAGGCATTTTTGTAGTAGTGCAACCAGAGCATGAAGCTTTACTATCATTCTTTTCCTTCTTCAAGGTCTTGGGACTCTCTCTCCCTCACCTATATGGTAGGTACTCATATATTATACTCATATATGTAAGCAACCTCCTTCTGGTCTATATGATTTGGTTCTCCAAGGACATCTAAGGTACAACAAGCCTTTAGGAATCGTGCATAAGCAACTCAACTCATTCACTCAGGGGTAGTCTAGTTTAAGACATATCATATTGAATGTCTCTTATAATTTCTCATATCTTGGAGTCTAGGTTTCTAACCTTCTCCCTGTAGGTCAATTTCACTACCAAGTAAAACTCTTAATGAACCTCTGGCAATGCTTGAAGCCAAGCCAATTGTCTTAGGGTGCTCAGAGTTGACGGGGATGATGTCAATGTCAGTTGACAAGAAGGTGAAGATCAATCAGGGGCAACATGGATTCTTGAGGGCAATTAGGAGGTATGTTTTTTTAGGGGTTGAGTGGGAACTATAGGAGTCTTTTATATGCTTTGAGTATGGAATTGATGCATAACATTAATCTTCTAGATAAGATGAGTATTTGGGAACTATCACATTCCTTGAAGATGATATCAAGTAAAGAGAGGTTTCAATTTTCCATTATCCAACAAATCTCATGGTAGTAGAATTGTGTGGGGATGTGATGCAAAGAGGGAGGGGAATGGTCTTCAATGTAGTCAAGTTCTATAACATACTCAAATCTGGATATATAGCTTAACCTATCCTATCCTCAGGCTATTTTTTATTTATGTTGGTATAAAATTATTTTTCCTTAAAGAAGATAAAAGGAGGATTAGTTGAAGTAAAAAAATGTAACATTTCAACAAGAATCTTTTTTGAAGTTTTAGAGTAAGTTAATTAACTAGGTTTCTTATGGAGTTAACTATATAAATTCATGAACTTAACAAGACTGACTCTAATTTGATCCTCAAATGTCATCCTAGGATTAAAGGATGAAAGGAATGGATTTAATAGAAAATTGTTGAGTCACAATTGACTGATGAAGAGGTATCAATGACTTAAGTGAATACTCAATATAAAATTAATGTACCGAAACTCCAAAGTCCTTCAACAGTGAAATTGATGTTAAATATTGACTCCTCATGTCTCAATTAGACAAAATGGTAGGATGGAGTTGAGAAGTCAGATCTCTTTGTAACTCCTCAAGCCTAGAAGCAGCCTTCTTCCCTAGAACCTATACCTAGTTAGCTAGAAGAACCCCACTAACCTTTCCCCCTCCTACAATGTCCAATTAGCCCACATCTCTCAATTCCTCTCATTATTGATTGGCACACAAAGTCCAACCCTGATGGTGTTCCCATAAACCTTCATGCAACCTCACACCTTGTTGATACTTTCACATAATCAACCAAGACCCTATTGTAAATCTATTAAACACCTTTAGGGCTCTTTATTACCTAGTAACTAATTACCTAACATACCTCTCCAAGACACCTCCTTCAACTTGAAGTAGCAGGACAAAACAAAGCTTCTCAATCCAATTCTACTTCACCAATACCAGCACCACCATAATTCGCAACCCATTGATCCTTGCAAACACATTTCAGTATCCATGATCCTGGCTACTTCAAACACACTCTCACTTACAATAATAGTCTCCAATATATTTTATCTCCCATCTAAAATAATCAGATGTTGGATCATCTCAAACAAAAGACCAGAGAGTCAATAATAGCAAGAAACTTCTGTTGAGGAAGGGGTGTGATTTGTAATCTACCAACATGTTAGATCGAATGATATCAACCTAAATTTAGTAGGTAAGTATTTTATTTACTTTAATATCAGTTCAATAAGAATTTGGTTAAGTAGATAAACAAAAATAATCAAATGTAAGATAACAATGATTTGGATAAACATGGTAAATACATGTAGCTCATAATCAATTTATCCCTTTAGATGTCCTTTTAATTCATGGATGAGTGAAGCTAGACATGTATGGAACTATTCTAAACAAAATTGCTATTAATTCAACTCAAGGATGACGAGGAGTCTGATCCTCGCTATTAGAGTATGTCTTGCAAAATCTACCTTGATAGATATACCCAGTCACATCATGTAAACAACTATTATTCCTCTGAAGATATGTGATCACATTGACAACAACATTCACTCCTTCATCTAGGGAGGGAACAATAAAAGTCACCCTCTCTCTTTAGTCACTTGCAATAAGATTACCTACAACACAAAACATGGAAGTGTAGGCTTGAAATCGATGAGGGAATTGAATATGGCCTTGTTAGCTAAACAAAGTTGGGACTTGAGAAATGTCAGAGTTCAGCACGGTGTGCATGCCTCTCTTCTAAATACATGAACTATAAGGTGGAAACTTGCCTTATATTTCAAGACTAGGGCGGTTCAAATTTCAATGCAAAGAATTTATTGACAATATCTCCATGATGAACTGCTGAATGGAAATGGGACCAATGTTTGGCAATATAAATGGTGGTGCAAAGATAGTACTCTCCAACATTTTTTCATATGACATGTCCCCCCGATCTACTGGACTTAAAAGTTTCCAACTTAATGAATTTTTTCATTGAATGGTGACGTGGGATTTTATCGTACTACCAAACTCACTCAGGGTTGAGATCCCCAAGCTTTTACTAAAACCAAAGTGCAATAATACCACCCGCAAGCAGACAGATCTTATCGCAGTATATTTAAGGATCGAACCCAAAGGACAACATTTTTAAGAATCTTTGTTAATCAAACCTAGCTCGAGTTAAGGCTAATATTTAGAACGATCGATAGATTTGAGGTTAATTAAACTAATAGCAAGAAAGTAAAAGCTGAATTAAAGTTGGATTTAGATCAATAATATGGAATCACTGGGATGGTATCAGGTTTCACCACCATTACACTTGCAAACACATTCAATCGCAAACAATCCAAGCAAGATATATCATTTCAAATGGAGCTGCTGCAAAACCCCCCATACAGGCGTTAGGTTCACGTAAGCATCACCTTAGGCATCAGATGTCTCGTCACCATCCAGATCACTTACTTACGGCTCCGAAGATATAGAAATCCAACAAAGGTTGTGGGCCCCCTATACAGGCGTTAGCCACACATAAGCGTCACTGAAGGCTAGATGGCTTGTCCCCTCGCGGATCATACACTTACGACCTCGAAGAAATCCCATTCTATTTCTAGTTTGGGAGTCAACCGCATTAATCGATAAGTAGGCATGTGATAGATCTACCAACTAACATCGACAATAAACAAAGACGATACAAAATCCAACTAAGGCTGCGGTCTTCCTTGAGGGATGTTTAGACCACAGAAGCATCACCGTAGGCTAGATGTCTTGTCCCCTCATGGATTATACACTTACGACCTCAAGGAATCCTATCAGAAGTTCTCGTCAAGGAGTCGAACATTTTAAACCGCCATTCCATCCCACATATATAAGATTTTGCAATAAGGGAGAGAAAAAGATGAAAGCAAGTAGATAATCAACTAGAAACGTACCAACTAACAACAAAATGAAAAGTTATATACATTGTCATGGAGAGTTTAACAAGAGAACATGATTTGCATGGGCAGCGGGGCTAGTTCCCGCACCCTAGTGAAAAGGTACTACTCGTTCATGATGCGAGAAACAAGAAGAATAAGAAAGAGAGAGAAATCCACCATGAACTCGGTGTAGAAGGTAGTCGTAGCTCAGTGAAGAAGATATGGCCTTCTACATCATGTCGGAGTAGATCTGGACATGAACGGGAGATGCCAAGACAGAACAGACAATCTCCCTCGCTCCGTCTTCCTTCTCTCTTCATCCTCCTTGGTTGCAGCAGGGGCAGTAGGTGGAATGAATCTGGCGTGGATGACACTGGATTTTGATCGGACCTATGCACAGGCAGCTTGTCGGCGTCCCGGAACCAATGCCAAAATGAGGACCCTTGTGGTCCTATTTATAGGCACTGGACTGGCCCCCACATTTTTGGTGTGAGTCCAATCCGAAAATATCTTATCCAAATGGTTTGCATGCTTAAACAGTTTCATGTGGGTATTGCTACATTAGCGAACGGTTTGCATTTTACTTTCCTCCATTCGGTCTCTACGTGGACATCAGAAAACGGTTTTGGCAGCCATTCAGTTTGCTAATTTGGTTTGCATTGCGATTGTGTTTAAATGGTCTTCGTTCAGCTCATTCAGTCTTCATACTCTTAGCAGCGAACAGTTTGCATGCATTGCATTTCTTTTCACGTGAAAGCTAATAGCTATCCCATGCTTCAGTGAGAGTTTCTCCAGGGACTTGAGTGAAATTTGTTATTCACCCTCTAATTTTATAGGTGAGAGATGGAGGGTAGAACTTTTCTAGAAACACATTTTGGAGTTGTTCCCAAGTGGTATTGGGTATTTCACTTTGCAACAAATTGTACGAACTTATAGCTCTATCAGCAAGGGAATACTTGAAGAGACTGAGTCGAATGGCATCATCGGACACTCCATTTTGTTTTGTCATGCCACATAGATCAATAAATCTCAGAAGGTGATCTTGGCTATCTTCTCCTTGCTTGTCATAGAAAGGATTATTTTGATGCAAGGTGATCTAATGCGCTCTTATCTCGAAATTAGTAGCGTTGATAGGAGGAGGTTGTACTGGATGATGAACATTTGTAGCTTTCGGGATTGAGAACTCTCTAAGATCCTTTTGTAGTTCAGCTGCTTGTGCTGCTTCTTGTGCTGCTAGAATTTCCTCTTGGACTGAAGCTCTGGATTCTTGCATGAGCCGCTCTCTCTATGCATTGATGGCTTGAGCCACACTTAGGGCTACTTCTTCTTCTTGAGCCATCCTTGCTTGATTTTCTCTTATCTGATGATGAAAAGTTCTGTCTATCTCGGGATCAAATCTCGCTGTTAGTCCGGGGCTGTCTGAATGGCGCATGCACTATGCCGTGGATCGTACCTGAAATAGAAATATTTTGAGAGTGAGAACCACAGAGTAGAGTCAAATTTCAAGTAGATGATCGATTGTGTCAAAAGAAAAAGAAAATCCTAAATTAGTCTTAAAAGAACTAAATTTGACTAACTGATTCCGTTGTCCCCGGCAACGGTGCCAGAATTTGACGTGGGATTTTATTGCACTACCAAACTCACTCGGGGTTGAGATCCTCGAGCTTTTACCAAAACCAAAGTGCAACAATACCACCCGCAAGAGGATGAGTCTTATCACAGTATAGTTAAGGATCGAACCTAAAGGACAACATTTTTAAGAATCTTTATTAATTGAACCTAACTCAAGTTAAGGCTAATATTTAGAACGATTGATGGATTTGAGGTTAATTAAACTAATAGCAAGAAAGTAAAAGCTAAATTAAAGTTGGATTTAGATCAATAATATGGAATCGCTGGGATGGTATCAGGTTTCACCACCACTACACATGCAAACACATTCAATCGCAAACAATCCAGGAAAGATATATCATTTCAAATGGAGCTGCTACAAAACCCCCCATACAGGCATTAGGTTCGCGTAAGCATCACCTTAGGCATCAGATGTCTCATCACCATCCGGATCAGTTACTTACGACTCCGAAGATACATAAATCCAACGAAGGTTGTGGGCCCCCTATACAGGTGTTAGGCACATAGAAGCATCACCGAAGGCTAGATGGCTCGTCCCCTCGCAGATCATACACTTACGACCTCGAAGAAATCTCATTCTATTTCTAGTTTGGGAGTCAACCACATTAATAGATAAGCAAGCAGGTGATAGATCTACCAACTAACATCAATGATAAACAAAGACGATATAAAATCCAACTAAGGCTGCGGTCCTCCCTGAGGGATGTTTAGACCACAGAAGCGTCACCGTAGGCTAGATGTCTCGTTCCCTCATGGATCATATGCTTACAACCTCAAGGAATTCTATCAGAAGTTCTCGTTAAGGAGTCGAGCTTTGTAAACCGCCATTCCATCCCACATATAGAAGATTTCACAATAAAGGAGAGAACAAGATGAAAGAAAGTAGATAATCAACTACAAGCGTACCAACTAACAATGAAATAGAAAGTTATATACATTGCCATTGAGAGTTTAACAAAAGAACATGATTTGAATGGGCAACGGGATAGTCCCCACACCCCAGTGAAAAGGTACTACTCGCTCATGATGCGAGAAACAAGAAGAATAAGAAAGAGAGAGAAATTCACCATGAACTTGGTGTAGAAGGTAGTCACAGCTCGGTGAAGAAGATACGACCTTCTACGTCGTGTCGGAGCAGATCTGGACACAAACGGGAGATACCGAGACAGATCAGACAGTCTCCCTGGCTCCGTCTTCCTTCTCTTCTCAGCCTCCTTGGTTGCAGCACGGGCAGTAGGTGGAATGAATCTGGCATGGACGATACTGGATTTTGATCGGACCTGTGCACAAGCATCCTGTCAGCGTCTCGGAACCGATGCCAAAATGAGGACCCTTGTGGTCCTATTTTGGTTTACATGCAATGAGCAAACAATTTTGTAGCCTCGGTCTTCACGATCAGCTTTGAGCAAACGGTCAACTCTACTCCATTCGGTCTTTATTGCTGGTAGCAAATGGTTTCCATGCTTAATGCATTCGGTCTTCATTGCTTAATGACCCAAACGGTCTTTGCATGCGTTCGGTTCTGTTCAGAAAATGGTCTTCTTGAATGGTTTCAAATATTAAACGTGCTAGTGCAAACGATCTCAAGGCATTCGGTTTGCTGCTTGGTTAGTCCAAACGGTTTACGTGACCAGTGCATTCGGTTTTGTAGCAGGTGTCCATTCGGTCTTCACGTATAATTCAAACGGTCTCGCAGACTGAAACTCTCCAAACGATCTTGCAGATCGAAACTCTCCAAGCGGTCTCACAGACTGAAACTCTCCAAACGGTCTCGCAAATGGCATGCTCAAATGGTCTTGATGTGGAAAAGTCCATTCGGTTTTGATCATTCGATCAAACGGTCTTCGCATCTAAACAATCTTCGCGGCTGATCGGTCTTGCGACCTTGGCACCCAAACGGTCTGAAACTGTGCAACGTCCAAACGGTTTTGAGGTGGATATGTCCATTCGGTCTTGAGTTCGAATGGATGAAACCGATTGGTCAAGACCGGATGGCCAGATCGTTTGGCGAGACCAAATGGTTGAAACCGTTTGGCGAGACCAAATGGTTGAAACCGTTTGGTCAGATCGATTGGTCAGAACTAAGGGTGAGTGAAGGTGGGACCCATCTGATTGTTCAACCTTATCGATACCTGCATCCAATTAACATAAACTCAGTTAAGAACCTTGACAATTGAATCAATTATGAAATATTGCATTTTATGATGCATTTTGATATTTAATGAGTGAAATTGGATGTGTTGAGTTGAAATGAGCCCAAGATGGTAATTGAATTCCATAATGAATATACATTCATCAAAATACCCAATACTTAAATGTTGCTCGTCCTCGAGTAACACAAAATCTGAAACCGTCACCAAATGAATACTTTCGACTCGTGTGATTGCTTCATCTTTACATCGTGATTGTTTTCTTTCTGCTCAGAATGACTCAACATCTCAACTTCCTGAGATCACTGAACACATATTACCATATCTTCGTTCCTGAGTTCATTTCCCAATATCACTTCCTCCTCACCTTTTTCCAACAACAAGCATGTCAAAGAGTTTTGTAAGAGTCCAGAGATACCCGCAGAACAACAAGTGTGCATCTGATCTAACACTGGTATTTTTCAGGATAGTGGTGGCATGCATTGTGCCATTAGGTAGAAAATGGAGTGAATGGTGATATGGAAGGAAGAAGTAAATCTCTCCTCTATTTGACTCGATATTTTCTTTTTATTTGCTTTGCAATTTCATTTATTGCTTTTTTTGTGCGAATCTCTCCTTTATTCGACTCGAGATTGCATTTCTTTTTGTGTGCACTTTGGAATCTTTTTTTTGCAAATCTCTCCTCTATTCGACTCGAGATTGCATTATTGGCGTTACGCCCCTATTTTATTTGTTAGGGGTATGACAGAAGCGGATATAGAGGGGAGTGGCGTGCCACCCCGAACTTAGGGTTTGGCACTGTTTTGGCTATTTATGTTTCTCTTTGATGGATGGAGAGGTACGAAGATGATAGAAGAAGTGTAGAAGAGAGCTCATATCAGAATACAACTTGATTTACAATTCAGTGCACCGGGTTGTTCTCTTTATCATACTCTGCTCAAATAATGACTTGATGAGGATCCGGTGGAGATTCCATGTTATTGTTCCACTAGTCAGTTAGGAAGCACGACGTGTTTGATCCCTATCAGTTTGGCAGACACTTATCAATTTTGCAAAAGTATCATGATGTTAGGAATCATAAGCTTCACAAGATGATTTCAATCAAAAGGCTTGTTTCAAAAAGTGGTCCTTTTGAGGATTTACTTCGAATAAGGATGATATAATGATTTAAAATGCATAGCAGGTTAGTTAGTTACTTTTAATGAAATAGGAAGTGTCAAAAATTCATCAAGTATATGTTCAATTTCTTTGGAAAACATTAAAATTTTTGAAAGTTTTTGAAAAATTGGGTCAAAAAAGCGATGAAAACTTGAGTCTGATTTAGATGGGTGAAGGTGGAAAGTAGGATACGTACCACCCACCCTCCACCCTAAACTTAGAAATTTTCTCATCCCGAGAAAACTCTAAATCCGAGATGGAGGGAAAAGTTTGCTCCATTTGGACCACTGGATGTGGTTGCGTTCTGATCAGCGAGCATCCTCTTATTTGAAAATCTAAAGAAAAATCAATCAGAACACAAGATAGCATCTCACGATGCAAATTTTATTTTGTGCAAAATTATCTAAAAGGTGAAAACAAAATTAATGAAACATTCAAATTTGAAATGAAAAGTAAAACTAATTTATTGATCGGGTTGCCTCCCGACAAGTGCCTTTGTTTAATGTCGATGGCTCGACTGAATTCTTCAGCTTCACGGTGGATCCTTTGGATTGGAGAGATCCAGTGATGTATTTGTTCTTGTGTCAGCTGCGGTGAAATATCTTTTCAAGCATTGGCCGTTCGCCACAAATTCACCTGACTTTTTGCTCCATAAAGAGAAAGCACCATGTGGGGAGATGCTTTTGACAATGTACGGTCTAGACCAGCGGGAGCGGAGTTTCCCTGGGAATAACTTCAATCTTGAATTGAACAGCAGAACTTGGTCTCCTACTTGTACGTATTTTTTTTTCAAATGACCATCATGCCAAAGTTTTGTGCATTCTTTGAAGATTCATGCATTCTCATAAGCTATCATCCTGAGTTCATTCATCTCTTGAAGTTGCAGAATCCTATCTTGGCCTCCTTCTTTCATATCAAAGTTTAGTTGTTTAATTTCCCACCATGCCTTGTGTTCCATTTCGACTGGCAGGTGGAGAGCCTTTCCATATATTAATAAAAAAGGTGTAGTCCCGAGGGGAGTTTTATAAGCAGTTCGATAGGCCCATAATGCGTCATTGATTTTCACCGACCAATCTTTCCGATTGCTGCCTACTGTCTTTTTTAAGATACTCTTGATTTGACGATTAGAAACCTCCACCTATCCACTTATCTATGGATGGTAAGGTGAGGCTACCTTGTGAGTAACACCATACTTTCTTAGCAATGCTTCAGAGCTTCTTTCAAGAAAATGGGAACCTTCGTCGGATATCACCGTGCGTGGGACACCAAAACGGGAAAAATAATATCCTTGAATAATTTGATGACTGGTTTTGAATCACTAGTGACGGTTGGTATGACTTCAACCCATTTTGAGACATAGTCAACTGCCACTAGGATGTATGAAAATCCTTGAGAAGATGGGAATGGACCCATGTAGTCCACCCCCCAAACATCGAATATCTCTACTTCTTGCCATAGATTCAGCGGCATCTCATCTCTCTTTGTTATATTGCCTGATCTTTGACATTTGTCACATGATAGGACAAAGTCGTAGGAATCTTTGGATATGGTTGGCCAAAAGAATCCACATTGAAAAACCTTTATCGCAGTCTTCTTAGAACTCACGTGGCCTCCAACTAGGCCAGAGTGACAGTGTTCTAGAATGAGTTTGGTTTCTTCCTCAGCGATACATCATCTGTAAAGACCATTAGCACATAGTTTGAAAAGGTACGACTCATCCCAGTAGTACTGTTTCACATCATGCATAAATTTCTTTAGTGCATTTCTGATGCATTGAGGATGAATAACCCCAGCAGCGAGGTAGTTCACAAAATCCGAGTACCATGGTATAGCTTCTGAGACCTTCATTAGTTGATCATCTGGGAGGGAATTATTGATTGGAATCTCTTCTGTATCCAAGGTGTGGATGCGACTAAGGTGGTCTGCTACAACATTCTATGTACCCTTTTTATCTCTTATCTCTAAATCAAATTCTTGTAATAGGAGAATCCATCTAATTAACCTGGGTTTTGCATCTTTCTTTGCCAGAAAGTAACGAATGGCAGCGTGGTCTGTGTAGACAATGACCTTCGAACCGATTAGGTAGGATCTAAACTTGTCAAAGGCATACATGAATGCTAGAAGTTCTTTCTCGGTAGTTGCATAATTCCTCTGGGCTTCATCGAGAGTTTTCGATGCATAATAGATCAGATAATGTTACTTCTCTATACATTGCCCTAAAACAACGCCCACAACATAGTCACTGGCATCGCACATAATTTCAAAAGGGTGGTCCCAGTCGGGAGCTCTAATGATGGGTGTTGTTGTGAGAGCCTGCTTTAGTGTGTTGAAGCTTTTGACACATTCTTCGTCAAAATTGAATTCAACATCTTTTAGTAACAAATTTGTCATTGGCTTGGTTATCTTTGAAAAGTCCTTTGTAAAATCTTGCATGACCTAGGAAAGAACAGACTTCTTTTACATTTGTTGGAATAGCCAGTTTAGAAATCACTTCAATCTTGGCTTTATCTACTTCTATTCCTCTATTGCTGACCCTATGGCCGAGGACAATGCCTTCCTTTACCATAAAATGACACTTTTCCCAATTCAGCACAAGATGTGCTTCTTCACATCATTTGAGGACCAGGGAGAGGTGCTTTAGACATGAATCGAATGAATCTCTGTATATAGAAAAATCATCCATGAAAACTTCCATAATGGTTTCGGTGAGACCGGAAAATATGGCAGTCATGCAACGTTGGAAAGTTGCATGTGCATTGCAGAGGCCAAATGACATTCTTTTAAATGTGTATGTTCCGAATGGGAAGGTAAAAGTAGTTTTCTCTTGGTCGTCTAGATGTATGGGTATTTGATAGAATCTAGAGTAATTGTCAAGATAACAAAAATACTCTTGGTGAGCCAACCTTTCTAAGACTTGATTAAGGAAAGGCATTGGAAAGTGATCTTTTCGAGTTGCCTTGTTCAATTTTCTATAATCTATTCACATCCTCCACCCTGTGACTGTTCGAGTGTGGATAAGTTCATTGTTTTCATTTCGTATAACATTTTTCCACCTTTCTTCGGGACTACATGCACTGGGCTCACCCATGGTGAGTCTGATATCGGATAGATTATTCCAGCTGTGAGCAGTTTAATGACTTCATGACAGACTACTTCCTTCATATTTGGATTCAATTTCCATTGATGCTCAATAGTTGGCCGTTGATCTTCCATCACAGGGATCTTTTGCATACACATAACTTGACTAACCCTAGTTAGGTCATTCATTTTGTAGCCAATCACTTTCTTCCTTTCCTTCAATTCTTTCAGGAGTTTATCTTCTTGTTCGATTGTAAGATCAGAATTTATTATTACAGGACAAACCTTGAGATCATCCAAAAACTCATACTTCAGTCCCTCAGGCAGGGGATTCATTTCGGGGGCCTCTGGGCTTTCGTATGTTTCTTCAGTGTCTTCCACAACCTTGAGTCCTTTAAACGTAACTTTGGGATCTTCTTCGGTAGTGTCAAGGTCAAGAACGCACTCTTGAACTCGTTCACTGATGGAATTATCAATAGAGGGGTTTGTTAGAGTCACTTCTAAAGGATCGTCTTGTTCATATCCCTCTTGTGTGAGGAGTGATATTTGTTTGATGCAGTCAATCAGATAAACTTCTTCTTGCATACTTGGTCTTCTCATGCTTTCAAAAACCTTGAATTCGCGAGTTTTTTTCCAAGTCTGAGAAGCAAAGTTCCTGCTTCAACATCAATTAGAACTTGTGCAATGGCGAGGAATGAACGTCCAAAGATGAGAGGATATATGGAATCCTCTTTTATGTCCATGATGACAAAGTCACATGGAACATAAGAATCTTTCCTTACCTTGACAGGTACATCTTCAATAATTCCTAACGTGCATTTTATTGAATTGTCTGCAAGTTGTATGGTCATGCTAGTTGGAAGAAGTTCAGCAAACCCTAGGGAGTGGCATGATGGAGATGCTAGCACCAAGATCTGCCAGTCCTTTCTTGCATGAGGAATCACCGATATGGCAAGAAATTCCAAAAGATCCTGGATCCGATATGGCAAGAAATTCCAAAAGATCCTGGATCTTTCTATTTCTTTGGCATCTTACTCTGGATGATATCCAAAGTGGTTTTAGCTAACTTGACTGTCTCATATTCTTTAGTTATATATTTCTTTCTAAGGAGTGACTTTAAGTACTTTGTCCAAGCTGGTATCTTAGCCAACGCATCCAAAAAGGGTATATCAACATGAAGTTTCTTCATTGCTTCTTTAAACTTATTGAACCGAGTATCAAGTTTGGTCTGCCTTAAACAAGTAGGGAACGGTATATGAGGCTTGTATACAGGAACATCAGGTTCTGGTGTTTCAGTTTCTTCGTCAATAGGTTTCTCAAGACTTTCCTTATCTGTCTTATCAACAATTGTTGGTTCTTCTGGTCGAGACTCCAATGTTGTTGAGTCCTGAATGATCACAGGCTCATCCTCATTAGTAACTACCATAGGTGTCTTGATAGGAGGATCAGAATAGTCTTTTCCCGACCTGGTGGTGACAACCTTCAATTGTTCGGGATGCTTAGGATTATTCTCGGGTTGGCCAGTAAAGGCCCCAACAGGCGGCTTTATGCTAGCTGCAAGTTGAGCTAGTTGAGATTCAATAGCCTTCTACTGATCTTGTTGGTTAGCTATCATAGTTTGCTGAGTTTGCAACATCTTTTCAATGGCTGATAGTTTGTCATCAGGAGAAACCAGACCTAGTTGTTGTCCTTGTTGTTGATAAGGAACTTGGTTAAGACTCTGGTACTGGGAGTTGTTTTGATAATTATTGAAGTTTCTATTCTGAAAGTTTCCCTTGAAATTTCCTTGATTTCTGAAATTCTATTGTTGATTGTACTGAAATCCTGGTGGTCCTTGTGGCTGGTTGCTCGAACCAAATTGATGTGAGTTTACTGCTCCAGAGGGGTTTCGATATTGAAATCCTGAATGATTCCTATTCTGATTCGGATTGTAGTAACTTTGACCAGGGATGGTATTAACAGCGTTAAGATTTTCCATTTGACCATTATCTCCTTGTCCACATATGTTGCTTAGAACAACATCGTAAAGAACATTACATGCTAATGTGGAATGATCAATACTTTTACATGCTTCACAGAACAATGAAGATGACTTGATCTGTTCTTGTTGTCGAGTGGGCGAATGTCCTCTTCCAATAGCAGCAAGAGATGATTCAATATGGTCTTGCTTGGAAACTAAGAGTTTTAGGGTTTTAGCGATAGATGTGTACTCTGGAGTGGCTTCAGCCATAGCTACTTTCAAAACTCCTTTGCCTACAGATCTACCCCAATTGGCTTGATTTTCTGCTCCAAGGGTGATGACCCTCCATGCGTTGTCATAACTTTGACGCATGAAGTTTCCTCCAGATGAGGAATCTAAGAATCTCTTGATATCGTCGTCCACACTCCTATAGAAAATTTCGATGAGTTGATTCTTAGGAATTCCATGGTGTGGACATTTGCGTAGAAGTTCTTTAAATCTATCCCATGCTTCAGCGAGAGTTTCTCCAGGGACTTGAGTGAAATTTGTTATTCACCCTCTAATTTCATAGGTGAGAGATGGAGGGTAGAACTTTTCTACAAATACATTTTGGAGTTGTTCCCAAGTGGTATTGGGTATTTCACTTTGCAACGAATTGTACGAACTTATAGCTCTATCAGCAAGGGAATACTTGAAGAGACTGAGTTGAATGGCATCATCGGACACTCCATTTTGTTTTGTCATGGCAGAAAGATCAATAAATCTCAGAAGGTGATCTTGGCTATCTTCTCCTTGCTTGCCATAGAAAGGGTTATTTTGAAGCAGGGTGATCCAATGCGCTCTTATCTCAAAATTAGTAGCATTGATAGGAGGAGGTTGTACTGGATGATGAACATTTGCAGCTTTCGGGATTGAGAACTCTCTAAGATCCTTTTGTAGTTCAGCTGCTTGTGTAGCTCTGGCTTCTTGCATGAGCCTCTCTGTAATGCCTAGGCCCACTACACATGGCTCTAGTAGAGTTTCAGGAATGACGACTAGCCCCACAAACCACCACTAGCCTTAACTGTGCACTTTGTCCACATTGACGCGACTGGTCACCCTTCCTAGTACTACTCCAAGCTAAGCACGCTTAACTATAGAGTTCTTTAGAGATGGGCTCCCTGAAAAGGAGGTGCACTTTGGTGATATGGGTAGTCCAATCATTCCTTTTAAGATCAACTTATCCAAGGCCTCAAATCCTGGGATGCTACAATCTCCCCCACTTAGTCTCTTGACGTCCTCGTCAAGGCTCAACTATATGGCCTCATAATCTGACCCCATTTCAGTGTAGACCCACAATGGCCCATGGACACCCAACTCCCATCCACGGCTACCAGCGCAAGGGCGGCTCCATCTCATCTCTACGGATAGCCCTTTCCAACTTGTCTGGACCACACAGCTCAAGACTGGCATGCCATGTCCATGTGGGCCCCACCTACTGGAGGGGTTATGGCTATGATACCATTTGTATTGCCTAGGCCCACTGCCCATGGCTCTAGTAGAGTTTCAGGAATGACGACTAGCCCCACAAACCACCACTAGCCTTAACTACGCACTTTGTCCACATTGACGCGCAAGCCAGGATTAACTTCTCGACTGGTCACCCATCCTAGTACTACTCCAAGCTAAGCACACTTAACTATGGAGTTCTTTAGAGATGGGCTCCCTGAAAAGGAGGTGCACCTTGGTGATATGGGTAGTCCAATCATTCCTTTTAAGATCAACTTATACTGGATGATGAACATTTGCAGCTTTCGGGATTGAGAACTCTCTAAGATCCTTTTGTAGTTCAGCTGCTTGTGCTGCTAGAATTTCCTCTTGGACTGCAGCTCTGGCTTCTTGCATGAGCCTCTCTCTCTGTGCATTGATGGGTTGAGCCACACTTAGGGCTACTTATTCTTCTTGAGCCATCCTTGCTTGATTTTCTCTGATCTGATGATGAAAAGTTCTGTCTATCTCGGGATCAAAGCTCGCTGTTAGTCCGGGGCTGTCCGAATGGTGCATGCACTATGTTGTGGATCGTACCTGAAATAGAAAGATTTTGAGAGTGAGAACCACAGAGTAGAGTCAAATTTCAAGTAGATGATCGATTGTGTCAAAAGAAAAAGCAAATCCTAAATTAGTCTTAAAAGAACTAAATTTGACTAACTGATTCCGTTGTCCCTGACAACGGTGCCAGAATTTGACATGGGATTTTATCGCACTACCAAACTCACTCGGGGTTGAGATCCCCGAGCTTTTACCAAAACCAAAGTGCAATAATACCACCCGCAAGCGGACGGGTCTTATCACAGTATAGTTAAGGATCGAACCTAAAGGACAATATTTTTAAGAATCTTTATTAATCGAACCTAGCTCGAGTTAAGGCTAATATTTAGAACGATTGGTATATTAGAGGTTAATTAAACTAATAACAAGAAAGTAAAAGCTAAATTAAAGTTGGATTTAGATCAATAATATTGAATCGCTGGGATGGTATCAGGTTTCACCACCACTACACATGCAAACACATTCAATCGCAAACAATCCAGGAAAGATTTATCATTTCAAATGGAGCTGCTGCAAAACCCCCCATACGGGCATTAGGTTCGCGTAAGCATCACCTTAGGCATCAAATGTCTCGTCACCATCCGGATCAGTTACTTACGGCTCCAAAGATACAGAAATCCAATGAAGGTTGTGGGCCCCCTATACAGGCGTTAGGCACACAGAAGCGTCACCGAAGGCTAGATGGCTCGTCCCCTCACAGATCATACACTTACGACCTTGAAGAAATCCCATTCTATTTCTAGTTTGGGAGTCAACCACATTAATAGATAAGCAAGCAGATGATAGATCTACCAACTAACATCGATGATAAACAAAGACGATACAAAATTCAACTAAGGCTGCGGTCCTCCCTGAGGGATGTTTAGACCACAGAAGCATCACCGTAGGCTAGATGCCTCGTCCCCTCATGGATCATACACTTACGACCTCAAGGAATCCCATCAGAAGTTCTCGTCAAGGAGTCGAGCTTTGTAAACCACCATTCCATCCCACATATAGAAGATTTCAAAATAAGGGAGAGAACAAGATGAAAGCAAGTAGATAATCAACTACAAACGTACCAACTAACAATGAAATAGAAAGTTATATACATTGCCATTGAGAGTTTAATAAAAGAACATGATTTGTATGGGCAACGGGGCTAGTCCCCACACCCCAGTGAAAAGGTACTACTTGCTCATGATGCGATAAACAAGAGAAATCTACCATGAATTTGGTGTAGAAGGTAGTCACAACTCAGTGAAGAAGATACGATCTTCTACGTCGTGTCAGAGTAGATATGGATGCGAACGGGAGATGCCAAGATAGACCAGACAGTCTCCCTCGCTTCGTCTTCCTTCTCTCCTCAGCCTCCTTGGTTGCAGCACGGGCAGTAGGTGGAATGAATCTGGCGTGGATGACACTGGATTTTGATCGGACTTGTGCACAAACAGCCTGTCAGCATCCTGAAACCGATGCCAAAATGAGGACCCTTGTGGTCCTATTTATAGGCACTGGACTGGCCCCCACGTTTTTGGTGTGAGTCAAGTCTGAAAATATCTTATCCAAACTGTTTATATGCTTAAATGATTTCATGTGGATATTGCTACTTTAGCAAACAGTTTGCATTTACTTTCCTCCATTCGGTGTCTACATGGACATCAGAAAACAGTTTTGGCAGCCATTCAGTTTGCTAATTCGGTTTGCATTGCGATTGTGTTTAAATGGTCTTCGTTCAGCTCATTCAGTCTTCATACTCTTAGCAACGAACAGTTTGCATGCATTGCATTTCTTTTCACGTGAAAGCTAATAGCTATCCCATGCTTCAGTGAGAGTTTATCCAGGGACTTGAGTGAAATTTGTTATTCGCCCTCTAATTTTATAGGTGAGAGATGGAGGGTAGAACTTTTCTAGAAACACATTTTGGAGTTGTTCCCAAGTGGTATTGGGTATTTCACTTTGCAACGAATTGTACGAACTTATAGCTCTATCAGCAAGGGAATACTCGAAGAGACTGAGTCGAATGGCATCATCGGACACTCCATTTTGTTTTGTCATGCCACATAGATCAATAAATCTCAGAAGGTGATCTTGGCTATCTTCTCCTTGCTTGTCATAGAAAGGGTTATTTTGAAGCAGGGTGATCCAATGCGCTCTTATCTCGAAATTAGTAGCGTTGATAGGAGGAGGTTGTACTGGATGATGAACATTTGCAGCTTTCGGGATTGAGAACTCTCTAAGATCCTTTTGTAGTTCAGCTGCTTGTGTTGTTGCTTGTGCTGCTAGAATTTCCTCTTGGACTGAAGCTCTGGCTTCTTGCATGAGCCGCTCTCTCTGTGCATTGATGGCTTGAGCCACACTTAGGGCTACTTCTTCTTCTTGATCCATCCTTGCTTGATTTTCTCTTATCTGATGATGAAAAGTTCTGTCTATCTCGGGATCAAATCTCGCTGTTAGTCCGGGGCTGTCTGAATGGCGCATGCACTATGCCGTGGATCGTACCTGAAATAGAAAGATTTTGAGAGTGTGTACCACAGAGTAGAGTCAAATTTCAAGTAGATGATCGATTGTGTCAAAAGAAAAAGAAAATCCTAAATTAGTCTTAAAAGAACTAAATTTGACTAACTGATTCCGTTGTCCCCGGCAACGGTGCCAGATTTTGACGTGGGATTTTATCGCACTACCAAACTCACTCGGGGTTGAGATCCTCGAGCTTTTACCAAAACCAAAGTGCAATAATACCACCCGCAAGAGGATGAGTCTTATCACAAAATAGTTAAGGATCGAACCTAAAGGACAACATTTTTAAGAATCTTTATTAATTGAACCTAACTCGAGTTAAGGCTAATATTTAGAACGATTGATTGATTTGAGGTTAATTAAACTAATAGCAAGAAAGTAAAAGCTAAATTAAAGTTGGATTTAGATCAATAATATGGAATCACTGGGATGGTATCAGGTTTCACCACCACTACACATGCAAACACATTCAATCGTAAACAATCCAGGAAAGATATATCATTTCAAATGGAGCTGCTGCAAAACCCCCCATACGGGCGTTAGGTTCGCGTAAGCATCACCTTAGGCATCAGATGTCTCGTCACCATCCGGATCAGTTACTTACGTCTCCGAAGATACATAAATCCAACGAAGGTTGTGGGCCCCCTATAGTGCTGCTCCATTCGGTTTCATCAATAAACAGTCTTCATTGCTAATCCAAACGGTTTGGTTTATGCTTGCATGTGCATCGTTCAGTCTTGGCTCCTTGCTTTTCTAGTTTGCATTGCTTATTCGGTTTACATGCAAACGAGAAAACAATTTTGTAGCCTCGAACTTCACGATCAGCTTTGAGCAAACGGTCAACTCTACTCCATTCGGTCTTTATTGCTGATAGCAAATGGTTTCCATGCTTAATGCATTCGGTCTTCATTGCTTAATGACCCAAACGGTCTTTGCGTGCGTTCAGTTCTGTTAAGAAAATGGTCTTCTCAAAGGATTTCAAATATTAAACGTGCTAGTGCAAACGATCTCAAGGCATTTGGTTTTCTGCTTGGTTAGTCCAAACAATCTACGTGACCAGTGCATTCGGTCTTGTAGTAGGTGTCCATTCGGTATTCATGTATAGCTCAAACGGTCTCGTAGACCAAAACTCTCCAAACGATCTTGCAGACCGAAACTCTCCAAACGGTCTCAGAGACCGAAACTCTCCAAACGGTCTCGCAGACTGAAACTCTCCAAACGGTCTCGCAGACCGAAACTCTCCAAACAGTCTTGCAAATGGCATGCTCAAACGGTTTTGATGTGGAAAAGTCCATTCGGTTTCGATCATTCGATCAAATGGTCTTCGCGTCTAAATGGCATTCGTGGCTAATCGGTCTTGCGACCTTGGCGCCCAAACGGTCTGAAACTGTGCGATGTCCAAACGGTTTTGAGGTGGATATGTCGATTCGGTCTTGAGTCCAAACGGATGAAACCAATTGGTCAAGACCGGATGGCCAGATCGTTTGGCGAGACCAAATGGTTGAAACCGTTTGGTTAGAACCAAGGGTGAGTGAAGGTGCGACCCATCTGATTGTTCAGCCTTATCGAGACCTGCATCAAATTAACATAAACTCAGTTAAGAACCTTGACAATTGAATCAATTATGAAATACTGCATTTTATGATGCATTTTGATATATAATGAGTGAAATTGGATGTGTTGAGTTGAAATGAGCCCAAGATGGTAATTTAATTCCATGATGAATATGCATTCATCAAATGGGATACCGAGTTCCTAGCCAATTGGCTTCCTCTAGAGGTTGTAAAGAAGATTACTAATATAGATGTACATATTAATACAACTAATCTAGATGTTAAAGCTTGGATTTATAAAGATTCGAGTAAGTTCTCCACCAGAAGTTCTTATGAACACCTTCGCCTTGGGAAATATATCAGATCACCTGGAAAATGGGACATCATCTAGAAAACAAACGTGGTGATGAGGATAAAAATGTTTTTATGGTTAATTGGACACAACGCCATCTTAACCAACAGTCGAAGAGTAGCTCGACACATGATATTAGATAGCTTCTGCCCTTTATTTACTTCAAAAGAGGAAACAACTCTACATGCTCTAATAGACTGTATTATTGCTTCTCATGTTTGGAAGGAAATCATTTATTCGAGCAGATGGAACGATTTCTTCTTTGAAATCGACCTATGTAGTTGGTTGACAAAGAATATTGCATATGAGACTAATTATAATCTTAAGTTTATGATAGGTTGTTGGCATATATGGAGGAATAGAAATCTATTAGTTTTTGAAAATGTAAAGAAACTTATAGTATATCTCATGCACCTAATCATCAAGGAGGTTGCTTTGTCAAAGTCTGCCTGGGAGAATGAAGAGCCGGAGAAGGACAATGAGCTCACGCACACTAAAAGTTGGAAGAAACTGCGTGACGACAATATGATGATGAATATGGATGCCACCTTCAATAATAACCTGTCTAGAATTGCTATTGTGTGCTGAAACAGTTAGGGCACTTGGATTGGTGGATGGGGGAAGACGATCAAGATAAACAATGTCTTGGAGGCAGAAGTTTGTGCTATACATCTAGCTGTGGAGGTGGGGCACAATTTAAATTGTGATAACTTGTATATTGAGACTGAATCCAAATATGTAAGAGAAGCTATTGAAGGGGCGATAGAGGATAACCCAAAGCCCTCTAGACAGACTCATGACATCAAATACAAAAAATAGGTTTTTAGTGAAGGTTATTTTTGAAGGACCAAAACCCTTCAAAAATATTGAGTTTTTGTGAAGGACTGTCCTATACAAATGAACTAATTTCCTTCAGCTGAATTTTTTATGCAAAAGACAATTAGTGAAGGTCTAAAATCCTACTAGAATCCAAAAATTCTGTCACCAGGGTTCCCACCAAAAATTCCTGCACCACTAATTAGTAATTAGAACTTTGTTAGATTAGTGGAAACCATTTCCTCCCCTTGTGCCCCCACCCCCGTGTTTCCCTGTTTGATCGTCCGCTTACGGACAACGACGGCCTTCGCCGCCGAGTGACGGTGCCCCAGCGGAAGAGCGGCTGTCGATTTCCTACAAGAGCCCCCCCTTCCAGTAGAAGCAGCGGCCACCGACGTGGAGATTTTGTCTAAAAGCAGCGACCGTCGTGGTGAGCTCACCCTACTTCGACCGTGAGGTAGGTCTACTAGGCTCTACAAATAAGGCGTCATTTCTAAATTTCGAACCAAAGTCTACTGAAAACAAGTTCTGCCCCCTGGAACACGCACATCTTCTTAGCTCTGGTGATATCTGTGATCCTTTGGCACTCTCAGTCTATTTGTGATTCCTTTTCCATGTGGGTCTGTGTGGCAAGCATTACATCATCCCTGTAGTGGCAGAGCCACATACATGTCGCCTGAGGCACGAGCCTCACCCAAGTTTTGACTAAAAGTTTATGCATTGTTTATGAAAGGATAAGGAACGATGGTTCAGCAGTCCCGCATCTTCTCCGTGAATATCCTTGAGGTATGGCTGGATTCAGTTCAGCCCAAAGATAACGATGGTACCTATCTACTATTAAAACCCGATGTTCATGGTCATGAGGTCGTTACGTACTGTATATGCTTATTCTCACTCCTCTGTACACCGTAAATTCATTAGTATAGAAGAAAATTGTTGGTAGGTCTGGTTGTTTACAATTTGCACACCGTTTCCTAATATTGTTCCTTTTCAGCAGACCATTGAGTATTACGATATTACGATCTTTTATTTCTAATGCAACATGTTTTTACTCTTATATAGACTTTTGGTGCTCTATGCCCTTATTCGTATGAAGTTCTTGTGCCTTAGAGCTTTGGATTGTTGCTATTTTGGATTGTTGTTTGCTAGGTCTGCTCTGCTGGATTATTCTTGCCAAGGTTAGTTGGCTCCACTAGAACATCGTCGACAAAGATTTGTCTAGACTTAGGTAGCTTCCCCTACGACAGGCTTATTCCTATTATAAACAAATAAGAGTGACAACAAATACAACCTCTATTGTTTCTACACTTTCTTAATAACAATGAGTGTCATCTACCTCGTCTCCATCGTTGACTTTCAGGTCTTGATCCATTACA
The DNA here is from genome assembly GCA_963693085.1 of Alisma plantago-aquatica. NCBI lineage: Eukaryota > Viridiplantae > Streptophyta > Magnoliopsida > Alismatales > Alismataceae > Alisma > Alisma plantago-aquatica. Next base: position 589,098,116 of record OY856415.1, read on the forward strand.
TTGATGCCAAAGTGAGCTTTCATCACCATCATTTCTTAGGATATAATAAGACACAAGTATAGCTTCTAGACTGAGGCAGAATCATATTATGAAAAAATGAGAGATTATGCCTCTAGACTGAGGCAGAATCATATTATGATAGAATGGTTAGTGAGGAACCTGAAAGCCAACCATTACCAAAGGAAAGATCGTCATTGGTAAATCTAATAGTCAATAGCATTTGGCTCCAAATTAAAGTGAGAATATCTTAGAAGGTGCACAAGTGACGAACATAGATTAAAGAAAAACCATTTCATATTAGTGATACAAACATTTTTAATCATAATAAAAGTGGGTTTCGTTACTGTTGAAAGGCTCTATCCTAGAACACACGATCTTAAGAATTCACAAGAAAATATTTGTACACCCTCGCCTTAGTCTAAACTAAACAAACCAAACCCTCAGTCGAAGTATTTTGACCATGGGCTTGCATAGTGTATTAACAAAATAGATATCACACTTGATTTATACTAATGAAAAAGAATAAACGATAAAAAAACTTATAATCTCATTATGAGAACCCAAATGAAATCTAATGATCAACCAAGGAGACACGAACACCTTTAAAGACACAGACATGGATACAGACATAGATACAGACACGGGACATGGAAAAATTCTGAAATGTAGGATACAGACATGGCATTGAGTGAGGGGGAAATATTTTTAATATATACATATATGTAGGTGTATGATGTATGAACTGAAACTTATTTCAGCATTTGTCCAGATTAATGTATTCATGGATGTATATTCTTATATGCATATAGATGTGTGTCTTTGTGTGTATAGTAGAGTATAAACAATATGAAGTAGAAAACTAAACATGTGTTTTGTAAATATAGTATACCACAGAATATAGATATGATTTCGTGTCACTCATTTAACTGACTAATTAGACTATAATTTGACTCATATCTGATTCAGCTTAGACTTTATTTTTTTTTCAACAGATTTGTTTGTAATTGTCATCAGATTTCAGCTCTATGTTACATTTTCTCAGTAATAAGTCATAAACAGTAGCTACATATTCAACATTTATACAAGAAAATAGGTTATTGCAGTAGTAGTTACTGTAGTGATGTGTCCAGGAAGTGTCTTGGAAGTGTCCAGCTGTGTCCAGGGGGTTGAAAAGACAAAAATGAACTGGACACGTCCCAGCCGTGTCCAAAACATTTTGTGTCATGTCCGGGAAGTGTCTGTGTCTAAAACGTGTCCGACAAGGATATGGGGCTTGTCTAGAAGTGTTTGTTCTTCCTAGATGTCAACTAATGGATGAACTGACGATGATAATCTATGAATCAATAATACTACAATCTAAACTTATATCTTTTATTTTTCTATTGTTCAGTTTTGTTTTTTAGTTGTAATGGTGTTAACTTCTTGTGTACTTGTATGTAGATGGATTTCTTGCGGGATAGAAATTGGATGCATATTAGCAATAGGATGCAAAGTGAAGTATTCCAGTCTGGTTTACAAAATTTCATTGAATTTGCACGTACCCATCAAATACCTCCAAGACCGGGAAATTTAATTTGCCCTTGTAAAATATGCTTGAATAGATACATTAAATCAAAGGATGATGTATTCTTGCATGTTTTACAAAAAGGATTTGTCTGTAGCTATGATGTCTGGACATATCATGGGGAGATGATCAGGAGGAATACAATAAGTGCAATGTCTGCTAGACCTACATCTGGAAGTATGCATCAAATGTTGGGAGATATATTTGGAATGGGCGATACAAGTCATGCCAGTGACTTTGAAGTCGAGGAGGAGCCTGCAAATCTTAATGCCCAACACTTTCTCAAGCTTCTCAAAGAAGTTGATCAACCATTGTATAAAGGTTGTAAAACTTACTCCAAGTTGTCATTTCTGGTGCCTCTGTTATATCTGAAGGAGGAGTTTGGATGGTCAAATAATTCTTTTACAAAGTTTCTGAAGTTGATAATCTCAGCCTTCCCAGAAGAAGGTAGTCTATTTCCTGAGACTTATTATGAAGCAAATAAAGTTGTAAAAGACCTTGGTCTCAAAAAAGTTAAAATTGATGCCTATCGAAATGACTGCATGCTATTTCATAAAGGTTCATCAAAGAAAGACATATGTAATACTTGTGGTGAGTCTAGACAGAATGAAAAGATATATAAAACAAAAAACAAGAAGGTAGCTGAAAAGGTGATGTATCACTTTCCTATTATCCCTCATCTGGAGAGACTTTACATGTACCCTTCTATTGCAAAAGATATGATGTGGCCATTTAAAGAAAAAGGAAATGATGGCCGTATTCATCATCCCTCTAACACGGAAGAATGAGTCTCAATAGACAGAGAATTTCCAGACTTTGCTGCTGAGCCACGAAATGTCAGACTTGCTCTAGCTACAAATGGATTCAACCTGTTTGGACTTATGAGTGCTTCACACAGCACATGGCCTTTACTATTAACCCCTCTCAATCTCCCGCCTTGGCTTCTTCTAAAGGAGCCATACATAATGATGTCTCTATTGATCCTAGGTCCTCATATGGTTGGGAATGATATTGATATTTACTTAGAGCTACTAATTGATGAGATTCAAAAACTTTGGGGTCACAGAGTTAAAGTATATGATGCTTATAACAAGAAGAACCTCACTATGCAGGCAATGATCTTATGGACCATAAATGATTTTCTGACTTATGGTGACCTTTCTGGTTGGAGCACCAAAGGGAAAAAATATTTAGGTTGCCCATCTTGTAATGTAGACACCTTATCCAAGTGGCTTTAGTTTGGAAAGAAACAATGTTATGGTTTCCATCGACGTTTCTTGAAAAATAATCATATTGATAGGCGTGATAAAAAAAGTTTCAATGGAGAACAAGATTTCCATCAACCGCCTAGGTGCTGGTCAGGTGATGATATACTACAACAACTGTAGGGTTGCACGAACATCACGTTCGGAAAAAACAATAAACGCAAAATGCCTACAAATGGACATCAACAATTGCCACCTGGATGGAATAAGATAAACATTTTTTCTGACTCCCGTATTGGAAACATCTATTGCTGAGACATAATCTAGATGTAATGCACATAGAAAAAAATGTTTGTGAGAACATCTTGAACACTTTGTTGGGGCAACTCAAAGAAAAGTAAGGACAACTTACAAGCTCGTCAAGATCTAAAACAATGGGGTATCTGAAGGGATTTGTGGCATGTCGATTAAGGGAGCGATTATTACTTACCTCCAACATCTTTCACAATGAGCAGTATGGAGAAAGAGAAGTTTCTATATATTTTACAAACATTGAAGGTTCCTGATGGATATTCTTCTAACATATCTAGGTGTTTCAACATAAGAGAGAAAACACTGTTGGCATTGAAGAGCCATGATTGTCATGTTTTAATGCAACAACTTCTTCCTATTGCCTTGCAGAATTGCATAGACGTAGATGTTTATAAACCTATTGCAAGCCTATGTTCATTTTTCAATAAACTTTGCTCAGATGCTATTGATGTAGAAGAATTTAAGAAGCTTGAAGAAGACATTGCTATCACACTATTCCAGATATAGAGAGTTTTTCCTCCATCATTCTTTACAATTATGATGCACTTGCCTATCCATTTAGCTTGTGAAGAAAGGGTTTCCGGTTATGTACGGTATAGGTGGATGTACCCCATTGAGAGGTACTTGAAGAAACTCAAGAATTATGTCAGAAATAAAGCTTAGCCTACTGGTTCTATTGCTAGAGGCTATTTGGCAGAAGAATGTTTGACATTTTGTGCTAGATATCTACCTGATTTTGATACAAAATTGACTTGTACTCCTCGTAATGTTGATGACTCTCCTATTAGAGTGGGAGTACCGAAACACTTTGATGTGAAAACTTTGGAACAAGCTCATCGAAATGTACTATTCAATACTGACATGTTCGATGATTATAGAAGGTAATCAAACTTTTTTCTCAATGCTAAACAGTTTCTAGTATATACTAACCACAACTTTTGAATTTTTTTAATAACTAGTGAACACATGATAAAGCTTCAAGAGGCTGAACCAAATATCACACTATGTTCTTTAGAAAAAAACACGCAACACAGTTTGCTAGGTGGTTGAGAGAGCATGTAAGTAATTTATAAAGCTACTAAAATTAAATTTTGAAAGAGTGTTTTATCCCTTATTATTTTTATGTTGATAAATTAGGTAATACGTATGCGAATGGATAATCCAAAGAATGTTAGTGAGGAGTTGAGATGGATATCCCAGGGTCCTTATGTAGATGGAATGTCATATGAAGGCTGTTCAGTAAATGGATACCGGTTCTGCTCAAAACATGTTGAAAGTACTTCTACTACTCAGAATAGTGGGGTGTACTTGGTGGCAGATACATCTAGCTATGCAAGTGGAAGGGATAAAAATCTTGTTATGGCTATAATTACATATTATTGAAAATTGGAGGAGGTCATTGAGATATGTTATGGTCCAGACATAAAAATACCATTGTTTCAGTGTGCTTGGTTTGATGAAAGTTCTTCTACACAACTCAATTTCTCAAGAAGACGCAATCAAGATGAGCCATTCACTCTTGCATCACAAGCAATGCAATGCTTTTATGTAAAAGATCCTAATGATGATAATTGGTTCACTGCTTTGAAACTTCCACCTCGAAATTATTCTGAAGTACCTATCATTGAGGATTATCTAAGTGGGACACAAGTTCATAGTGTTAACAACCAAACAATTGTTGATATCTCCTGGTCAAGGAATGATATGCATGGATCATTTGTTGCTAGGGAGTCTGAGGAATAAAGTTGTTTTAATTAGTCATTGCAAACCTTAGTGAATGATCGTACTTGCAATATTTTTCTTTGTGGATTATTATGTGTTGGTGCAAGGATATTGCCTTCTCATTTGTTCCTTTTTTAATCTTATGTAGGATGAGGAACATTTTGTGTTGATGTAATATTTTTCTTTGTGGATTATTATGTATTGGTGCAAAGATATTGCCTTATCATCTGCCCCTTTTTCTTTGTGCATTATTATGTGCTTACAATATTGTACATTTATTTTATAAACTGTTGGACTAACCTCTTATGCATTTCTACAATTGTTATGTTTTCATCTTATGTAGGATGAGGAACACAAGGTCAACTATGAGATCTTCTACAACTCCACCACAACCCACTGCTACTTCAACTATAGTTTCCTCTCCTTCAACTGAAGTAGGAGATGAGCATGAGGAACTTGTGGATGAATGCGACCACCGCAGATATGGCAGGGGCCCTGCAAGTGAGGTCAATCTAATTCCAAAACCAGGAGAGCAATGACACAAGGTGGAGTGGAATGCAACAGGTAATGCAGTTGGAAAGAACAGTATAAAGTTGAATAGTTATTGTGGCATATTATCTAGAAAACCACAAATGTGGAGTTTAGATCTACAATGGTGAGAGAAACCACAACTAGCATTTGAATATAGAAAATCATGCATTGAGGTACTTAAGTAACTACAAATTTTCTCTTATTCTAGATTTAGTGTATATTTTAAGAATTTTTTATTGTTTCTTAACATCTCCACATATGTTGTTAGAAATTATTTGATTTGGGAGATCATCCAAATGCATGGAACTATGTAGATGCTCACATTCACAAATCTTTACAAAGTTGGATGTCAGAGGTTAAGAAAGATTACTATCTAAAGTATAAGGATGATCCAGATTTGATGAGAAAAAAGGTTGAGCAGAATGCATCATTAGATATTCGTCAGTTTGACAATCTTGTGAAACAATGGTCTTTTGAGAAGTATGAGGTAATATCAAATTAATATGTAATCATTTATCTTTAATTTATAGTGTTAAGTATTTTTTTGTATAGAAAATTGCTGCCACAAATAAGGTTAACAGGTCAAAAAAACAAATGCATCATACAACAAGATCCAAACCATGGAGTTGTTATAGGGAGGAAATGGTATCACCTTTCACTTTGTATTTATTTCCAATGAATTCTAAATAAGAAATTGTCTAGTTAGAAGTAATAATTCTATTATTTGATTTATGAAAGAAAACTGAGGAAGGGGAGCCTACTCAAAAAGATTTTTTGAAGAAAGTATATGAGAACAACCCGTTGGTGGTAATTTATTCAATATTTTTAAATCAATAATATATTAAATTTTCAAATAAAACTTTTCTAGTTTGTACCTTGACTTTGTTCAAAATATGACAGGACGAGATAACTGATATTGTTGAAAATGAAGTTACAAATGGTGAAGTAACTGATCCAACACAAATCAATGAGGTGACAAGTTGTGCTTTTTTGTGTGTAGTCAACCCTGTAAAAAAAATAGGGTTCGTGGTATTGGACTCGAACATGCCTCAGAAGGGAATATTGGGAAAGCTGCCAAAATTCGGTATGAAATGTTATTGCGAGAAAGTATTGCAAAAGATGTAAGTAATTTAACAAATTTGTAAGTATCATATGATACTGTAATTATTGTCTTCTAAAAATATATTTCATTGTAGGATAAATTAAAAGAGGATACTCAAGAAATGAAAAATATGCAAAAATCTTGGTCCCAATTTATAACATGGGTGCAGCAAAATCAGGTTATTTGATGGCAACAATCGAGTATTAGATCAAACTTATTGATATAATATTACAACATAAATAGAATTTGTTTTATTCTCTTCTATGTTTTGAATAGGCTGAATCAGCTAGAAGTACATAGTTTGGACCAGCGAGTGTGTTTCCAAATCCACCCCCTTCTGGAGTATTTCATACTAGTGTTGGTACAACATCGTCAAATTTTGGAACACATGTACATATTTACATAATTTTAGAATTTTTAAATGTTTGTAAATAACATAAGTTGAAAATGAAAATCTTGTTTTAAAGGCTCAAATGTTTCCAAGTGGGACTTCTCCTGGTGTGTTTTCTACTCAATCTACCAAAAATAGTATGAACGGGCCATTGTTTACATTTCAATCACAGGTATAATATTACATACATTGTTTATAATGACTTATCTGAAAGAAACTCCTTCTCATGCTATCAATTTTTTTGAAGCCACAATTTTTTCCAAATGGATGGTGTTCCTGTTGGTATGTTTCCCACTCATGGTGGTACAAGTGCATCACAGGTATATATATAAATGTATTATCAAATGTGTGGTTATTCATGTTCATCTTAAATTGAAAATTTAAATTCTTTGTCAGCCTCAATATTTTCCAACTTCAACTCCTACTGGTGTGTTTCCTGCTCATGGTGGTACAAGTGGAGAAAATCATGCAAGGGATACTGCAACAGAAGACATTCATAATGCTTGAAGGATTTTCAACAATTTACAATAGAGTTTTTAAGTGTTGTGAAACTTCACAATTCCTTGGTTATAGATAGTATTTAGAAAATGTGTACGAATTTTATTTACATTGTCTTTGTTTTTTATTATCCATGGAGAAAATTACATTTGGTCCATATGTCAACTCATTATTGATAAAGTTTAAAGTTAATTGACTTGGGAGTAGTTGGATAGTCCATATGAGACTTATGAGGTATATATATATATATATTGATAAATTTTAAATTTAATTGACTCGGGAGTAGTTGGACAAATGTGAGTTTAAAAGAATCTACAATAGGCACAATCCTCTCTTTAGAATCTTGACTTTCATTTTGTTCAATATTCTCTAACTGCTCCAATGATATTTCCATGGGTACACATATAGGCAATCTTGTTATTTGACTGGAAATCTGATCTTGACCTTTTTGTGAGGACATGGGTGCTTAGACCTAGATAATTGGCAACTAATGCTTTTGGAGAAAGGATGCATCACATTTGGCAATCTTCACTTTGTTGATGCATTCTAGCTTATGATGTAATATATTGTCTATCCACTTCTGGATGTTGTATTTTCTATGGTGCAGATCTAGTCATTTGGAAAACTGACATGCAGTTTATAATTTGCTCGATCCAACATTGAAGTTGGGTATCATGTCATGCCCTTGCATGCGTCAGTTATAATGGTACGATCTATTCTTTCTAAGTTGAAAATAAGAGTGCATAATTTTACGACAAGTGTGGCAATTCAGTAGCCCTCCATATTTCCATCGCCTCTTCTTTTTCACAAAGCACATCAAAGCAAGATGATTCATATGATTATGCTCATCGATGATCAAATTGCTGATGTATTTACCAAGACTATCTACTTTTTTTATCATGTGAATCAAGTTGGCATACACTCCAGCTTGGGAGTTGGGGTTGGGGGGTGGGTCAATATTCATTTTTTCAACTTAGAAAGAATAAATCACAATTAGTAGCTAGCAGTTATTCTTCAAAGATAATCCTGAAGCTTGAATTGAACTAGTATTATTTGTTTTTGTGACTAACTATGCCAAACAGACTACCTTGCCGACTTGCTCCCATGCCCTGTCACACATAAAAATAGTGATTTCTACCTACTGTGTAAACTTTTGTTGTCTAATAATCACAATCCTATTAATAATCTTTCAACTATTTTCTTGTACACTTTTGGTGTTGATGTGTTGCATATGATAGATATCAGCCTCTATAAAGTACGAATAAGTTAGAGTCAATATCAGAAAGGGAATTTGATTATTCATGGTGGATGTCTGCATGTGATCAATGAGGCAGGAAGAGGTGAGAATGAGCTTGGCCAGTATTGAATGGAAGATTAGTGGCATCCAGTGTAACAACTACATAATTTCTAGAGGAGAGGATTGAAAGTATTTAAATACTTCATCAATGTCTGGCTGGGGATCACTCCCAACAATCTGATCCACTACACCAGAGACGCTATCAGGATGTCTAGCCAAAAGTAAATAAGTTGAATTTCCTAAAATTCCATTTTTGGGTTCTGCATGATAGTGAGAGAATGATGCTTCTCAAGGTCTTCAAAAAAGATTTTGAAAATGACATATTGATCGTTGATATCGGTGCTAGGAGAAAGTTAAAGTATGGTTAGGTTCTTGTATGTCATAAAAGTTCTTTGGACTCTATTTATGGTTGACCATACCTTGATATACTAATTACATTTTACTATCAAAATAATTAAGTTACAGTCATCACATAATTCTCTACCATGTTGTTTGACTATGAACTCTGACCATAATTAATTTCCCTTAAAATAATTATGAAGAGGAACATAGTTGAAAAAGAGATATATGATAGTCCAACAGTTTTTGTTAAAGATGCTATCAAAATTATTTTCTTAATCTAAAACATACTGGGTTTATCTCAAACTTATTTGTGGAAGAAATTTCTCTAATATCTCTACTTAGATCATTAAGAATCAGGGCACGACAATGACGCATATTGGTTTTTAAGTGGGGAGTGCATGATTGTTCTAGTAGATTATATCAGTATTAACTTCATGAAACTATATCTAATATAAGCTTCTTATACCTTTCCCATTTATATTTGCAACTTATTGAATTCCAATTAATTGTAAGAAATGATCTTGACTTGTTTTTGATGTATCTGAATTGTCTAATCCAAAAGCTACATATAGAAGTTCCATGTTGTTACTTTACATCAGTGTAACAAAATCATATTGATGTGTAGCAGTTTCTTTGATGTTCTTTCAAGAAGGAAAATAGGAGGTAGTATCGAAGGTGATATACGAATAAATGGATATCCTAAAAAAAGACACATTTGCAAGAATATCAGGATACTGTGAGCAAACCGATATACATTCTCCACAAATCACTGTTGAGGAATCAGTTAGACATTCAACATCCTTACACATTTACCGCCTGGAATTGATGTTACAACCAAAACTGTAAGTTTTAGTCCCCATTTGAGTTTCACCACTGGACAAATTTATTTTTTGAGTTAGATTTGAATTCTGCCTCTTTCCATTTGTTAAATTGTTAGGGCTTAGATTTGTTTGTCTGAATTGTTTCGTCGTGTCTTAATCAGAAATTTGTAAATGAGGTTCTAGAATCTATTAAGATTGATGAAATTAAGGATGCTCTGGTAGGATTACTTGGACATTTGAGAAACATTGTTTCCAAAGTGTTGCACTATTACTTGAAAATTGCATTGATTGACATGTTGGAAATGGATATGCTGCCTGATGATGATATATGAACAAAATAAAATCATGTGACCTAGCCCATATGGAGGATTGAATGTTCATGGGAAAACAGTCTTAAGTTATATCTATATGATTTTATATCCACCATTCGACATTTGTTCTGTTGGTGTATTCAAGCATATAATGTCTCCGTACTCATCGACTTTTTGAATATTTCTTTGTTTCTACCAAAATATTCTATATTTGCTTCTCAAGTTTGTCAAAACTCTTCACTTATGGATCTATAGTCCTGCAACAAATATCATCTTCCTTATTTTCCATCACTTTGTTGTCATATAAGTTTGGTGTTCTAGTTATCTGCCTTTTGTATTTGACGGATAGTTGGCTGCAGTATCTACCAATATTTTCATCACATCCTGATATTGCAGCTATACATTTAGTGTTCTACTCTATCTGTTTTTGTATTTCATGAACTGTGGGCTACAACCACTACCAATATTTTATCACATCATGTTCTTGTAGTTATGATATTTTTTGATGCAGTAATTCTCTTAGGGTTAAATGACACGGAAGATGTCTATTTGACAATCAGAAGCATTGTAAAGTAAATTGACACTTACAAATGTTATTTAAGTGTTTATTGAATTTCTTAAGCTTGTTAAGGTGGCAACATGCCTTGCTGCCTTTTCCTAAAATTAGGACTTATAAACATATACCATTTGGATTTTCTAGATTCTAAATTAGCTGGTGTGCCTCTTATACATGTGCTGCGATCTAATTTATGTACTATCGGTATCTGAATCTTTTCATTCAATTTAAAGTAACTAATATGTTAATGTATGTGCTATGTTAGATATCCACTTTGATTTAGCGTTGTCTTTTAAAAATTTCTAACTAAAATGGGCTCAGCGATACGATATAAGCTCCATGATCTAAGATGATTTTCCTGCTTTAGAATATTATAATAAATTGTCTAGAAGATGCACATTGCTATATTTATACTATGATGACACATTGTTATATTCGTGAGTGTATTGTTTGTTGTTACTTAGTGTGGCTGATGCTACCTCCCCAGCACTCATCCTGGGGGTTGTGTGGTTGGGGCAGCAGGGGGGGTCACCCCTTACTGTTGTTCCAAAAAAATATACCTGCACAGTTCATTGTATCTAGTTATTTTTGTTTTCATATCAGTAATGCCATTTGGGTAAATACTATTGTTCGATGTTCACTTGTTATGGGAATTTGTCTATGATGGGTTTAAAATCTATAGTATGATCTTTACATTGCAATGAAAGTCTTAATGAGCTGGAAGACAGTGATGCTTGCTTCCATCCTACTATCAATCCCACTGCTAGAGAATGGCATACATACTGTTGGTGTGGAGTTATGAGTTGCAAAAGTATGGAACCTGGACCAAAGCATGGCATGTACTTCTTTGGTTGTGGCAACTGGACAACTGAAAGAGGTGCCATGTGCTCTTTTTTTGAATGGTCTCCCTAATATATCAATGAACCATCATATTCATATTAACTGAGGTTTGCCTCTAATTTTGTTATATTTATGGGATGCAATACGAAATAATATCTTTGTAGGAGTGTTTGTGTAGTAGATGGCTTAGCATGTATATTGTTGGCCTTATATTATGCCTAGTCTTCAGGGAAGTATCTAACCTGTAAAGTGATTTGGATACTTTCTTCGAAGTTGTTTACTTGCTGGACTCTATACTATAAGCAGATATAATAATCTGCTTTTATATGAATGCGATCAGAAATTTTATTATTACTTTCTTGTTTAAAAAGTCTTAATGAGGATAATGTATTCTTAACATAGAAAATGGATTTTAGGTGCAAATCAAAGCAAACTAGAAAATAGACATCAAGCATATTAGTCTATGATAAACAAAGGATCCTCAAACTAAATTGTACTGAATTTGGACACCAATCTTTAAGTTTAGTGTTGAACTTTGAAAAGGACATCAATAACTGTTAAGTGTTTCCAAGGATCCCCAAAGGACCCTAGGTGCAAGACAGTGAGGCCTAGACGTCTCCTTGATAGGAATGGGGATTTATTCATGAACATGCACCCTGAAGTATCTGTAGATGTTGTAGTTAACTCTCATGCTGCTTTGTCCACCCTATCAGTTCTGTTCATTTTTAATTATGGAGTGCCATAATATATTGCTTCTATCTTGTATACACAATTTTTTTTGTAGTATACACCTCTTAGCCTTTTAATGTTAAAGCACAATATTATGAAACTAACACCAGAAGTTTGCACTGTTGCTGCAAAACTATATTTTGCTTTCTTGCTCGTAGTTCAAAGTAAGATTCTGTCAACTTTCAGTAATCTGTCTGTTTGCTCTATCGTTTATCCTTTTATTTAGCAACTCTGATAGGTCCTGGTCTCTATTTTCTAATTTTTCTGTGACTTCATTTCATTTCTAGTTGTGGTTGAGTAATTCTTTTCTAACCAATATAGAAAAGGTGAATACAACCAATGTACCTCTATTTTCCGTACCTCCACAGATATTTGAGAAGCTTATAGAAACAAGGTGACATGTGTGTAGTTGTTTTAGCTTCTATTGTTGAGGGTTCATCAAATTCTTTAGTTTAATGATGTAGATAATCTTAAGAAGTTCTAACTACTATAGCAAGGGTAAGTAAAATATCCATGTCAGTTTAAGAATACTCACATATAATGTTGTGTGTAGGTAAAGCATTTGCTTATTGATGCGAACTCTGAACTAGTAAAAGGGGTCAATTATCTAATCTATCTCTTCCTTGAATCATTGTTGCTATGCTATTTATAATCAGGATTACTTGTTGTTTCGATCTAGGTCATTCTAGCTGATGGAACTAAGGTGCATGCTTCAAATGTTTTATCAAATGCCACCCTGTATCGCACATTCATGGTACATAATCATGATCTCCTATAATCATATTTTTGTGTTTATATTATTTCCATACTTGATGATCATTATTATTCTAAGAAGTTAGAATATTGAAAGGTGAGACCAGAAATAAAAGTTGTGTACTTGTGATCCCAGTCCTTCTGCATGCGATGGTTGAGATGAACTTTCATAGAGACACCTAGCTTTTATAGCATTTCATAGAGCTTTACATGCAGTGAGTTGACATCAGTGTTAGGGAGGTAGAGAGTAAAGGATGCTCTATCTAGGTCGTAGTCATGTGTATAGATTTTGCCAAGGAGCTGATCTTGGTAGGCTGAAACAACACTGAATGATCTGCGGATTGTTGGCATTAATATTTTGCTGTTTTTGTAAAGGTATGATTGATGGTACACTTTGCTTCTCGAAGGGGGTAATACATTAGTAAGATACTCAGTGACTCATCCTAAATTTTTGAGGAAGCTATCTAGTCTTGTGTGTCTACAGATGCCTAGCCATGGTCAAGTAGTATACTAGGAATCTGTGACGAAGCTAGCTACTCTTGTTTGTCTATAGATGCCTAGCCATGGTTAAGTAGTACACTAGGAAATCACGGACCATCTTGAATCTGTGAGGACTAGCTACTCTTGTTTGTCTACAGATGCCTAGCCATGGTTGAGTAGTATAGTAGAAATCAAGAACCAATTATATCTTTGTGATAGATCAACACCCTCTACCAATAAGCCATTTGTATTTGTAGAACATAGTGGAGATTGTTCATCAGTTCTTACGTTGTTGAGTCCCCCTTGTATTCCCTAATGACCTCCTTCCCTAGAATATTTGTGTTGGAGTACATGCTTTTATAGAAACATATAGGACAACAGATGGATCATGCAGTACCAAATGTGGAGTAGAGGGTAGTTGCTGGTCAGCTATGCTATTCAGAAATGCAGATGGAAACTTCTAATTAGATACTCACTAGAGACTGACTATTAAAAATGTGGGATTAGCCGTTAGGTAGTTGATGTATCTCACCTAGTACTAACTCACAGAAAAGAGATATATGGCAACTTCTAGCAATTAGATATTTATAAACCATAATTAGCAAAAAGATGGCTGGCATTTTCTATGAAGGATGCAGTCAGCAAAAAGACTATAAGTTTATGGGGACACCTTGAGCATTATTAGTGTCGTTATTGACAAGTTTATGGGGACACCTTGAGCATTATTAGTGTCGTTATTGACAAGTTTATGGGGACACCTTGAGTATTTTCAATGTATTACTAGACCTAAAAATTAAAAGTAAAGACAACAATCTCTCACATGTGGCGGCAAGTGGAAGCTGCTGTGAATTACTGATGATGAACCACAATACTACTTCACTCTTGGTGTTTAGCTTACAAGTTACTCAACTTTTCCTTTTGTTAGAAGGGTATTTTAAGTTATTTTTAACTTAGTTATTGCATGTGTACAACTTCAATGCTGGTTTACATCTTACTCAAAAGAGACTCTACTAGTAAACGGTGGTGACTGCTTCTTTATGTGCAGAATCATGTTTTTCTTCTTCTCATTTTTGAAATTTGCAGAGATCTTGCTCGTATTACAGTTTTATGAACTGAAACACCAAGAACAGCTGGTGGGAGGTTGATAAGCTAATAGAAACAAGGTGACATGTGCGTAGCTATTTCAGCTTCTATTGTTGAGGGGTCATCAAATTCTTTAGTTTAATGATGTAGATAATCTTAAGAGGTTCTAACTGCTATAGCAAGGCCTCGAGCAAACCTTTTAATAAATCCCTTCTCAGTTCCTCTTGAGTTTCGTGGCAATATTTCATTTGGGTTTCTCACAACCACACCATCTGGTCTAGATCTACCAACATCACCACCCGAAAAATCTTTGTTTTTAAATTGCATCTTTTTCATTCTAGTAGAATAGAGACTAACAAATCCTTATATAACTCCAAAAATGATTCTCATTATCATTATTTCCAGTGCAGATACATCAAAGAGGTCCAGATAAATCACCAACAATACTGAAGGGGAAAAGAAAAAGCAGATCTGCTGGTAATCACCTTACGGATTCCTCTTCAACTTGTATGGAGAGTGCACTTTTTTCCTGATCTGGGAATTCAGGTTGCTCTCATGCTCATGCATTATTTAAATTAGCAACTGAAATTCACTTTTAAGTGCTAAAGGACTATACATTATTTTAGTGTTTATACCTAGTTGGCTGCATGTGCTTGCCATACTCAGTGCTAGGGACATTATTTCAGTGTTTGCAGCTACATAATGATGGCAGAGTTCACAAATTGGTAAGAACTTACTATGTTTGGATTTCATAAAATAATGAAGTGGCGTGCAACTATACATTATGAACAGATTTATAACTGCACCTCAAATTTCAATGTTCATTATTTATGGTCTAAATGATAGTGATGTAGCAAAGACTTTGCTTGCTAACTATAATTGCTTCTGTTGTTGCAGGTTTATTGGTGTGCTATCAGGGTTTAGGCACTCTTATATGTGGAAAGGGTTACTTCTAAATGGATGAGGAAGACCAGAAGATTGGAAAGGTGGTGCAAAAATTAAAGATCATTGATATCTCATTGAATGCAGAGAAGTTGTCTCTAAGTCATTCTTTGATGGCTATTACTGGAATCATAACCCAAGAAATTTGATGGAGATGACAATAATTACCTTATAATTGAAGATTATTGGAGAAAATTTGTTCATAACCACTAACCTTCCTCTCAACATTATCAAAGTTGGTCATTGGCTAAATGACTGATAAAGTCAAAATGTAGATATGTATTTACATTGAAATTTGTATCGATTAATGGGAAAAGGCCCATGTCCTCCCCTATGTGAAATAAAAAGGAATGTTTCAAAAGAGTGATTTGTTATGGTTGTTGTGTCTTATTAACTAAATTAGTTTGTTAAAATTTTCTTTGTGCATGATAGAAGCCACAAATATATTACTTCATGAAATATAAGAAAGCTAAAACCTCATTGACAAATAGGAAAATGTAGATCACAATTGTAATTCATGAGAAACTAAGTATATTCATGAAGGCCCTAGAACCTCATTGAAAGTTGTGAAATTAGCCATCACAAATGTATTTGGGAGGCCTGGGAAGTCTTTTTGTGAAGGTCAAATAGTCCTTCAAAAAAAGTAATTGTGAAGGCCCTAGAACCTCATTGAAAGTTGTGAAATCAGCCTTCAAAAATGTATTTGGGAGGCCTGGAAAGTTTTTTTGTGAAGGTCAAATAGTCCTTCAAAATAGTATTTGTGAAGGCTAGAGTCTCTCATCAAAGTATTTGTGAAGAGGCTTTTAGAGTAGGACTTTTTGTGAAGGAATGGCCTTCAACTGAATTTTTTATTGAAGGAATTAATGTACATTTGTGAAGGAATCATCCTTAAAAAATAGTTACATTTCCTATAGTGGATTACTCTCTTTAGTTTCATGGATATTCTCGAGGTTTCATCGATTGCGTGGAAATAACTGCTTGGATGACTTTATTTTCTGCAATCTATAAAGTGACTATGTTTATCACAATGTAAATATATGTGAGTTGCCTGAACCTACATACCATCTCTGGATGTAAGATTTGAGAAGACCAAGCCCTAGAGGGAAGGTTAGAGATGGTCAAGCCCCAGAGGGAAGACCACAAGGAACCTAGAGAGGTGACCCATAAGGTATCAAGCTCAGGATGGAGAAGGTAGCCTAAAGTCCCTTGTAAGGACTAAACCCTAAGAGAGGGTAGGGTATCCCAGAGGATGAGTAAAAGTGGTTGGGAAGTTATATTGAAAACATAATCTTGAATTGTTAACAACTATTTGATGTGTTTATGTTGTTATGAAATATATGCAAGATTTTGGTTGTCGCCACATACCAGTATATTCATTTATACTGATCGATGTTTTGTTTGTCAGTGTTCTAGGAATATCTAAAATTGGACAAACAATAAATTGGAATTTGTGAAGAATAAAGTTAATCCATAAAGGAGGATTTAGTTAGATAGAACTCTACAATGGGTAAAGTTCCGATTTCCTATTTTTGAAAGGTATGTGGAAAGTAAATTTTTATCCTGTTTTAACCGTAGTCTTTGGTAGAATTTATTAATTATTTTTTATTATTTGCAAAACCATTGATCCTATTTTGGGATAGTGGCTCTGGCTTTTTGGTCTTCCTTAATTGGTGGTTATTGAGGAGTGGGGTCGTTACAATTGGTATCAGAGCATGGTTTTCCATTTATCTCTAATAATTTTTAAATTTTACAAATTCCTTAGAGCCCAAGGGAGTTATTAGAGGATTTTTCCAAAGATGGAGGTGTCTAGAAAAGGATCACAATCTGGGGCCTGGCAAGATTTTCCTCTACCCTGCTAGTTTACAAGGACTCCCAGATTCTATGTGACTACCTGGCCAAAATTAGTGGATTTGACTCAAAATAAGATACCTCTAGGTCTTCTCATCTATCTTCATCCCTTCTCTACCCCATTAGTTGAATAACCATAATAGATTAGTGTTTCTCTCTCTCCACCCCTCTTGTGTTTAGGGTAAGCATAATAAGGATTAAGGAATCCTCCACCAAATAATAAAAAGCATGTTAGAAAGATGTCATGGACATAAGTTTTGATAATTAGAAACTTAGACTAAGTTTAGCTACATGCTTAGGTTGCATGGCCTGTGTTGTTGTGCCCTTGGATACCCCTCATGAGAATGATGAGTTTAGACAATCTTTTAGGAAGATGAGGAGAGGGTTAGCTTCGGAGGAAGGAGCCTCGAGGAAGAGGAAGAGACCTGACACATCCTCTAAGGATGATTCTCAACCCAAAAACCTTAAGCAGTGGATAGAGGAAGAGAAAACCTAATGAGTTGGATATCATAGTTGATCATGTATGCATGTACGTGGGTTTGACATGTGTGCTTTACGTAGAGGCTTTGAGTATGCATGAGAAATATAGACTATGTGTGGTTCTTTGACCCCTGGTGCCTTGTGGTGACCTGACCTTGGGTGGCTATGCCTGTTGAGGGTGAGGGATAGCTCCCTCCCAAAGAAGGTTAGCAATGACCATATAGGAACCCTAAAGGGCATATATGAGCAGAAAAGAGGCATGTACCCATTTAGAAGTGTGTGTCAGGAAGGCTGGTAGCAGGTTTTCGACCTGAGCCAGAAGGGTTATGCCTGATAGTTTATGAGATAGTCGTGCAAAGCTTTGGATGGTCTTTGTCGGACGTAAGTTTTGATAGTGTGTTTCACCCAGGTAGGGGTAGATGTGTATCCTTAAGAGCTTGACCCATCTTCTGAGAGTGAACCTCCAATGGTAGGACCAATTATAGGGTTAGATCTAGAGAGAGGGAGAGACCCCGATGAAGAAGGTTGGAGACCTAGACTCTAAGATATAAGGAACCATGCAGAGGTTTGGTATGAAATGGTCAGAATAGATGACCCTGAGTAGATGTATGTGGTTGCCTCATGTACGATCCTTAGGGGCTTGTTGTACCTTGAATGCCTTTATGAACCAAACCCTAGAAAAGATAAAGAGGTTTCTTGTACAGGTGGGCTCACAGTTTGAGTGCCTACCCTTTTGGGTGTAGGAAGGAGAGATCCAAAGACCCTAAGAGGTATCATATGGTAACAAGTTGTGAGGCTTCACCCTCAGTTAGTTTTCCTGGTGAAGGACTATAAGGGTTGTTCACGTGGACGAGGAAGTATATGCCATAGCATGTATACATTTGGTTCATGTTTGAGCAGCTAAGCATGTAGTTAGATAGCTCATGCATAAGAGGTGAACCTACGGTTCCTGTACCAAAGAGGGGAAGTAACAATATATGGTGCACATGATGCTCATAAGGTTGTTGAGTTCAAAGAAGTAAGTATGGCACCCCATCACATGTTAGAGCAAAAGGAAACCCCACTCGAACTGAGATATATGTTTGATGAACCACTCATACAAGCTAGTGACATATGTATATATGATATTGGTCCAATATTGAGGAATGATTAACAAGTATGACTTACCAAGGAACTTAGAATGGTTTAATAGGTTGTCCCTTTGCTAGCCATGTGAATAAGTAGCATGATAGGGCTAAGCATATACATGATGATATAAACCTTGGAGATAAGAATGTTTAGTGACCTCTGCTACTATCAAATGATAGTTTTCTCCCATCCTGGGAAGGGACCCTTCTTGTTGGAGTGAGCACCAACTCTTTTTTAGATTTGAGGTAAACCTTACGAGGTCACTTATAAGAGCTTGATGAGCAAAGTGTAAGAGCACACAGTATGAACATGAATCTATGGACCCATGTGTGACCATCTCTAAGGAGCATGATGATATGTTTCCATGGAGGTAACTTGTATGGGGCTAGACTGAGATAGGTAGGTCTCTATGATTCTTCTGAAGAGAAGTAAGAGTAACTAGAGAGATGATGGGGGTTCGAGTGAGGATTCAAGATTGAGATGTGCTATGATAGAATCCTAAGTCAATACCAAGGTCCAAGAGGGATAAGATCGATGGGAGTAGGAGTTGTTTGTTCCTGGGTGTATAAGACCATAGGGTCAGGAGGTAACAACTACTTTTGCCTAAGGACCATGGGTTAGGAGGTTGTACACCTTCATGAGTTCATGGGGCCTAAGGGGTAAAAGTTAGGGGCACTCCCTAGATGCATAAGGGTAAGATCACCCCAAAATTACCAACACCTGAGGGACCTTGAGGAACTAACTAAGGATTGAATGTAATAGTGATGATGAGACCCAAAAGTGTTTCGGAACAATCTTTCCATGGATGTAAACATAGTCTTGAGATGTTCATGGTGGGGAGTCATGAGAAGTAAGTATGGCACCCCATCACATGTTAGAGCAAAAGGAAACCCCACTCGAACTGAGATATATGTTTGATGAACCACTCATACAAGCTAGTGACATATGTATATATGATATTGGTCCAATATTGAGGAATGATTAACAAGTATGACTTATCAAGGAACTTAGAATGGTTTAATAGGTTGTCCCTTTGCTAGCCATGTGAATAAGTAGCATGATAGGGCTAAGCATATACATGATGATATAAACCTTGGAGATAAGAATGTTTAGTGACCTCTGCTACTATCAAATGATAGTTTTCTCCCATCCTGGGAAGGGACCCTTCTTGTTGGAGTGAGCACCAACTCTTTTTTAGATTTGAGGTAAACCTTACGAGGTCACTTATAAGAGCTTGATGAGCAAAGTGTAAGAGCACACAGTATGAACATGAATCTATGGACCCATGTGTGACCATCTCTAAGGAGCATGATGATATGTTTCCATGGAGGTAACTTGTATGGGGCTAGACTGAGATAGGTAGGTCTCTATGATTCTTCTGAAGAGAAGTAAGAGTAACTAGAGAGATGATGGGGGTTCGAGTGAGGATTCAAGATTGAGATGTGCTATGATAGAATCCTAAGTCAATACCAAGGTCCAAGAGGGATAAGATCGATGGGAGTAGGAGTTGTTTGTTCCTGGGTGTATAAGACCATAGGGTCAGGAGGTAACAACTACTTTTGCCTAAGGACCATGGGTTAGGAGGTTGTACACCTTCATGAGTTCATGGGGCCTAAGGGGTAAAAGTTAGGGGCACTCCCTAGATGCATAAGGGTAAGATCACCCCAAAATTACCAACACCTGAGGGACCTTGAGGAACTAACTAAGGATTGAATGTAATAGTGATGATGAGACCCAAAAGTGTTTCGGAACAATCTTTCCATGGATGTAAACATAGTCTTGAGATGTTCATGGTGGGGAGTCATGAGAAGTATGTTTCAATTTAGACTGGAAAGTGTAATGGTGATGTGTGATGCACCATCTCTACTTTTGGAACGAGATGAACTCTATATTTTGACTGTAGCCAAATTCTTATTTCCTCTTGTTATGGGTGTGAGAGATAGGGCAAAACACATGCCATACACTAAGGATAAATGTGATATGAGTTAAAACATTTCTATGATGTTTGAGGATAGAGGAATTACCACACCCTTTTGGAAGTATATTTTATAGATGGTATGCAAGCATAGATGAACTAAGGTAATCATCATATGAGGACATTCTTATCAAGAGAGGTTTGGATTTTATGAGTTAAAGTTTGGGTTTGATAACTGAGATGATGGATGTAAGAGCTTGAAGTTTTCCTGACTCATACAGACCTAAACTCGAGACAAGGATGATGAGTGGAGTATATGAAGGTTTATTTCTCACCATCACCTAGCACATAAGGAAATTAATGTGGTAACAAATACTCTTAGCCGAGACACATCTCAGGTATATAATTGTCTTATTTAGCTAGTAGAGAGGCTGGAAGAGGTTTCTAGGTGAACCCTATAATCATTAGAAGATGAGACCTGTATGGCTAATATCCAGATACAATTAGACCTATTGGTCATATTAGTGGTTGCCTAGTTATCCTACATCTAGACAAGATAAAAGGATTGTTATAAGAACCTCAAATACACCTCTCAGGAAAACAAGGTGGTGAAACCCACTACTAGAGTGTTTTAGGGTTTCTGAGGAGTCACCCTTGAGGAATCATGTCATGTAATAAGCTCATGATTTTAAGCACACTGTACACCGTGGTACTACCAAGAGGGTTAATGTTTACAGTGGTACCTTGAAGACCTGGAATGAATAAGGATATAGAGGTTCATGTGGCCAGTTTCCATACATGCCAGAGGGTGAAGGCTAAACACCAATAACCTAGTGGGTTGCTACAGATAATGAGGAGTCCCCGAGAGGGAATGGGAGAAGATCACCATATACATTGTGGTGGGTATCCCCTGGACCAAGAGAGGTCATGATGCAATATGGGCTATGGTAGATCGCCTTACAAAGTCAACACATTCCCTTGTTTAAGAGAGCACTGCCAGTAAGATAGATCTAGTTGAACTACATATATATGAGAGATGGATAGTTCAACTACACAATGTTCCGAGTTCAAATATTCTTGAGTATGCCTTTAAGTTTGCATCCATGTTGTGGAAGTAGGTAAATGAAGAACTCGATACTAGATTGAAGTTTAGTGCAGAATATAACCCCCCTAACTGATGGACAATTAAGAGAGTATGATCCAAACGTTAGAGGGTCTGAGGAGAGAATATGTGCTCATTCAGGGTCATACATGGGAGAAATTCCTTCCCCTAGCAGAGTTTGCTTGTTATGATAGCCACCATAGTCAGTATTGAGATGTATGAAGCTTTGTAAGGGACGCATCATCGATCACCGCTTTATTAGGATGATGTTGGTGAGAGGACCTTATGAAAGTCAGAGAAACCACAATGTATGTAGATAAAGTCTCTTTGATTGAGCAATGGCTGAGAAAGCCCATGATCGATAGGAGTCATGTTCTGATGTGA
The DNA here is from genome assembly GCA_963693085.1 of Alisma plantago-aquatica. Classification (NCBI taxonomy): domain Eukaryota; kingdom Viridiplantae; phylum Streptophyta; class Magnoliopsida; order Alismatales; family Alismataceae; genus Alisma; species Alisma plantago-aquatica. The sequence continues at coordinate 589,120,452 of OY856415.1, forward strand.
AGTAGATTGACATGCAGTTCACTGTAGGTGAACATGTGTTATGAAAACCCGTCCCTCTGAGCTATTGATAAAAAAGCTGAGTCCTCGATACATGAGTCCATTTGAGATGGATTGGTGGAGTTTCTTATGTTTAGCCTTACCCCTTAGGATAATATGATGTATGATGTGTTCCATGTGTCCGATCTAGAGCATTATGTGATGTACCCGAGCCATGTGTTGAGCATTGAATGTATTGAACTCCAAGGGAGTTGGACATATCCTGAGTCACATGTGTGGATTCTAGATACCAAGGTGAAAGAACTCAGATGTAAGAATATAAGATGATAAAGGTTCTTTTGAAGCACCATGGAGAGGATGAAGCCGCATGGTAGTTGATGATGGACATGGAAAAATCTTATCCTGAATTGTTTGAATATTTGGTGGAATTTTGAGGGCAAAATTCCTGTAAGAGGGGAAGGATTTTACAACCCCAATTTTTGGGCGTGTATGGCTTGAAATGCAATTTCTCCTATAAAGATGTATGATTATGAAAATTGTGTGATTTAAGTTCTGTGTGTGGATTTCTTTGCTAAATGTCCTTTGCTTGAATGTCTTTGTTGGCCTTTTTGAGTAACAAAGCCCAATATATTTAAAAGAGAATAATGAGGAAAAGGGAATCTAATAATAAGAGAAATTGAGATAATGTTAAGAATAGTGTGGAATTCTCTAGAAGGATAAGAGTTTGTTCATAATGGAGTGGATTTCGAATCCATATGATTTCCTATGATACAAGGAATCCAAATAAAGAAGATAAAAGTGAAAGAGAGAGAGAAAATATGAATAAACTATGATTTAATGTGTAATAAATTGCATGTGAAGAAAACACCTTTATCCTTTTGATTTTGGGATTCAAACTTTGGATATGAGTAGATAATGCTAATACAAGACTTTCCCTAAAATTTGGATGAAAAAGGATAAACGAGCAGAGAGTTATGGGTTTTTCAAGTTTTCCTAAAGTGAATGGATAACTGAATAATCGTATTAAATATCACATTTACATTGGAATTAGATTTCTAATTTATATGAACTCGGGTGATGCAGACCATTGGATCTGATATCCAACGACACATGTCTAATTCCGGTCACATTTGGAGACCTAGATCAGAGAGCAGTTCAGACTATTTTCCAAATTGATTTCTTTGCAAACGAGAGGAAGTGAGGAGTTAGGATTGGTCCCAACGTCCTTGGAAGACCCCAGGGATCCCATCCATACTATTATTCATGACCTTTCATGGTGAAACCTGGATTCCCCTAAATCAAGTAGAACTCGAGACCCTACCCTATATAAGAGAGGGTGTTGTTCATCACTAGCAAACTCACAAACAACCTTCGTGAGTCTGGAATGAGTAGGCGAATGCATTGGTGCCATCAATTTGGATTTTCATCTTGACCTATACATTCGTATCAAAGCAGCTTTTGCCGGAGCTTTCGTGGTGTCATTCGGGTGGTGGGAGGTAGCGAGCTAGCAATTGACCTGATTGTCGAGTCTAGAGGATCAAGGCAGAGCTTTGGGCGGTCTTCATTCATGCGCAAGTGCGATAAAGAGCAGAGTCAACCCTTAAATTGACCCTCGGCTCGCTGAGAGGCAAAGAACGAAGGTTGAAGACGATTCATGGGGAGATTACCAGCCTGCCCCAACGAACCTTTATTATAGGTAAGGGTAAACATGAATTTTCGTTATGATTTTAGTTGAGCGAGCATGCACCGGTGAGTTGAGCTGAGTTGGCGAGACTCGATTGGCCGACCCAGCCAAGGTGGCATGCTCTCATTGGCCCATAAAAGATTAATTAGCAAAAATCATAAGTAATTATAGGTATATAATATGAAGATGAATTATATATGGAAGTTGATTAGAAAAATTCATAGATTACAACTAAAATAGTATTGAAGCCTGAATATCTTTATAGTTCAAAAAGTACATAAAGTTATTATCTTTAATGCTTTCTTGAATAAGAAACCCTAATTTGATTATTAATGAAATTGGGAAATTGATATGAATGTTTTATGTGAATGTTAACATGTTGTTAATAAAAATGGGTGTTTTGAATCTAAAAGGACGATCCATGTGCTTAATTGGCTAATTTAGGGTTTCATATAGATAAAGTTCATTAATGTGCTTAGAAACCCAAATTTTGGTATTAATGACTTTTAATGAGTTATATTATGAGATCTTATGTATGAGATGAAGTTAGGATGATCCTAAGACCAATTGATAATAAAGAGGTTTAATATGAATGAGTTGAGTAATTAGGGTTTTGTAGATATGTTGATGTTTTAGGGTTTTGTTGACACAAAAAGGGAAAGTTGAGAAATAGATCTAAAGAACCCTAAGGAAACCCTAATTTGGATTAGAAATCCTAGGAAGTATTTCCCAAGTAAATAAAGTGAGTTCTTGATGTACATGCTTTACAAGATTCTATTTTGCTTGTGAGATTAGTTTGATTGATTACTTGGATTTTGTGACAAAGTAGATTTTGGCATTATAATAAAATAATTACTCTTTTGACCTCATTATATCCATTAATGGTCCTAAATTAATCTTCTTATCTACATAAGCAAAGTTGAGACTCAAATACAAAATACGGTGAACAATGTGAACTTTATACACATTATAACACCTTATATTTGATTAATTCATCACTTTGTACAAATAAAGAAATTGACCCATAAAAATTCATCTTCTTGTCCTCAAAATTTTTCTAAAGGTGATCCACGTTTTTTTGAAGTTGTGGTCCAAATTTGAGATCATTTGGACCTTCCTATGATTTTATACAATTTTTCTAAGAATCTAACCTTTTCCTAGGTTTCTTTGCCTTTTTTCCACCTTTTTCTTCCTTTTTCCTTGTTGGGCCCAGCCCATCCGTTGCTTTGGGTGCCGCTGGGCAAGGCGGATTGACCCAACATCCTTGGATCTTAATCCAATGGCGCTGGGGTCATCCCCTACCTTACGCCCAGTATGGCAGGTCCACGGTGGACTAGCCACCATGGCTCCCAACCCCGATCGAGAAAACCTAACCGGTTGCGCCCTATGTATCGACCAAATGATCTCACACCCCCTCTCGAAGCTTCCGCATGGATCGCTGCTGCGGATTTGCTACTTGGAGGCCAAGGAAACAGGCCATCCCTTTAGGGTGCGCCGCCCCCCGGTAACCCTAAACCTAGCCTCGAATCACTATTTAAACCCTGCCATCGGCTTCAGTTCGCTTCCATGATCATGAGCAGCACCTCACGTTGCCCACTCGTGCCCTCTCTCTCTCACTCCCTTCTTCTCCGGTCACTGTGCCTCTGCGGCGCCACCACACGGCCGCCTTGGGCATCCTTGCCCCTCGCCTCCTGCCCCCTTTGTTTGGCCCCCACCAAGTTCGCGAGACAGTGGTGAACTGGGACGGCCTACTCGTGGCCTCCGTCGCCCACCACTACTCCTAAAACCCCTCCACGCCGGTGAGGCTCCTCCGCCCTATTTCTGGGCTCGCAAGGAAGCCTGTGCGCATGAGGAAGAAAGGATCCTGGACCGGACGGTCCAGGAAAGGGGAGCCCCGGTCCTATACTCAGTTGAACCAAGCCAAGAAATCAAGTGTGAACCGGCTGTTTTAGCCTCTGAACTGTACTACCAAGCAAGGAAGTTGCCTCGCCTATGTGTTCAAATCTCGGCAGTCCTTTACACATCAAACGGCCCTCATATTTCACAATTAAGGTGTTTTTTTCTCTTCTCTGACAAATATTCAATTATATGCCCAGATCTTGTTTTAATCATATAACATACACCCTAGCTCCAAAAATTATGAACAAGTAGTCTATTTTGATCAAAAAAATCCAATGGATCGTTTAAAAATATTTGTGAAACCTGATTCCAAACGATTCTCTCTGATATAATAAAATCTATATCTATTGCTTTTTTTAGTTTATTAAATGGCTCAATAGTGAAGTTAATTCTTGGAAAACCTAGTATCTGACTCTAATGATTATCTTGAAGTACAAATCTAGATCCAAACTAGTTGACTGTTGAAAATGAATCATTAGTGATCTAGATCTAATTACTTGATTCAATCTTGATTATCATCTTTATGAATAATGAGTAATCTTGACATGGATCTCAAATCTTACAAAACCCTTGATATACTTGACCCATAAACCTGATATGGAATTCCAATGATGCTAAGTATCATGATGATGATTTAGGAACTTGATGATGACTTGAATAATGATGATAATATTTAGGGTTGACATATATTCCTAAAATAGCTAGGTAGATCATCCATCCTCGAATATGCTTGACACTTGAGTAAATATTGAAATCTTGATATAATGTTGACTATATATGAATGATCTACCTTAGGGATAAATAGGATTGGAAAACCCTAATTTTGGTGTACTTGATATTGGTCTATAATATGATTTTGACCCTCGATCCATATCTTGATTGATCTAGGAACCACTTGAGACCCTAATCTTCTACTCTAGTTGATTAATACTCGAAATCCTCGGTGAAAGGTACGTTATTATATAACTCCTCTTTGATTGTATTGAAGATACTTTTATGTATCTCTTGATTGTATACTTGGCTATTTATTTGGATGAGCTACTGTTCCCTATGATTAGTCTTCTATTTTTCTATACTATATTTTGAAAAACATGAAAACATAAATTGCATGCCCATTATGACTGCCTGTATATTGATGATGATGATGATATTGATAATGTTGATATTGAGTACAACAACCCCCTCATTGGAGGTGGGACTTGTACATTGGCCTCCTATGTTCCTATGGTGAGAAGGAGCCCAGTGACTTACCTCATCGCGTTGGGGCGATAAAGTCACACAAAAATATATAAGCATGCTTCTCGAATTACAACATAATGGGAACTCGTAATAAAATTTGAATCGTTGTATAACAACCTTTTTGTCGAATGATGTTGAATGTTTGGAAATCGTTTGTTATACTTTGAAATATAAGTCCTGCCAAGTATACTTATATTCTTATAAACTGTTTTGCTTGATTTTGATAGCGTACCGTGCAATTGCATGATTGTGTCTTGATTTTCTTGATTTTAGGCAATACAAATGGAATATTGAATAAGATCGCTTCCGCACTCATACACTCTGATGACAAAGATAAATCGGTTATATCTCCATATTGGGTTAGTTTGTTATTCATTTATCCAGTTTTGAGTTATTTATTTCTTATTGTATATGCCAGTGTGATTGATCCTATTGGGCCACTCAGGGATGGGTGCTTCAATCCTTTTTCTACTGTGTAGGCAGTGGGATTGGGATTGGGGCAAGAATGGTTCCGTTACAGATTTCCTAATTGAATTGGATTGTGCTTATTTCCTGTGAGATCTCGAAATCAGGTATGTGGTGAATTTATGATTACTCGCTTTAGTTTCACAGTGATTCCTGAGGTTCCATTGATTGCGTGAAAATAACTACTTGGATGACTTTATTTTCTACAATCTATAAAGTGGATATGATTATCACAATGTAAATATATGAATGACTTGCCCGAACCTACATACCATCTTTGGATGTAAGATTTGACAAGACCAAGCCCTGGAGGGAAGATCAGAGGTGGTCAAGCCCCATAGGGAAGACCACAGGGTACCTAGAGAGGTGACCCAAAAGGTACCAAGCTCAGGATGGAGAAGGTAGCCTAAAGTCCCTTATAAGGACTAAACCCTAAGAGAGGGTATCCCAGAGGATGAGTAAAAGTAGTTGGGCAGTTATATTGAAAATGTAATCTTGAATTGTTAATAACTATTTGATGTGTTTATGTTGTTATGAAATATGTGCAAGATTTTGGTTTTTTCCACATACCAATATATTCATTTATACTAACTGATGTGTTGTTTGTCGGTTTTTAAGGAATATCTAAAATTGGACAAATAGTAAAGTCAAATTTGTGAAGAATAAAGTTAATCCATAAAGGAAGATTTAATTAGATAGAACTCTACAGTGGGTAAAGTTCCAATTTCCTATATTTGAAAGGTATGTGGAAAGTAAATTTTTATCCTATTTTAAGCTTAGTCTTTGGTATAATTTATTAATTATCTTTTATTTTTTGCAAAACCATTGATCCTATTTGGGATAGAGGCTCTAGATTTTTGGTCTTCCTTAATTGGGGGATATCAGGGAGTGGGGTCGTTACAAGTATAGTGTGATCCATCATCTCAGTGTGTGAAACACCACTTTTTGATAATATTAAAATATTATTGTATAATCTGAGAAAAAATAAAGCCATTATATATTTTAGTAGTATAGTGCAACACACGTTAGAAACAATTATATTTTATATGATTTCTCATGATATATGGGTTTTTTTATATTTATAATTTTAGAACAATGAAATGTTGAAGTAATCACTACACTTAACAACGTCCAATGATAGTTTGCTTAAGCCGACATGGAGTTGGTCAAGTGGTGATAGATAGAAATTCCAATGAATGGACTCAGTATTGAACCCTTGGCTGTGTAGTTTGGAGACAAATGAATAACATCATGTGGTATGATCCACTATTTGAATTAAATGTCTCCTTCAATGTGTGGGTATCTAAGGGGAGATAGAGTGAGAGTTTACTATGTCGGGGTTGGTCCACTAGTTGTCTTCCTCGGATTCTCTTATAATTTGAAAAATCTATTACTTGCAAGATAAGAAATCCTAAACTTAAATGCAAGCTCACTATTAATGTACCAACTTAGTAATGTATACTAAAATTTGGTAGATTGTTTATGGCTTTTATGATATGTGCACAGCTATAACATTGACAATGTAAAAAGATGAAGTTTTGAAGTATTTATTGTCGTTCATAGCATACACACATACATTACTTGCAATCACAAGAAATACTAAAGTACAATGTAGATCAACTCTTAACTTATCAACTTATTAGTCTCTCTTATGTCATGCCTGAAATCACATATATCACAGATGTTAATCTCTCAGTGAAGACTGAGGGTCAATAAGATAAATTTCTAGGAAAAATTCAGAGGCCACATGGTCCATGATGGCTGGCCTTGGTGTATGATTCAAATGGTATAATAACTAATTGGATACTCATACTTACCTAGAAGCAATGCCATAAAAATTTACCTAGTAAAATGGTTCCAAAAGGGTTGACACATTGTATTGTATGATAATGAAAAGGATTTCCCTCGACCAAAAGATAACAAAGTAACTATGAACCAAGACCTCTCTATATATTTTATATATCTCTCATGTCTTAAAGGAACATTACATGAGGGTTCGTTCCACATATCTACTATAGTATGCTTCCTGAATACTTCATGTTGATACATGTTAGTCCATAAACATACTTTGTACATCGTTGTTTAAATCTTGGCAACAATATCCATGATATTTAGGAATCAAAATAAAAGTTATCATTAAGTTTAATTCAATTTATTAAACTATATCACATACTAATTCAACTTGTATATGTCACATGTGGCTAAAAAATAGGGGGTCTATAATTGTATTATTCTTATATCTTTATGAATTTGCCAAAAAGAATATTAACAAATTTGTTATACTAATGATTAAAAACAAGTATAGTAAACTTCTTTAAAGTGATATGAATGTTTTCAAAAAATTGTAAACATTCTTGGATCTAGTGCCTATGAATTTCATCTATCCAGGACCAAGACATGTAGCAACAATAGTTGATAACTATATCCAAAGTGAAACCATTTTCCATACTATTTTGAGGAATAAAATCCACCAAACATCATTACATTTATGGTATATGAAAATATACATTTGGAATATTTGAACATGCAAGAAAAATTCCTTTTGATTTGAATTTCACTTTGGCTACCCTAGTTTCAAGTTTCATGGCAAGTTATGGACTACATATAAATTCAATAAAATATGAGGATTTAATTACAAAGTATCTAAACATGATATTTCCTTTATACATGTTTGAGACTTTAAGTTTTCTTAAATTACAACTCTAGTTTGACTTCAATTGAACCTTATTTTCCTTGATTTACAATTTCATCCATAATTGTAGGCTAAAATGCAATTTCACCATAATCAAGGACCTAATATTAAAACTGAGTACATTTAATCTAATTTCACACTTTCTTTCATAATCCTAATTAACTTGATGAACTTTTAACTTAATAGGTATGAATTTTGTTCTAGGGTTTCTAACCCAAACCTAGCTTTTATTTTGAGAATGGGAGGAGCTTTCCTAGGAAATCTCCAACACTCTAATTACTTAGTTGAATTAGCTTCAAAAAGTTCTACAATGCTTCTAGGGAAGTTTTGCAAAAAAGAAGCTAGGAACTGACCCTCTAAGAGATACATTAGCAATGACATGAGCTGCCTTATTACAACAACGACTAACAAAGGATAAACTAAAATACTTGAAACTCTTGCTTAATTCCATACTTTCTCTTGCAATGGTGCCCAGATAATCTCTATGAAAACCATCTTGCATGCTTAAACTACTAACTTTGAGTCTATCTCCACTTCCAAATTCCTAAATCCCTTCTACAAGGTCCATTTTAGTGTTGTTCATAGACTGAGCACTTTAGCTAAAGTTGCATCCGCTTCCCTTGTCAACTTTTCATCATCCACTACTCTGATCTTACCCTCTTCATCCTAAACTATCATCCCAAACACTACAATTTGGTTCTTGCCCACTAACATGTCCATTTTAAACTTCCACCTACCCCTCTTTGTGCCCTCCATCGTCATCTCTACACCTCTACTTATTCCAATGTTACCGTCCTTTGTTTATCATCTCTCACTACCTTATATTCTGTAATGACTGCCAACAACTTCTTCTACATGTATTTGATGTCTATATCCTTGCCTTTAGACACTCTTATCATTTTTCTTGCTCCATATTTCCCACATTGCAGCTAACAGATCATCCTTTATTTGAAGGTCTGCAACATTAAGAATAGAAATTAATCTTTCTTCGATCTCCTTGTCTCTGACCACCTCAACTATGTCCTGAACCTCCAAGCTCATTTATTCCCACAACTCAACAATGTTAGGGCATCTAAAAAGAGTGTGGGGAACTGTCACCTTCTCCGCATAGCACAAGAGACATCTCCCATCTAGTACACGTTGTCTTTCATACAACCTCCTCTTTGTTGCCATGCTTCCTGATCCTACCCTCCACATGAAATGTGCTGGCTTTGGTTCCCATCCATTCTTCCAGATGCTCCTCCATACTAACTCACCCAAATGAGCTAGGTGTATTGTACCTCTTCTTTACATAGAACTCCCATCCAATACGTAGATCATACTATAAATTACTCATCCATCGTTACACACCATCTCTAAGTATCCTCTGGCCTACTAAAACTCAGTGGTAACACACAAATACAATTGACTATTGTAGGTGCGAAGGTATGTTGGATTTTAATTCTATTCCACTCAGTTCTTCATGGTAATATTAACTCTGAGATGAATTCCATATGCTTATTGGAGTCATTGTTTAAGCACTCCAACGTATCTTCCTCTTAAGGAAACCAATAGTCATACCCTATTTTGATTTGTGCACCATTTCCCACTGTCTATATTGTTCCTTCCTTTAAAAGTGCCTTAGAGTACCACGTAGCTTGGATTATACCCTCTCCTTACCTACCATAATGTAGTCCATGAGAAGTAGTGGGCTTTCAACACACAGTACACAAGTGAATCTCCCTTTGTGTGTAGTCTCCATAACTTCTTATAAAAAAGGTTTGATTAAAAATATGCATGTCCTTGAATCCTAGTCCTTCTTGTTGCTTTGAATGACACATTCTATTCCAACTGACCCATGAGAGTTTCCTCTCATTTCCTTTTGCTCCCCACTAGAATCTAGCAATGTTACTATGTATCTTATCTATCATCCCTTTTGGTAACTAAAAAACTCTCATCACATATGTGGTAATTAGTTGGGTGACTTCCTTGCTCAACACATGTTTCCCTAGTTTGGATAATAATTTTCTATCCATCCTTGTAGCCTTTTCCAAATCCTTTCTTTTATATAGCAGAATACTTGCTTTTTAGATCTCCCTATCAATGTTGGCAACCCAAGGTAATGGTCATGCTTTTCAACCTCTCGTACTTTAGGTAAACCTTTGAGCTCTTCCCTCCTTTAGTAAGTTGTCCCTTTGCTAAAAGCAACCTCTGTCATGTTTAAATTTAATTTTGACCTGATATCTATTCATATTGTCTAATAGTTTCACTTATTTTCAAGAATTTTGCATTAGTTTCTCTACAAAAAAGGATGTTGTCATATGCAAAGAAAAAATGTGATATACGGGGACCTCCTCTACTCAACTTAATGGTATGTAAGAATTTATCATTTTTTGCATATATGAGAGAAGTAGAAAAATGCCCAGCACAAAGTACAAATAAGTAGGGTGAGAGAGGGTCTCCCTGCCATAGCCTTGGATGGGCTTAATCATTCTAGTCTGGTCTCCATTTATGGCAAACAAGTGGATGATAAATGTGATGCAGTCATAAATTCTCCCTCTCAATTTTCTCCAAACCCCATATGTTTCATCAAACGTAGAAGGAAGTCTCAGTCCACTCTATCATACGCCTTTGACATATCAAGTTTCACCACAAAGATCTCATGTCTCCTTCCCTTATCCCCTTTCATGGACTGAAAAAGTTCAAAAGCTATAAGGGCATTATCAATGATCATCCTCCCAGGAATAAATGTACTTTGGTTCTCTAAAACAATATTATCCATATGTGGTTGTAGACTATATGCTACAACTTTATATGCAATCTTGTATAGCTTATGGAAGAGGCTTATTTATTTAAACTCTCCCATATGTGTTGGCTCCTCACATTTTGGAATGAGAACCGCCAAATTGGAGTTAACATTCTCAAAACTCCTATACCATTTTCGCCAAAGTTTTATGTAGCTTGCAACATCTCTACCAATTCCCACACAACATTTGTGATAAAAAAAGCTTTCATCCCATATGGTGCAGGTGACTTATTAGGGTACACCTAATTTACTGTAGATAGGATCTCTTCATCATTGATACCTCTTCCAATACAACTGCTTAAAATCAAGTCTATCTTCTGTTCAATTCCCCTTGTTTCCATGTCAGAATCTGTGGGATTACTGGACTAGAAAAGGCTTTTTAAAAACTCCAAGACAAGGTTGGAAATATCACCTTCCTCCATCCTCGATATTCCTTGATCGCCATTTAGTCCTCAATTTCATTCTACAACCTTCTACTGGATGCTTTTTTGGTGAAAAATGTAGTGTTTTGGTTCACTTCTTTCATCTCATTGACTCTATCTCTATCACACCAATAAGCTTCATTATACCTTAGCCAGTATTGCAAATGCTTTGTAATTTCCTCTGCCTTTTTAATGTTGTAGTTATCTAGAGGGAGATGTTGAATAGAAGACATCTCTTCTGGAAACGCCCTTATCTTCCTTCTCCTTTCCCTAAACCTCTCTTCTACCCATTCCTGCAAGTTTATTCCACATCTGTTTAGCTCCCTATCAAATTTTCTATATTGCTGGACTGGCACAAATTTTAATTGTATCAAGACACTCCTCATTTTCTGCCCACAAAGGTTCAAAAGTGAAGAATGCTTATTTCACTATCTCCTTTCCATCTGTCAAAATAACCAAAGGTTCATGATCAAACTCATAGATAGGAATATGAAATGCAATAAGTGTATCAACCTCTTTACTTTAGAGCAACTAGTGCTCTATCTAGTCTTTCTTATACCATTATGTCTACTGATAGGCCTCTGCACCATGTAAAGGTGTTGCCATTGAAACCTAGATCCACCAAGGCATAATTATCAACTGCATCCCTAAATTCTGCATAAATTTGTCCTGCTTTGGCACCCCGTCAATTTTTCAGAGTTTGAAACAATATCATTGAAGCCCCCAAGGAAAATAAATGACACCACGATTCACTTTTCAACTTTTTGCACTAAGTCTCATGTCTTTTTCTTTTGTTATTGATCTACACACCTATAAACACCAATAGTTTTCCATTTATTTCCTTCTCCTTCTTCATTCACCACACACTCCACATGCCTTTATGAAAAATTGTGAGCTTTCACATCCATGTCCTTCCACCAGAGCCCAATACCTCCTGTCCTACCTACACTTGATAAGAAAATCCCATTTTAAACCCACATCTCCACTTTACATACTCCAACTTTGTACTTTCTATCATGGTATCCATCAAAAAGACAATCTTTTGTCTCTCCCTCCCACACCAAGACTGGAAAGCTTTTGGCTTGTTAAGTTTACCCATACCTTGACAATTCCAACAAAAGATTTTCAATGCTCTTTGTGGGGTTGATTATTCCCAACCTCCAGTACTTGGGCACTAAATGCCCCCTCTTCATTGATGACTAGATGAATTTACTTAACCTTCTTGCCCGACTTTCCTTAGAGAAACGTTTCATCAAGTTCCATATCACAATATTCTGGAAGCATGCTTCTCTTCCCTATAACGGAATCCTAGAACACCTCTTCTTCAAGAATCCCCAAATGTACACCTCTACTCATCTTGTAAACCTCGAGACTTGCCTTCATGTTCTGCAGTATCATCGAGTTATGGCCCCTTCTTTTATTTCTTTAACATATATTCTTCTTTTCCTGCACCCTCATAATATCCCATTGTTGCTCTTTTCCTTCATCCCTACCTATCCTTCTATCATCTCAGTCTATACCTGATCATTGAGTAGAACTTGTGAACCCCTATCCTTTGCATCTTCTTTCTCACCCACCTCCATATCTGATGGTTCTTCATTGAATTTATGTCATTCACTCATCATGACAAGCTCTTCTATAGTGAATCTCTTCACAACATTTCTAGATGCTCTATCTCCTCCTAATCCCAAATTTTTCACTTCATCATTTTCTTTGCTATAGAAAATATTCCCCCCACTATCTCTATAGCCTTCCTTGCCTTCACCCTTACCCCCACCTACTCCTTTAGTATTGCCTTCCTATTGTTCTCACTCGACTCTTCCCTCAGCCCCCTTCCTCTAGAACCATCGACCATGATATAGCCTTGATAGGCCTCACCTCCCTTACTTTTTCTATGCACATGTGATACGCTGTCATCACCCCCTGATCACCTTGATCCATTTACCTACCCCTTAGTTTGGAAAATTAGTTTCCTCTTTAGATTCCTCCTCTAAACACGTCCTCTCTTATTGTCATTCATTACTTTCTTGGGGAAGCTTTCAAACATGCCCCCTAATGTTGTTACTGCTTGTTGTCCTCTTCAAATGTAGGACAATAGCTATCAACATGTCTGAGAAGTCCAAACAAAAAATAGAAAGTCGAGAGCCTTACATAATTTTACTTCTAGATTATACCTCCCACTTTCATCTGATCCTCAAAATTTTTTCAAAGGCTTAGTAACATCCATCATGACTCAGATTGTGGCTGATGTTTCCCATCTAGTTCATCCTGTTCTACTTGTACAACTTTACTGTGGAGAACGACTCACATAAACCAGATTAACTAATGCGGAAGCAATTACTAACAATGGATTACTAAAAATCACTAAAAATTAAAACCATTTATCAAGAGATCCATTCACAGGAAAACTCTTTCATTTAGAACCAAAGTAAATCATTACATCCTGGTTCATATATACATATCATGTATCATTGCTTCTCGAGGCATACAAGCATTCACTACTTTGTCTCAACTGTACGCAGGTAGTATAAGAACCTCGAGGCTTGAAGCCCAAAAATATCAGATCGAATTATTAAAAGCACTAACTCCTAGGACCCGAGAGTACAGAGACGACTCATAGGACTAACTATACAAAACCAGACAGCCTGTATCTCCACCTGATGGATCACTGCTATCCTTGTAGCTGTTGTTGCTGCTCTTTCCTTGTAGTAGGGTTTCTGCCTTTTTTTCTGCGTCTACCTAAAAATGTTGGATCCCACGGGGGTGAGACAATTATAAAAATTGCCCCAGCGAGAGATATAACTCTTCACTGAAAACATTATTATTGCAGTTTAATAGAAATAAACTGAGCAGTGGAATCAAAATGATCAACATCAGATAATTCACTTATTTAAAGCAGATTAGAGCAACATTCCCACTTGAGATTATAAGTTGTAACTTGAATAAGCAGCATGTCTAATATTCAATAAATAATTATAGGACATGTATAACATTTATCCATCTAGGATATGTTAAGCAAGATAATCATCAACGAGTGATTCTCATATTTCAGTCTTATGCAAATATGCTACACGACTGATTACATTTTTACAAACATACTTAAGCTCTGAGGAGATGAGGTATACCGCTCATACTCCAACCAACCATTGCTAAATTTAAATCGGTACCATACATAGGTCAATGGAAGAGACGGATTCCCATGACCTCCCACATCTCGGTCAGTACAGGACCACAAGCAGGACTATGTCAGCTGCTCAATATAGCTTTCCAGGGTATACTGGCAACTTCGCTATAGAGTTACAATGTCAATTGCACTCTCATCGAAAATCGAGAGATTTAATGTTTATCTCCATCAACCCGACATTGAATATCATTGGGAGATTAATGATACATCCACCCCAACCATCGAGAGATTTGTGATACATCCATCCTGACACATGAAGGATTGAGAGGTTTAATGTTTACCTTCCATCAATCTCTTCACCAGGATTTAAGGATATTTTCGACCATTTACCCCTGCATATTCAAAATATGCGAACTCCAGGAAATCCCATAGGAAAACCTATTTCACCATCACCAATTACTGACGATGATGGATCTATGGTCAGAGCACTCCATGAACAGATTTCACTTTATTAATTAAGTACATTATCATATTATTTTAGCATCAACCATGTTCTTAAACATAACTTATTATGACAATGCTATAAAGAAACATGTACTATTTACATCAATTACTTATTAGACTTTAAAAGACATTGGGAACTCAGTCCCTCATTTCAATACTGGGAATTCTCATCCCTTCACAATCTCATTACCATAATCATATGGTTCTAGGTATTCAAACCCTTAGTTCATCATTGAGCATTGTTACAACTTTTCCAGGTAACTATCACCTTCAGGTCATCTGACCAAGGTAAACATGATACTTGCTATTACACGCATTACTCATGGTACTTGAGGCCCATTAACTCTCTTGTTACCTCTTACCAGGCAGCAAGGTATATTATGACACACAAGGCCCAATCACAATAGTGAATTAAACATCATAGCTCATACCTGGCTATGAGCATCCTTTCAAAATACCTGCATGGTTAGCACAAACGATAACAGTGATATCAATTGCATATCAGTACCATGTAAAACAAATATGGATTCACTATTCAAGGGTAACACCACTATTCCCTTACCAGGGTTAGGGTTTCCCTTTTCATGTCTTTTGGGGATATTCATCCCATTACCCACATCAAGGTTATGATTTATCACCATATTGCCCAAGATTAGGGTTTCATAAAACATTACATAGTATCACCCTGGATTTGAGCTCCACATCACATCAAACATCAGGGTTTCTCATAAAATCACTCTAAGTTAGGGTTTCACATAATTTCACCCCAGAATAGGGTCTACATTCAATAACCCACAATTAGGGTTTATTATTCATCCCAATGAGTTTTTCATGTTACATTACTCATAATTAGGGTTTACTATTCATCCCAATTAGGGTTTCATGTTCCATTACCCATAATTAGGGTTTACTATTCATCCCAATTAGGGTTTCATGTTCCATTACCCATAATTAGGATTTACTATTCATCCCAATTAGGGTTTCATGTTCCATTACCCATAATTAGGGTTTACTATTCATACAAATTAGGATTTTGCATCACATTACCCTAAATTAGGTTTACACATATCATCACCCTGGATTAGGGTTACATCCTTACCCTAGATTAGGGTTTCACTTAGAATTGCCCTGAATTAGGGTTAGGGTTCAATAACCTTGTCAATTAGGGTTTATGCTCATGATCAGGGTTTCATGATCTCTTTGTTAAGGATCATACCCTTAATCACCACATGAATCATACTCATGTATGAATTCCATTCTATCATCCTCTCAACTTGATTAGGTTATATCAACCCTTCAATCAAGTACATACAGCTATGATGAACATAGTGTACTAAGTTATTGTTCTTATAAGTAATTTGGGTTTATCCCTTTAATGGTACTAATAATTTAGGTACTTTTAGGATTTCAACCTTTGTACCTTCATTGATTACCATCATTATCAATCATTGGATCATTGGAACAATCATCGTCTTCAATTTCCAAATGATTGAATCACAATTGACCTTTATTCGGTTTTGAGGTTTCATCACCAAACGGTTTTGAAACCATTTGACTCCAAACAGTTTTGAAACCGTTTGACCCGAAATGGTTTCAAGACCATTTGGGCTCAAATAGTATCAAGAACATTTGGGACAAATCAGTCTCAAAACTGCAAGGGTTCATTAGGTACATTCATCAATTGGTTGAACATGATTTCCTACATTGAAACCTTCACTCAATTGAGTTATTGAAGTTCAACAATTATTGGACCTTGGATTTTAAATCCTTCAATCACCACCTTTGACTTTCCATGCGGTCTTCAGGTGCTTGACCTCATGTGGTCTTGAGGTGCTTGATCTTCATTCGGTTTTGAAACCGAATCACCCATTCAGTTTTCAAACCGAATCATTTCAATCGATCTTGAAAATGATTCCAATCATTCATTTTTGAAACCGAATCACCCATTCAGTTTTGAAGTGATTTATCCAATAAATTTTTAGTACAATTACCCATTTAGTTTTGTGTACATTACCCATTCGGCCTTGAATGGAATTATCCATTCGGTCTTAAACTTAATTGGCCATTCAATTTTGAAACCAAATCTACTCATTCAATTTTGAAACCAAATTAGTTCATGCAGTTTTGCAAACCGTTTGCTCCTATTCTTGATTGATGTGTGTGCTTGTGATGATGTCATCATCATCAAACTTCAATCCCACGAAATCTACTGCCATCTTCATGGTAATTGCATCAACTAATCAAAGGTATTGCAAGCAGAACAATTGAATCAATTGAATTGAGAAATTGAGTTCAATAACAATAGTTAAGGGTTCAAGTTATATAACCCATATTCAATTGAGATTAAAATCTTGGAGCTCCACGTAAAAAATGGTGGAAGAAGCTTTTGCAACTCCCCCAAGACTCGTCCTCAAGTTTTGGAGTGAAAAGATTGGCTAGGGTTGAAGATGGAGTGAAGAAAAGAAGAAATCAATGCTTGATTTGTGATTTCCACCATGAATTCAAGGTGAAAGATGATAAAGAAGCTTACCAACAGGTTGGGGGTCGTCCTCCTGGTCCTTCAAAGCTCCCAAGGTCGTTTTGCAAGAAAAGGGTGGAAGTGAATTCGAAATTCCCCTTTTACTCTATGGATAAATGAGGTTATATGTAATTTTTATTAAAAATTCAATTAAGAGAGAGAAAGTAGGAATTATCTCTCAAAAATTCTTGCCACTTTCCCACTTACATTCCTTATAGACGAGGCTATCCTCTTTTCCTCTTATTACTCTCAATTATCCATGTTTTAAAGGAAAGAAAATTAAGCACCTTAACCCTTTTTATGTTAATATCCATAAGTTAGTGGATATTTCTTTTTCTTATAATAAGGTGAGTGGGTTTTTCACCTCCTTGAGATATTTCGTGGCCCTTGCAAAGCACAAGGACGTCCACACATATATGAATTCAACCATTTCAATCTTGGTTGAAGGTCCTTCAATTATTTTATTTATTTTTTGCATTAATTTGAACTAAGGTTTCCATTATGCTTAAATCTTGATTATTTTAATATCAAGATTCTCTCTCCTTCAAAGAGATACAAATGAGACGTCCTCCCATTTTATTTGCTCCACATGATCCCAAGAAATAGTAGGGACCATTTTGAAGTGGTAATTTTCATATTGAACCCTAGGTTTTGGGTAAATTGCACATTACACCAAAACTAGGTTTTAATGCACAAACATTGCTTTATCAGCTCTTTCTTGGTATTCAGGCTATCACAAGCCATACCTCTACATCATCTTCACTATCATGATGCTTCAACACATGAGGAACATATCATCATGCACAATTTGAAAATAAACCCCTCAACTTGGGTAATTTGCACTTTAGTCCAAAACAAGCAAAACATTGATTTCAACAATATTCAAAAAGGACTAAAATTGCAATGTAAGTTCCTCTTGAGCCTTAATTAATTTTCAAAAGATAAGAGCAAGCATATAGTCACTTTTATTAAACAAAACACCTAGGGTTAAAACATAACCCAGGTTAGGGATGTTACAAGTTATCCACCCCTTACAAGGATTTCGTCCCTAAAATCATCAACGAAAACATCAAGAGAAAAGAGAAGGGTACTTCCTCCTCATCTCTTCCTCTAGCTCCCACGTAGCTTCTTCAATGCCACGGTGATGCCAGAGAATTTTTACAAGACAAATGTTTTTGTTTTCCAACTTCTTGATTCTTCTATCAAGAATCAACACAGGTCCTTCAACATAAGATATATCATCATTTAGTTCTACCTCCATAGGTTGTAGAACCAACTCTGTGTCAGGATGACACACTACAAAAAAAGGGTCTTTAACTATAAAAAAAAAATTGTAGTGAAAAGCCCATATTTTGAAGCTAAAGGCTTTAACTACATATTTCTTTACATATACAAGTTGTAGTATATGCTCATATAGCTAAATCCTTTAACTATATATTTCAAATATGTAGTTAGATAATCCATTCACTACAAATTCATATGTATCCATAAGCGTAGCTAGATATTGTCCTTACATATTTAAATATAAGTATAATTATAGCTAAATGTATGACTACAATTGCATATATAGTCAGTATGTAGCAAAACCATGAAGTTAATACATTTTATATGTATTTAGTGTGTAGGGAAAGGAAGAAATTACTATATACATATATATGTAGTTGATCATGCATCTAGCTACATATGTAGTGCCATCTATTACACATACATATATGCATATTTTATTATTCATATATTATGTAATTTGTTAGTATAGAACTCTTTTAGTAACAAGTAGACCAACTTATGTTCATTATGCCATCAAGATCACTTTCATTTATATTGAAATATGGAATGTACATGGGGAGGACGTATACCTTGCCCCTATTACACAATGTGTATAAAGAAAAGGATATACATATGTTAATGATTCAATGATCTTCTACATGCATCTTGGCCTCGATTATTGTCCTCGTGTTCTCCTTTGCTAAATGAATTGCTCAAGTATGGTTATCCATGCATGCAAGCTTGATGAAAAATAGCAACCGAGAGTCGTGTGGCTTCACTGGTGATTACGTACATCATGTCCCTCTCTGGTGGTCAAGAAAGAAAAAAAAACCATTGCATGTATTGAGTGACTGCAACAAGGTTGATCAGACACACTTGCATGTATTAAAGAGTTCTGTGAAACCAAGAGCTCATTGCTCATGTATCCTACATGTGAAATAAACACCACAGGGAAGGGCAGTAAATGACTTCTCATTGAGCTTCTCTAGGACAAAACTTCTCAAATACTCATCTAATGCAACCACAGTGCCATGAAGAAGCTAGATATGGGAGCAATACGTAATGTTTCCTCTGAGTTTACTGACGCATTAGCACCATTAGGAAATCCCATTTTCTCCACCAATACCTGCAAAAAGTACCAACATATAGTCAATTACTATTACCATAAAGGGAAGAAAATTGTTTGGCATGCGATATTTCACCATTACACCATCAGGTTCAAGATATCAAATATTGACAAGCATCTTAATGAATTAGCAAGACGAGGAAAACTCCATCGTAGACCTTACAACACAAATACCTTGAAGAGAGAAGGCAATCTTGTAACTATACATATCACAATGACTGTGTTCAAGAATTTCTTGTTGCACATATAAATGAGGAGTCGAAACTTTGAACGTGGTAGTCTTTCGAGTAGCCAATTTCAACCCTAGAGGATGCATATAGAAGTTGAAGAAATTGATCCCATTTCCTTGACATTTTAACCCACCTTCTTGTCATATTGGCTGCTAGACAAGATATTAGTAGCAATGCAAATCAAAGTCAAGATAGATAGTTTGGCTATCTGCAAAATTATAAAAAGATAATAAAAACAAAATTGTGAGACTTGATTACTATCACAAACATGGAAAACTTTAAATTTGCAATCCTGATCTCTGAAATGAGAAATATGTTTAGGCTCAGACGTAGCTGAATCAATGAGAAATATCTTTAGGCTTAGACATAGATGAATCAATTAGATGTGTGGCTCAGACATTTCTGCGTACATGTTGTTTGATTTTGAGGAATATCTTGTATGCCTATTTTCCAGAATGTTTCTAGCTCATTAGATGATTAGGGGTGCATTCCCTAATGTCTACTGAGATGTTCTACTATAGCTATGTTTGTTGTATGTTCTCTAAAGTCTGGAATGAGTTTCAGGCTATCTGGATATGAGTTGAGATGGTATGATATATTGCAAATGGTTATATTAATGGTGTTACAATTACATGAGTGCCTTATCCTTGATATGAATGACCACAAATGATTGTTTTACTATACTGAAATCTCATCTATAAATGATTAACTTAGTACATAAATAGTAGTGGAAATTGAGTAGTACATAAATGAATACTTTGAAATATATATTGGATGTTACTCTAGTATACATTCTAGTATGTTGAGTTAAGACGTTATTGTAAAAAATGATGGCGTCCATGAGATTTCTCATGTTTTGGTGCATGCCTAAGAGAGGGAGAAACTTATGCTGAAATGACTCTAGAAATTCTCATGAAATCAACTATAGTTCAGCAAAAATTTCTGCATACTCCAATTTTTGGCACATGTCCCAAATTCCAAATCGGTCAGCTCAACCATTCACAAACCTTTGGATACTATTGATCCTACAAAAATAGCAGAATACAAATTAACTTAAATAACAACAAAAAGGACACAATAATAGTAGTATGCTTTCCTGAAAGATATAGCTTCATATTTACATATGTCTAGTTTTGGAATTTCACTAATATCCAGAGTAGGTCCCTGCGAGTTGTAGTTTTGGTGGATCCTAAAATTTAAAAATCAATAATCACATTCATATGGATTTCCTTAAAATAGATGCATGCTTAATTTATCCTCAATATTCTCTCGCTACTCTAGCTACTCTAGCATCATTGTTGAAGGTCATATCAATACCTGATAAGGTTCATTGCTTCTCCTACCACTTCTATAGGCATCATTTCAACCAATATCCCCATATGCATGTCGAACATAATGTCAATGCAAACGAAGTAGAGAGGAGTATGAAGGCATGATCTCAGCCAACGAGCCTAGCAAGGATCAAGCACATCATGATTTAGAACACTATGCAATCTTGATTCTTCCTCATCTAGACCACCACCTACCTATCTCTTGTGCTCTAAAGGTTGAGAGTGTAGACCACAAGTGTAAATGCCTGGAATACCATCTCACATTAGTCGTCCAATTTGGCCTCAAGCAAACAAGAGTCAGATTAAACTAAGACTGGAGTAAAATCAAAATTAGATTTCATGAATAGGTAAAAAACAAAATAGTGTGCACTATGTCATAAAATCCATTCCTAAAGAAAGAAGAATCAATTGAGTTTATGAGCCTTGCCAAACCCATAGGTTTGCATGGGGTTCATATGAGAATGTTACAAACTACATGGGGCAGATGGCTATGACAATGGGAATGCTTGGATACCTAGTGAAGTTTTTGTAGTAGGATGATATTCTTCAGGACCAGACTTGATAACGTATGCATAGGATACTAAAAACATGACAATCTACTCGCGCAATTCTTGCTATACATGATTACTTCACAAGGCTCTGAGGAATTAGTTCCCTTTGGTTGGCTAGACCACATGAATATTTTTTTTGGAACAAGGAGGTCACAACATGCTAGAGCTAGAACATATCAAATAGGACATAGCTAATGCCTCTAAGAAGTAGAAGTCTTTGACCACAGTGCCAAGGCTGAGAAGTTGAGAGAAGGCATTTCTATGAAATGGGTTGAGATGGGAACAAGCCTTATTGATCAATGAAGAAGTGAAAAAAAGAAGAAACTCTTCAAATTAAATCTATATATTACCATGTTGAAATTCAAGAAGCAATCCAGAATTGTTCACATCATTGTGAGGACAATTTTAAACTCTTATGGAATTGATATTATATAACATCTTAGCTTAAAATAGTGAGGATATTAGTCTCAACCTTTGTAGATTAAAAGGGTCATGAATCTTGATGGGTAAACACAAAGATATAATCCAAAAAATAGACATCAACAAGCCACAAAGATATGTTGTGGGCATTCATCCTATTACTTAGGCAAAAATAGTTAAGTAGCTAATTATTTGGAGATGCTCCTATAACGTCAAAACATATGTTTAGATGTTTGGAAACTTCCCCTGCCATCTAAGGATCAACATTTTTCTGGAGACTATGTGCTAGTCACATACCCACAAAGAACAAACCCTTAACCCTGCACCAAGCACACTACAAGGGATCCTTCTTGCTGCTCATGAAGTTTTGAACATGAAACATTGTAATCAAACCCACCATCAATATACATTAATAAAACACCAAAGCCTTCAATCCTTAACCTTCCTCCAAAAGCAATATCACTTCCATTTCATCCAAACCAAAAAATTTGTGCCCATCAAATCTAAGGAACCGACCTATAAGTTGAGTGGCATGTATTAATATAGGATTGTTTTCAACTTTTCATGGATTTTTTTGATACATTTTTCATGGAATTTGAAAATGCATTATAATGGCCTTTGAAAAGACTTTCCAAAAGGCAACAACTTGATTGTATATAAAGAGGCTCATGTATGTGAATCTTATGCAGTACAACCTGCAAACTGATGCAAGATGAAACTGCTAAAGAAGATTCTCTAACCTCTAGGACCTGGAGATTTTTATGCCTATAAGTCTTTCCTGTAAGGAAACTCATAAAAAATGGATTGTAAAAAGATTCATCATTATAGCAGTTCAAAAATGCAGCTTCTCTGGTTGTTAAGGAGCTACGACATGTAAAATATAACTGTAGATAGAACTGCCAAAGTGGCATGAGAAACGTAAGACATTGCTTTGGTCCATTTTGAGCATGAAAAACATCGATCCATGTACTAGATTCAATTTGACTGCATATTTATTGAGATATGGGATGAAATAAGATGTAGAAAATGTGTTCATTTGAAATTGTATGGGTGTATGATGACCATCTTATATTGACAAGGAGCAATGGAAACTTTCTGTAGTAGGAGCAAGTTGAGTAAACATGCCAATTTGTTGAGTGGTATGCACAAGATGTGGTTATATTTCAAAAAGAAAGTGAAACATGTCACAGAAACTTTGTTTTCTTAGTCAAGTTCTGTTTACATATGATATGGTCCTAATTATTCATAAACTAAACAATACTAGCAAAAAATCTATACTTTCTTGAGAAAATAGGTATTTAATCTAGTGTAACGCAAACACAAAAATATTAGACAGTTGCTCATCTCAGAGGATTTCAGACAAAATTGCAGTTCATAGACCTCAATCTAGAAAATTAGTAAAAACACTATATGTGTGGCTATTCTCTACAAAACATAGGAAATGTTACATACGAGTAAGTGGAACAAAGATAGTCAGGATGTGGCATTAGGCATCAGATGATGGTTATCAGCTATCAACTAAATTCTGTAAGAACTGGAATGACCCATATTCTTAATGGACTAACCATCAAGTTCAATCTGAAGCAGTGGGTATAAGCATGACATCATTCCCACACTAATGAGAAAATAAAGAGTGTCATGATATTGTTGCTATTGTTTTGATCAATAATAATAAGTACTTATGTCATAAATTATAAATAGTGGGCTTCTATCTCAAAAATAAATAAGATAATCATTTATTTCTTTTAGCAGTGGACTTATATGTAAGGTATAATTGATTCCTAAAGAAACTAGATAATCATTTATTATATTAATACAAATATTCAGTAATATACAAAATAAGAATCATGCATTTTAGTTTTCATTCCACTCTAAACCCATGAAGTCAAAGAAATATCATATAAGAGAAACTATGGTGAGAGGGAATTTCAATCCCAGATTACATAAAAAAGGAACATCTTACCTAAGTGATCCAACACAACATGCTTTTGGATGAGAATGTCATGAAAACCACCCAACGACTGCTCAGAAGCCTTAATCACAAGAATATATGCATGTTCCAACTTCCAAAAGCCTAGGTTAGTAGTCAATTGAGGCACACATCACCATCTTAGCAGTATGAATTATATGCCCACCACCTTGGTGAATAACTTCTACATGCAGAAAAGCATCACACAGAATAGTGTGCAAATTCTACATGCAAATTCTATACTAAACACTAGATTTACAATCCAATATGGAAAATAACTTCAGAATTTGTGTGCTTCAGATAGTACTACATAAAAAAGACCAATGCAAACCATGTTTGCACCTACGATATAGACAATATAATAGATTGAAAAGATCATGAAGAAACTTAATGTTTCAAGAACTTCATACCTGATCGTGATTCAAAGAATATCGCATATTGCTGGAGGTGCGAACATAATAGTAATAATGACCATAACGAGTATTATAGCCAGCATGAACCAGTACCCCATACAAAGTGTTGATTGCATCTCCTTCCTAGAGTGTTAAAGAGGAATTGGGACATGAAGAAAAGGTTTCACAAATGTGTGTATGGAAAGGGATGCACTAAAATTCATTAAAATTTTATTATCTACAGATCAATCACAAATGGCTTCATGTTCAAGTGAGCATTAACCACTACTACTACCAGGGTGGTGCCCTGCCCCCAAGCTGTTGTCATCTTTGTTGAGTCTCTGCCTTGAGGCTGTTATTAGTCAATGTATGACACAATTAATGTAGTAAATTGAAAAATAGTGAAGAGAAATTGTTTATTAGTGGTTTTATATGAACATATGAATATCCCGATGAGGATTATATGGTGTGAAAGGCACTGAGAAGTTTAAATCTACATATCCCTTCCCTCCATTACATGTTGCCACCCTATGTTTGTCACCCTACCTTTGTGCATCACTGACCAACTCTGTAATCTTGCCATCATTCATAAAGGAGTGTCTATGCTATCACTAATCTTGTAAACAGAGCTTAGAATCAGTTCCAGACCATTACTGCTAATCAACATATCAGTTTGGGTCCAATCCTAAGAGCCCTAAGTGATTCAGCAGTCCACATGTCACTGATGATGATCATTGAGTTAAAATAAGAATGGTTGCGAGCATATGACTCTAGCTATGAAGTCAAACTTTTTTTCAGCTAGATACAAAACATCCCGCAAAGTATGAATCCTATATGAACGATGAAAACATTATTATGATGCATATGAGAAATTACTGAGTAATAATTACTCATATTGTATATTTCATATGTTTAGAGATTATTCTCAACTCAATAGGGGCATATTGATGTTTTCATTAGTTACTTGAACAAGTAGATTCTGCCACAGTGGATAATGTTAACTGAGCCCCAATTCATGAAAGGGTGTGAGAGTCAACATCAATCTTATACTTTTATTTGTTCTTCTTGTATTTCATGTAGTTTGAATGAATAGTGCTCGACCAATGACTAACATTTCTATAGTGAGAATAATTGTGGAAATGAATACCCACATGGGCACATGACTGTGATCTTTTCCACTGTTGATATTTGAGGCACATAGACTAGAAAATATGATGCACATAAATAGGTAAACTACATGCAAATGTAATCATGCAGTGGTATAATTTTCATTATAGAGTCTAATTTCCCTATTTAGCTTAAAAAAGTGATGAAATAGACTTCAATTGTTCTACACCAACCCCCATAGTCATGCCCATTTTAAGGGTATGGTGCAGAATTTCAGTTGTGTACTTCTATACCCAATCCAATATGTACCGGTTGTGCCCCTATGAAAATTACATGACATCAAATATATATGCATATGTGAGTCATTGTTGTCATATATCCCTAGAAACTATGGCTTGAAGTTTGAACTAAAACTTCAATGCACTTCTCCCTTGTGTTTCTTAGATCCTAATCTATCAATTTGTAATGGTGGTTCTGTAACCTAATGCATGATGATTGTTCACAAGGGTCAACACTAGTTGGATACAAGGAACCATAGTTGGCAACCATTCAATGCAAGGAAAGCATTGTTAGCAGAGGATTTAACATCCAATATGGCAATACCTGTAGCTTGATGAGTATGCTCTGCGCTCATGTGCCCAATCAACCTTGTTTATGACAACTAATTCCTTCTCACCAAGCTACAAAAATAGAAATAATTCGTGATAAGTATTGTCACCATCTTTCATTAGTGTCAAAGAAGTGCATGTGGGATTTATGTAGTACAAGCTGAAGTTTATTGGATCATTGTTTGCATTGATACAAGGTCGGGATCTCAATGTTTTAATAATTCAGGGGAGAATGGATGAGTGGCAGGGTCGGGTGATGGTATGGGGTGAGAGTGAGTGATAGAGAGATAGATAAAACAAAATCAATTGCAATAGCAATATAGACTAATCTTGGTTACAAAGTCATCAATGAATTGTTCAGGTATCTCAAGAAAATGCACATGCATGACTATATTTTAAGAATTCTGAAAGTGTATAAAAAAAATCTTGATGTACAAATTTAATCCTAAATATAAATGATTGTAAAAAGTAGACAGATATTGTAGTGTGCTAAGCTAAGTTCTTCCTATTTCTTAGTTGCATATATCATGTAAATTTGTATCATCTTGTAAATAACATGACTACAATTACCATTACTTCATATCATTTTGTAACCTTGTAACTAGTGTAGGAAAGAACTTAATTAAAACATAAATAGAAATATCCCAGTTTGTGACCTACCTCCATCTTAACATCCATTGATCATGTAGTAAATGGACCTTGTAGAATGAACACAAAATTAGTTTCTAGATCTTGAGAAGTTTAAAAATTAGTAGGAACGTGCCTACAAATATTCTATATCAACCCAACTTTCATAATCTGCACTAAATATTTTGAATGTTATCTGCAACACCCTGACTTCGAAGCATCAATTGAAAATCTAATAAGTGTCTACCATGGGTAGCATCTAGATCTAGGAGTCAAATATCTTTATAGGATTGACCAAAAGGTGTCACAAGAGCAACTTGCAGCTATGGATAACAAACCAAATACTAAATAATGACCAAAAGTTCTCCATCAGTCAATTGCCATTGTGTTATTCACACTTGCCATAGAAAACAATGAATGGGCACATCTCTACAGTAAATTACAAAATAAAACAAACTATTTAATCATTCTAAAATATATACTAGTGTGTCTTATAATATAATTGTGCCTATCCTTATAATTCTGGTGAGCTAAAATTATGAAATCGTATCAAAGGTTATGGTACTAATAAAGGAAAGAAACATTGATGACTATTGTTAGGAGTAATTTCAGGAATAAGAGAATTTTGATAGTACTAGTGAAGGGATCAATGCCAGAGTGAGTAATCGGTCTAGATAAATTTCTGAATAAAGACCGATTCCTAGATATATGAGAAGATGCGCCCGAATCAATAACCCATTTAGTATTACCAGTACTAGAAGACGGTGCAGTGAGGAAGGCAATATCACAACCAAAGTAAGTCGCAGCATGTGCTCCAGTGGTGGTGGCAGTCGAAGATGAGCCAGTACGCTCAAGAAGAAGATGCTTGACCTCATCACGAATGAAGTAAGTAGTAGAAGTACTCGAGGCATTAGGCTGGGTAGCTATCTCAGAAGAGGTAGTAGCATCAGTGGATGCATTGGCCCAAGCCGGTTTGCCATATTTCTCCCAGCATTTTTCTTCAATATGATTAGACCGGCCACAGAAGCTACATAACTATTGGCCAGTCTGAGGGCGTGTAGCAGTAGGAGGTCCAGAAGATGCTCCACGACCAGAAGGGTTCCTCCCCCTTCCAGCACCATGGGGCGAGTGTCGTGAGACCGACCGTGTCCACGGCCACGACCACGACCAAACATCACAACAAGTGCAATAGAATCACCAGTATCAGTAGATGTCTGAGATGAGGATGCAGGCAGGCATCGTAGACATTGAAAAGCACTCTGTAGAGTAGGTAGTGGATCACTGGCTAGAATTTGATCCACAACCCCAGCATAAGAGTCAGGTAAGCCACATAAGAACTAAACTACTTGCAACTCCTGCCATTGACGTTGCATAGTAGCCAAATCAGTAGACAAGGGATGGTAGGCCTCCAATTCCCCCCAAAATCCCTTAAAGGAAGAGAAATAATCAGTAAGGTCAGATCCCAAGAAACACAGAAGACTGAGTTGTTTGTTGATATCAAACAGTTTCTTTGGATTCTGGTTGTGTAAGTAGGTGCTAGCAAGCTGATCCCACATCTACTTGGCTGTCTGTAGGTATAATAATGTGACACTAATTTTTGTCTCACTACTATTCAGAATCCATGTCATAATCAAAGCTAGTAAGAAATCTTGGATGTGCATTAAGCTAGACCTGGCCAAGGCATTTGATGGGATGAACTGGGCCTTTATTAACACCTTGCAGCGCACAGGCATGCCAACTAAAATTACTACCATCATCATGGAAATCACAAGAAAAGGCTCGACATCCATCTTGTGGGAAGGTGCACCTCTGCTCCCCTTCAAAGCTACCCAATGCGTCCATCAGGGCGGCCCTATCAGCCCTTACGTTTTTGTCTTGTGTATGGAATGACTCAACTAAGCTATTTCTGGTTCTGTGGAAGCTGATAAATGGAAACCAATTACTCTCTCCCGGGGAGGTTTGAAGTTGTCCCACATATTCTTTGCCGATGACATTCTTCTCTTGGGTGAAGCTTCTATCAAACAAGCTCGTATCATCTCTTCTATCCTCAAGGATTTCATGTTGGCTTCCGGGCAATCTATCTCCAAGCCTAAATCGTGCTGCTTCTTCAGTAAGAATACACCTCAACGATCAGCCGGAAGCTGGGATTTCCTTGGACCAACGACCTAGGGAAATACCTTGGCATTCTAGTTCTTCATCACCGTGTCAACAAAGAAACTCATGGGGATATTTTAGCTTCAATTCAGAGGAGGATGAATAGCTGGGCCCTAAAAAGCTTATCACTAGCGGGCCGGGTGTCCTTGGCCAAATCCACCTTGCAGGGCATTCCATCCTATACTATGCAAACTGTTGAAGTCTCACTGTGCCTTTGCAATGAGATCAATAAGAACACTCGGAGGTTCATCTGGTCT
Organism: Alisma plantago-aquatica; assembly: GCA_963693085.1. Lineage (NCBI taxonomy): Eukaryota > Viridiplantae > Streptophyta > Magnoliopsida > Alismatales > Alismataceae > Alisma > Alisma plantago-aquatica. The sequence continues at coordinate 589,149,819 of OY856415.1, forward strand.
AGAGGTTCCAACCAATGGAAAACATCCCTGGTATCCTGGAAAAAAGTCTCTTTTAGTAAATACATTGGGGGTCTTTCCATCCGTGATGCCAGAGACCAAAACAATGCTTTAATGATGAAGAACGTTTGGGCTTTCCTCACTGACCCATCTAAAGTCTGGGTCAAGGTGATGAAGGACAAATATATTAAGAATGGTAGGCTCAAATCAGTACCGAGCTCCCCAGCTTGGAGCTTTATCAAGAAGAATCTCAATAAGGTCACCGAACAAAGTCATATAGCAATCAACAACGGGAGGCACACAAACACGTGGGAAGGCAAATGGATTTCAGGTCGTTCTGTGCTGGACTTCCACCCTCGTTGGCTAATTCCCCAAGAAATCCGTGATCTCACTGTAGACTCCATGGCATGCTCCGACGGGGTCTGGGATTGGGACTTCATCTACAATTTCCTGCCTGCATCTACTTGGTTTTCTATTGCTTCTATCCCTGCCCCATGTTTTCACTCGGGCGATGACGGCTGGATCTGGTCTCTTGAAAGAAGCGGGCAGTTCACCTCACGATCTGTCTATAGGTGGCTCAGGCAAGGGAAAGAGATCACTACAAGCGGTAATTGGAAAGGCATCTGGCAAGCCAAGATACCAGAACGGATTAAAATGTTTCTATGGCTCATGCTTCATGGGGCCCTCATGACGAACATGGAGAGGAGGTGTAGACACATGGACGTCCCATAAGAATGTCCAGTCTACAATAATAGCCAAGACACCATCACTCATGCTCTCCGAGATTGCAAATCTAGTTGAGACGTCTGGAATCAGCTGATGCCGAATGAAGATCACTCATACCTCCACTCGAATGAATGGATCGAGAGGTGTACCACAAACTCAGATGACTCCTTCATCATGAGAGTGGTTGCCTGCTGGAATATATGGGCAAGCCGTAATGAACAAATCCATCAACAGAAGCTCAAGCCAACATCCAAGAAAGTTGAGTTCATCCTGCTTGACATAAAATCCTTGTTAGTTGTTACATAATGGCCATCGTGGTGCCCCATCTCAATTGAGCCGCGTAGGATTTCCTATCACCAAAAATCCACCTGATGTCTTTGCATGTTTATTAGGGATATCATATAATGGCTCCTCCATCTTATCCTTATACCTTCTACTATTTTTACCATTTCTTAAATCTTTTTTATTCTCCTTTGTTTGTACTACTACCTTTTCTTATCCTCCTCTTTAGTGCTGCTACTTTGTGATAGAAACTAATCAACCAACTAGGTACAGTTGGGACACATGAGGAAGCAAGAAACCTACTAGAATCGGCATGCTACAAAATATATCAACATTCACGGATACATCAATTTTGGATAGAGTGCTAGATAGACTAGGGATAAAGTAGGGGCAAGAAAATGACTAGCATATCAACACAAAGCATATTATGGCACACTGCCAACAAAATAGTCACATGATCAAATCACCCTTACTAGGCACATGTTTCATTATGCATTGCTACATATTTTAGTAGGAGGTTGTTGTCATTAATGAATCCACATTTGGATCATATATAAGTAGCATGAGATTTTCAATTTTCCGTCCCAAACTTTAGGATGAGATACATACCTCCATGTTCTGACCTCGTGATGTCAATGATGACTCTTCTATAGTGTGAATGTTGCAGTCAATCAATACATACATCAAAATGAAAAAGGTAAGTTAGACTTTATGTGAATATATTTATCTACCTACTACATGAACTTTTAGTTAGCGATTTTAAATTGGCAGTAAAAGCAAGCTACATAATGAACCTGAATAACACAATACCAAAACTCCCCCATAGATTGTTCTTTGCCTTTCTTGAACCATATAATGTCTTCATTAGGCTTTGTGGAAGAATGGTCCTCTTCTTGGGAAGCAACCATGTATGGAAACGTCATAAAATAGGGATAAAGTAGAGCAAAAGGATGGTATTTTAAATTCTTAGGGACAATCAAAGCCTCACCAACACTCGCCAGAAATATTTCCTTTTCAATAATGTGCATCCTCATTTTTTTGTTGTAATTCACTTTCTTTAGCTTTTTGATAGTTTGGTTTCTCATCATTGTGATTCCTTTGGGTAAGCTCTTTAGAAACTAAGGTGCCATTTATTTTCAGGGATTATTATCCTCTGCAAAGACGAAAATGCATGGTCACAATAAGAGTTACCAAGCTAATTCTGGCTGTATAAACATTGACAGTTGCGTTGAGAGTAATTTTAGTTAGACTAGACAAAAATTCTTGGAAAATTCCTACACTCCTTAGATACACACACATAATCTCGTACTGAATATTGATCACTTAATCTCTGCTACCTCAGGAACAATGAAACCCCACAAGGCAAAAGTAAAATCAAAGAGCCTACTAACATGTAAGAATACTCACAATTATGATAACCTTTAACAAGCCATTGGGGGATTAAGGACAACAATAAAAAAGAACATGATGTTATGTCTCAAGAATAAGGGCAAGAGTGAGACATGAAAATAGATATCTAGATGAGAAGAGAAGCATGCATCGTCTACTGATTATACAAGGGAACAACATCAACTAATTTGTAGTGTAGGTATGATCACTGAAAAGTATTAAGAGAGTTCATTCATAAGAATTTAAGGAATACTTCATATAAATAGGTTTGGGAATAGACAATGCTAACCTATTATTTACGATAAGCAGGTTGTATCCCAAAGATGCAAGAAATGCCAATGACTTTAAATATCTTGTAAAGGAAAATGAATCTGGCCATCCATGAATGATTACAATCATAGGATTGCAGGGGTGTATTTATTTATTATGCTCTTACAGATCATTTTCTTAAGAATACTAAGAGACCAATATGGATTCAGATGTCCTTAAAAATATCAACAACACCTGGTAAATTAAGTTATAAAGTTAATAGATTAGATAGTACAAAATATGCATAACAGATCAGATCCAATAGAACCCAATTCCCTGTGAGTCCGTATGGAATGCAGCAACAATGATATTCAAAATTTGCAAATTTCTTGTGAGTCAATAAATGCATAAAGAAATCAAAGACATCAACAACCCGTGATTGTAAGAGCCTAGAGAGAGTCTTTAGAGCCACTTATATTTGTTTCACATACATCCACAATAATTTAACCTCAAATACATGATCTATATAATAAAAATATTACCATATAGATGTATTTATCCATCTTCGATGCAATGAGTACTTACCTTATGTAGAGATCAGATCCAGGGACAAACAGAGATCGTAATATCACTATAGTGAGGATGATTTAAGATGGAAGGATAATAGATTGCTAATCTAAAGATGATCAGAGAGAGATTAGAGTCGACCATTACCAAAGGGAGATGAGTGGTCACTGAGGTACGATGGGATTGAGGTAGTGGCTTTAGGGCCTACAACACGTCTAGGGTGATGACTGGAGCCTCTCAGTAGAAGAGTGAGCAGTTTCTCCCTCAGGTTGCTGGGCGGAGCCACCGAGAAGAAGAGCAACCCCTAAGGCTGTTGGATGAATGTGTTGAGAAGAGAAGGGTGGTGCTAAAGGAGAAGACAGAGGAGTGAAGTTTGAGGAAAGGAGAAGAGTCTAGGTCACGGATGGGGAGGGGCTGTGTAGGGCGAAATGGGGGGAGGGGAAGATGCATGATTGGGGAGGAAGAGAGAATGAGCGCGTGGGAGATAATTGTACGAGGGAAGTGAAATTTCAATTGAGGACGGAGAAGGTGGAGAGGTCAGAGAGTTTTAAAGTCTAATTAATATAATTAACTATAGTAATTTACTTACACTATTCAAGTTTGTAAACAAAAATGGCTTCAACTACATATATTATATATTTAATTAGAATAATTGTAGTTAAATCATATATTTTTTGTAGTGACACTTCCTCAACATGGAAATATGGAACACCGGATGCAATCTATGCAACTCAGGTGGTAGCTCCAGCTTATAGGCTACCTTTCCCATCCTCTCAATGATTGGATAAGGCCCCATAAATCTAGGAGCTAACTTTCCCTTCTTTCCAAATATAAGGATACCTTTCCAAGGTGAGACCTTGAGATACACTCTGTCTCCAACTTGGAATTCTAAGGGTCTATGATGCTTATCAGCATATGATTTCTGCCTATCTTTGGCAGCTTTCAACTGTTGTTGTATAACTTTAATCTTCTCAGTTGTTTGTTGAACCAGCTTAGGACCCAAGAGTTGGTACTCTCCTGTTTCATACCAACATAAGGGAGATCTACAACGTCTACCATATAAAGACTCATATAGTGCCATCTCAATATTGTGCTGATAGCTATTATTATAAGCAAATTCTATTAAGCTCAGATGTAGATCCCAACTTCCTACAAATTGAAGGACACACACTCTAAGCAAGTCCTCCAAAGTTTGTATGGTCCTTTCAGATTGTCCATTTGTCTGTGGGTGGAAGGTTGTACTAAATCTTAACTACGTACCCAAAGCTTTATGAAGTCACTCCCAAAAATTACTTGTGAACTGGGGACCTCTATCGGATACAATAGTAACTGGAACCCCATGCAGCCACACTATCTCATCTATGTAGATCTGTGCAAGCTTCTCAGCAATGTAGGTTGTTTTGAAAGGAAGAAAATGTGTTGTCTTTGTCAACCTATCAACTATCACCCATATGGAATCATGACTTTTGGTTGTTCTAGGCAAACCAACTACAAAGTCCATGGTTACATGATCCCATTTCCACTATGGTATAGGAAGAGGTTGCATTGTTCCTGTGAGCTTTTGATGTTCAGCTTTAACCTGCTAACACACTGGACACCGCATAACAAACTCAGCTACATCTTTCTTCAATCCAGGCCACCAATACATCTCTTTTAAGTTATGATACATCTTGGTGCTCCCTGATCGCATAGCATACATTAAAGTATGATCTTCTTCTAGGACTAATTTTCTCAAGTCATCGGCATCGAATACTATCATCCTACCATGATAACATGCTACCTGATCCTCTGACTCATGAAAACCATCATGTTTCTCACTATCATACTCTGATCTAATCTGTTGAACTACAACATCAGTCTACTATGCTTCTTTAATCTTCTGTCTCAGATTAGGTTTTATTTGCATCTCAGCTAGCAACCCAGATAACAACGATACCTTAAGCTGCACATTGTCTTGCCTTAAAGAGATAAGCATATCTCTCTTAGAGCACACTAAGGAGTTCAACCGTGCTTTGTTTAAGGCTGGTGTTGTTGATTTTCTACTTAGTGCATCAGCAACCACATTGGCTTTCCCTGGATGATAATCAATTGTACAATCGTAGTCCTTGATTAACTCCATCCAGCAGCGTTTCTTCATGTTTATCTCATGCTGAGAAAATATATACTTTAGATTCTTATGGTCAGTGAAAATCTAGAATGTTTCTCCATAGAGATAATGTCTCCAGATCTTCAAGGCATGGACCACAAAAACTATCTCTAAATCATGTGTCAGATAATTCTCCTCATGTTTCTTAAGCCGTCGAGAAGCAAACGAAATCACTTTCTTATCCTGCATCAACACACATCCTAAGCCATTCTTAGATGCATCACAAAAGACTATATACCCCTTCCCTTTCTCAGGTAGCACTAACACATGTGCACTTGTTAACCTTTCCTTCAACAACTGGAAAGATTGTTGACACTTGTCATTCTATACAAAAGGAATCTCATTCCTGGTCAACTTGGTTAGGGGTAAAGCTATTGAACTGAAGTTCTTAATGAATCTCCTGTAATAGCCTGCCAGTCCTAGGAAACTGCGTATCTCCGTTGGTGTCTTAGGTTGTTCCCATTGCAGGACAGATTCTACTTTCTTAGGATCAACACGAATACCTAAAGCATATATTACGTGTCCAAGAAAAGAAACTTCTGGTAACCAAAACTCAAATTTGCTAAACTTAGCATACAACATATGCTCTCTTAGCAAAGTCAAAGCTTGATGAAGATGCTGCTCATGTTGTTTAGCATCTCTACTATATATCAGGATGTCATCTATAAAGATGACTACACATTGATTAAGAAAAGGTCGAAAGATTCTATTCATGAGTTCCATGAATGCAACTGGTGCATTAGTTAGTCCAAACGACATAACTATGAACTCATAGTGTCCATACCTTGTCCTGAAAGAAGACTTAGGTATGTCACTTTCCTTGATACGCAACTGATGGTATCCCGACCTCAAATCTATCTTACAAAAGATAGTTGCACCATGCAACTGATCAAACAAGTCATAAATCCTTGGTAGATGATACTTGTTCTTTATAGTTACTTTATTTAACTGGCTATAGTCGATGCATAAGTGCATAGACCCATCCTTATTCTTAACAAAGAGGACTGGAGCACCCCATGGTGAAGTACTTGGTCAGATAAAACCCTTATCAAGCAACTCTTGCAGTTGTTTCTTGAGTTCTGCCATTTTAGCAGGTGCCATTCTATACGGGGTTTGTTCTATTGGTTGCATTCCTGAGATTAGATTAATTTCAAAATCAATCTCTCGGGGCGGTGGAACACCTAGAAGTTCTTCAAGAAATACATCTTCAAATTCCATAACTATTGGAACTTCAAAAAGATGAGGGCTCTCCATTATGGTATCAACCACATGGGCTAAGAATGCAAAGCATCATTGTCTCATCAACTTCTCAGCTACCATAACTGACACAAGACATGTTGGAAGAATCTTTCTATCTCCCTAAAAGATCCATGTGTCACCATTATCTGTGAACACGGTCTGCTTGGAACCACAATCCAAGACAACTTTATACTTTTCTAAGGTGTCCATCCCAAGAATTATATCAAACCCATGCATTTCAAGTGGTATAAGATCCACCTAAATGTGGTGATCAGAAAAGGAAAGATTGTAGGGAGAACACACTTCCCGGAATACTACAGATCCCAACAAAGGTGTTTCTAACAATAGGCTATCTGCTCTATGACTGACAATCATGTTGCAGTCATGAATCACTTCTCGAGTGATAAAAGAATGTGTAACACCCGGATCAATTAACATAGATACAGAGCAGGATGAAGACATGTAGAATAAAATAATTGCATCTGACCTATCACAACCCTGGGATTGACAACTGCTTCGGGCTGATTCATTGCATAGAATCTAGCCATTGATTGCTATTGACCCAGTGCTTGATTGTTGGATGTCGACGAACTGGTTTGGGATGTTTGTCCACATCCTCTAGCACTACTGCCAGACTGCTGCCTCTGAGAGCCTTGCTGACTCTGCCTCAGTTGCTGGGTCACATTCCTGACTTTTTCAGGACAGTTCCTCACCACATGGCCTTCTCTCCCACATCTATAACAAGTTACATTTCCCCTCTGTGGTCTGGGTGGTCCTGTTACTGACATTGAGGCTGAGTTGTGAGCTCCCTTCGGTGGTAAACTACGACCTCTACCCTTACTTGACGTCCATTGCATCTGGGTATTGAACCTTGGTGGTGGTGTAGGCACATAATACCTTGGTTTCTTAAAACTTCCATAACTCTATCCTTGGAACTGTGGGTACTCTTTCTTACCCTTAGTCTGTTACTTCTCAATCACAGACCTTTCTATTCATCTTACATACTCCACAAAAGTGGCAAACCTCTCCCGGTTCTCCAGAGTAGACACCGGAGTGGTCAATTCAACATTCAATCCCTTCTCGAATCGCCGAATTCTCTCCTCATTTGTAGATGCCATATGCGGACAGAACCGCAAAAGCTCCATGAACCTAGCTTCATATTCGCTAATGTTCATTTTTCCTTGCCTCAACCTCTCCAAGTGAGAGATTTTCTCATCTAGATACATCTTGGGAAAGTATCTAGCGACGAATTCACGCCGGAATTCATCCCATCCGATCACAACACCAGGTCTTTTCCCTTCCTCAATGGTCCACCAGTGGCCAACACTCCCTTTTAGGAGATATACCGCATGCCTCACCTTCTCATCATCAAGAATCATGAGGATTCTGAAGGCTTTCTCCAGTTCAGTCAACCATAGGTCAACATCAGCTGGGTCGACTGTACCAGCATACTCTATGGCTCCTACCCTCCTAAGCCATTCAAAAATCTTTCCGGCTCCATGTCTTTCATCATGGGCTAGTACCCTAGGTACAGGTAATGGCATCCTATCTGTCATATGGGTCATAGCTGCCATAAACTGTCCACACATATTTTGGAAAGTTGGATTTCCCATATCAGCTTGGTTGAACTGGGTTGATCAAGTATAGGATCCTCCCTATCTTGATATCTTGCACCTCCTCCTGGTGCAGCAACATTGCTCTTAGCAGCATGTTTGTTGTGTGATCCAGACATCTTTAGTTCTTCTTCTCCTCCTATATGAGTAGAAGACACTATCAAACAGACTGGAAGATACTAGAACAAACTCAACAACCTTAATCCTATGTCTCTGTAGACTCAGCGAACCTAGAGCTCTGAAACCACTAATTTGTGGTGAACAACTCACATAAACTAGATTAACTAATGCGGAAGTGATTACTAACAACAGATTACTGAAAATCACTAAAAATTAAAACCATTTATCAAGAGATTCATTCACAGGAAAACTCTTTCATTCGGAACCAAAGTAAATCATTACATCCTGGTTCATATACACATATCATGTATCATTGCTTCTCGAGGCATACAAGAATTCAATACTCTATCTCAACTATACAGAGGTAGTATAAGAACCTCGAGGCTTGAAGCCCAAAAATCTCAGATCGAATTATTAAAAGCACTAACTCCTAGGACCTGAGAGTACATAGACGACTCATAGGACTAACTATACAAAGCCAGACAGCCAGTATCCCCACTTGATGGATCACTGCTGTCCTTGTAGTTGTTGCTACTGCTCTTCCCCTACAATAGGGCTTCTACCTTTTTGTCTGCGTCTACCTAAAAATGTTGGATCCCACGGGGGTGAGTCAATTATAAAAATTGCCCCAGCGAGAGATATAACTCTTCACCAAAAATATTATTATTGTAGTTTAATAGAAATAAATTGAGTTGTGGAATCAAAATGATCAATAGCAGATAATTCACTTATTTAAAGCAGATTAGAGCAACATTCCCACTTGAGCTTATTAGTTGTAACTTGAAAGCATGTATAATATTCAATAAAGAATTATAGGACATGTATAACATTTATCCATCTAGTTTATGTTAAGAAAAATAATCATCAACCAGTGATTCTCGCATTTCAGTCTTATGCAAATACACTACACGGCTGATTACATTTTTACAAACATACTTAAGCTCTGAGGAGATGAGGTATACCGCTCATACTCCAACCGACCATTGCTAAATTGAAATTGGTACCATACATAGGTCGATGGAAGATCCAGATTCCCATGACCTTCCACATCCCGGTCAGTATGGGACCACAAGCATGACTATGTCAACTTCTCAATATAGCTTTCCAGGGTAAGTTACATCGTCAACTGCACTCTCATCGGCAATCGAGAGATTTAATGTTTATCTCCATTGACCCGACATTGAATATCATTAGGAGATTAATGATACATCCATCCCAACCACCGGGATATTTGTGATACATCCATCCCGACACATGAAGTATTGAGAGGTTTTATGTTTACCTTCCATCAATCTCTTCACCAGGACGTAAGGATATTTTCACCCATTTACCCCCGCATATTCAAAATATTCGAACTCCAGGAAATCCCATAGGAAAAATTGTTTCACCATCACCAACTACTGATGATGATGGATCTATGGTCAGATCACTCCATGAACATATTTCACTTGATTAATTAAGTACATTATCATATTCTTTTAGCATCAACCACGTTCTTAAACATAACTTATTATGACAATGCTATAAAGAAACATGTATTATTTTCATCAATTACTTATTAGTCTTTAAAAGACATTGGGAACTCAGTCCCTCATTTCAATACTGGGAATTTACATCCCTTCACAATCTCATTATTATAATCATATGGTTCTAGGTATTCAAACCCTTAGCTCATCATTGAGCATTGGTACCACTTTTCCAGGTAACTATCACCTTCAGGTCATCTAACCAAGGTAAACATGATACTTTCTATTACAAGCATTACTCATGGTACTTGAGGCCCATTAACTCTCTTGTTACCTCTTACCAGGCAGTAAGGTATATTATGGCACACAAGGCCCAATCACAATAGTGAATTAAACATCATAGCTCATACCTGGCTATGATCATCCTTTCAAAATACATGCATGGTTAGCACAGATGATAACAATGATATCAATTGCATATCAGTACCATGTAAAACAAATATGGATTCACTATTCAAGGGTGACGCCACTATTCCCTTACCAGGGTTAGGGTTTCCCTTTTCATGTCTTTTGGGGATATTCATCCCATTACCCGCATCAAGGTTATGGTTTATCACCATATTGCCCAAGATTAGGGTTTCATAAAACATTACATAGTATCACCCTAGATTTGAGCTCCACATCACATCAAACATCATGGTTTCTCATAAAATCACTCTAAGTTAGGGTTTCACATAAATTTCACCCCAGAATAGGGTCTACATTCAATAACCCACAATTAAGGCTTACTATTCATCCCAATTAGGGTTTCATGTTACATTACCCATAATTAAGGTTTACTATTCATCCCAATTAGGGTTTCATGTTCCATTACCCATAATTAGGGTTTACTATTCATCCCAATTAGGGTTTCATGTTCCATTACCCATAATTAGGGTTTACTATTCATCCCAATTAGGGTTTCATGTTCCATTTCCCATAATTAGGGTTTACTATTCATCCCGATTAGGATTTTTCATCAAATTACCCTAAATTAGGTTTACACATATCATCACCCAGGATTAGGGTTACATCCTTACCCTAGATTAGGGGTTCACTTAGAATTGCCCTGAATTAGGGTTAGGGTTCAATAACCTTGTCAATTAGGGTTTATGCTCATGATCAGGGTTTCATGATCTCTTTGTTAAGGATCATACCCTTAATAACCACATGAATCATACTCATGTATGAATTCCATTCTATCATCCTCTCAACTTGATTAGGTTATATCAACCCTTCAATCAAGTACATACAGCTATGATGAACATAGTGTACTAAGTTATTGTTCATATAAGCAATTAGGGTTTATCCCTTTAATGGTACTAATCATTTAGGTACTTTTAGGATTTCAACCTTTGTACCATCATTGATTACCATCACTATCAATCATTGGATCATTGGAACAATCATCATCTTCAATTTCCAAATGATTGAATCAAAATTGACCTTTATTCAATTTTGAGGTTTCATCACCAAACGGTTTTGAAACCGTTTGACTCCAAATGGTTTCAAGACCGTTTGGGCTCAAACAGTCTCAAGACCATTTGGGCCAAATCAGTCTCAAAACTGCAAGGGTTCATTAGGTACATTCATCAATTGGTTGAACATGATTTTCTACATTGAAACCTTCAATCAATTGAGTTACTGAAGTTCAACAGTTATTGGCCCTTGGATTTTCAATCCTTCAATGACCACCTTTGACCATCCATGCGGTCTTCAGGGTCTTGACCACATGCGGTCTTGAGGTTCTTGATCTTCATTCGATTTTGAAACCGAATCACCCATTCAGTTTTGAAACCGAATCACTTCAATCGATCTTGAAAACGATTCCAATCATTGGGTTTTGAAACTGAATCACCCATTCAGTTTTGAAGTGATTTATCCAATCAATCTTGAGTGCAATTACCCATTTGGTTTTGTGTACATTACCCATTCAGTCTTGAATAGAATTACCCATTCGGTCTTAAACTTAATTGGCCATTCAGTTTTGAAACCAAATCTACTCATTCAGTTTTGAAACCAAATTAGTTCATGCAGTTTTGCAAACCGTTTGCTCCTATTCTTGATTGAGGTGTGTGCTTGTGATGATTTCATCATCATCAACATTCAATCCCATGAAATATACTGCCATATTCATGGTAATTTCTTTAACTAATCAAAGGTATTGCAAGAAGAAGAATTGAATCAATTGAATTGAGAAATTGAGTTCAATAACAATAATTAAGGGTTCAAGTTATATAACCCATCTTCAATTGAGCTTAAAAGCTAGGAGCTCGACGTCAAAAATGGTGGAAGAAGCTTTTGTAACTCCCCCAAGGCTCGTCCTCAAGTTTTGGAGTGAAAAGATTGGCTAGGGTTGAAGATGGAGTGAAGAAAAGAATAAATCAATGCTTGATTTGTGATTTCCACCATGAATTCAAGGTGAAAGATGATAAAGAAGCTTACCAATAGGTTGGGGGTCATCCTCCTGCTCCTTAAAAGCTCCCAAGGTCGTTTTTCTAGCAAAGGGTGGAAGTGAATTCGAAATTCCCCTTTTACTCTATCGATAAATGAGGTTATATGCAATTTTTATTAAAAATTCAATTAAGAGAGAGAAAGTAGGAATTATCTCTCCCAAATTCTTGCCACTTTCCCCCTTACTTTCCTTAGAGACGAGGTTATCCTCTTTTCCTCTTATTACTCACAATTATACATGTTTTAAAGAAAAGCAAATTAAGCACCTTAACCCTTTTTATATTAATATCCATAAGTTAGTGGATATTTCTTTTTCTTATAATAAGGTGAGTGGGTTTTTCACCTCCTTGAGATATTTTGTGGTCCTTGCAAAGCACAAGGACGTCCATACATATCTGAATTCAACCATTTCAATCTTGGTTGAAGGTCCCTCAATTATTTTATTTAGTTTTTGCATTATTTTGAACTAAGGTTTCCATTATGCTTAAATCTTGATTATTTTAATATTAAGATTCTCTCTCCTTCAAAGAGATACAAATGAGACGCCCCTCTCATTTTATTTTCTCCACCTGATCCCAAGAAACGGTAGGGACCATTTTGAAGTGGTAATTTGCATATTGAACCCTAGGTTTTGGGTAAATTGCACATTACACCAAAACTAGGTTTTAATGCACAAACATTGCTTTATTAGCTCTTTCTTGGTATTCAAGCTATCACACACCATACCTCTGCATCATCTTGACTCTCATGATGCTTCAACACATGAGGAACATATTATCATGCACAATTTGCAAATAAACCCCTCAACTTGGGTACTTTGCACTTTAGTCCAAGACAAGCAAAACATTGATTTCAACAATATTCAAAAAGGACTAAAATTGTAATGTAAGTTCCTCTTGAGCCTTAATTACTTTTCAAAAAAGATAAGAGCAAGCATATAGTCACTTTTATTAAACAAAACACCTAGGGTTAAAACATAACCTAGGTCAGGGATGTTACATTTACCAACTCAGCCTACAATCTCATGCATGGTGGCTTCACCTCTACTTCCCAAAGGCAAACCATAAATTTTTATAAAGAAGGGACTCTAGTTTATGACAATATATGATGTTGTTCCTCTTGACATACCTCCTCTAAAAGGAGCATTATGTTTTCAAAGTTCCAAGGAGCTCCGTCAATCACCTTTCATGTAGAGACCTCATTTTTCAGCATCCCCTAATTAAGGAAAGACAAAAAAATTGAGAGTCATTACCTAAAATTCCCAAGGATCAAGATTTAACCAAATAACAAATAAAAGAAAATAATTTCATTAATTCAAATATCATTTACAAGGTTCTCTTCTAAATAGTTACATGAATTTCTATCATTAGATTGCACATATGAGAAGAAGTATTTATCTTATCCTCCTTACAAGTTAACTTTAATGTCTATCAAGTAATTCCATTTTTACAACATATTTTGATATTTTCATGATTAGCATGTACCTAAAACGTCATGTAACAAAAAACATGAATCAATATATTGCTATATTGTGTACATGGGGTGCATGCAAAAGTGTGCAAGTATATAACAACATATATTCCATCAATTACTTGCAAATAAGAATTTGGATTTTTTTCAATAATCTTTCATTATGTGATACTCATAGTGGAATTACAATTGAACATAATGTAAATAAACATCTAATAGTTTAATTGTTCAATCCTCATGAAACACTTAGAAAACACCAACAAACTATTGCGGGTAGTCTTAATTGTAAGAACGTACCTCAATGCAGAACCATGCATATTATGTAGTAATACCTTAAGCATATTATCCAATCAAAGGGAAGTTGAAGCAATTCATCATTTACTCTGCATGTATGTAAATCCTAAAGTGTCACCATCACATTAATTAGATTAAACCCTACTCGTTTCCTAATCTAGGGTTTAGGGTTTGGGTAAGGAATAACGGTACAAACCCTAGTTCCATCATAAAATAGTTTATTAATGTTATTATTCACATTAGACATCATGTGTAACCCTAATTACTATATGCAACATCTCCTTTCATTATGTAATCTCATTTATTAACAACATAGCAAGTTAGGGTCTTTAATTCTAAATCTTAATATGTAGGATTATTCACTTCAGATACCCTACTTATCATCAAGATTATCATGGTCATCTTGGAATATCAGATTATTCAACAAAATTAGAATATAACACAAATTGAGAGAATTGAATGTATTCAATCATGTCAATGTACAAATCTAGGGTCTATATGCTTTAATCACCCCTTTAACACATATTAGCACTACTTTCATAACTAGGGTAAGATATAGATCTCAATCATATTTTATTTGTAGTCCTATTGGTTTTTTGATCAATTTGATATATAATATCATCACATTTTGTGTTACCATTAGTTTATTAGAATTATTGCAAGTTAAACCTTAATGGACCAATGACATCATCCCATGTCATCATGAGTTGACTTATCCAACTTATACACAGACTAAGCCCAACCAACGAGCTCATGCCACATCAGTGGCCCATTCTACATGGGAATTGCTTGGTGGGAGGAGGCAAATAATGAATACTCCAGATTCATCCTCACAGTCACCAATTCTAGGGATTTTGTGCCTCATATTGACTGATCTACCCTTTTTTTGGTTTACTCTGAGTATCTCATCAGTTTCATGAAAATAGTGCATTACTAGTTCTAATTACCCTAGTTTTCAGTTTATTTGATCTCATCCTCCCCTACTCACTTTCTTTCTCCTCCGCAGATCATCCTCAACCATTGCCATCATCATTGGTCTGCCTTCATCCTCCCATTCGGTCTTGACCAAATGGTTTTGCCTATTCGGTATTGGCCAAATGGTTTTGCCTATTCGGTCTTGATCAATCGTTCTTGACCAAATGATTTTGCCTATTAAATCTTGATCAATCGTTCTTTACCAAACAGTTTGCCCTAACTATATACCAATTCAGTTTCGGTCTACCCATTTGGTTTTGACCTCTTAGTCTTAGCCATTCACCCACACAGTCCTCCTCTCATCACTCTGTCTTAATGGTCTTGAGGCTTCTCGCCCCCCTTATATGGTCTCAAGACCGCATAAGGCCAAACAATCTTAAGACCGTGTGACACCTCACGGTCTCAAGACTGTATGAGCATCCGCCTACGCAAGACCATTTGAAACCCATCGGTCTTCAAGACCATTTGCATCTCCAAACTGTGAATACTCCAGGACCGGTTGTAGACAAAGACCATTTGGACACCGAAGACCGTTTGGACATCGAAGACTGTTTGGACACCGAAGACTGTTTGGACACCAAAGATCGTTTGGACATTGAAGACCGTTTGAAACCCATCGATCTTCAGGACCATTTGCGGTGCCCAATCTCAAGACCATGAAGATGAAGACCGGTTGGAGGCATTTAACTCAAAACAGTTTAAACTCAAAACTGTGTGAAGTGGATTCACACCAAAAACGTGAAGACCCCATCCAGACATATAAATAGGACCAATAGGGTCCTCATTTGGGAGATCATATCAGGGAGGCCGAAAGGCTACTCCACTGCTACCTAATCTCCACCAAGATGGGCCTGGCCCTACTCGTACGTCTCTGTTGGTTCACACAAAGATTGAGGAAGTAAGAGATTGACTTCATCGACAAAGTCAGAGTAGTCCCAAAGACTGGGGCAATCCACACCGGGTTGTTGCAGATATACTCTTCTGCTCCGATGATGCTTGTTCTATCTTTCTTCTTTGTCTTTGTTTCTCCCTCTATGAGGAGTGAGTATTTTAATACACTGGGTGCGGGGACTAGCCCTGCTACCCATGCTTTGTAATCTATACCTAAAGATGTTATCTATTCGATTCAATGCTAATCGTTTCATTCCATGCTCGAATGTTGGCCGCTTTCTTGCATGATCTATTGTCTTTTGTTGTGGATTGTCTACGTCTACTCTTGAGACTCGATTATTGTTTTAGCATTGGTTCTTGATGTGTGTATCCACCACACATTTGTTTTGGATCTAGGAACGCTTTTCAAGGAGTGGAGTAAACTCACCTCCATCGTTGTACTTTCATACTATGAAATGGAATCAATTGACGTATGAAAGTACAATCTTGGTAGGTCGAGGAACACACTCTGTGAAGGGAGTGATGCAAAGTAAGTGACCATTTGTTCGGGGATGGATGGCATTGCAACACTCCCACGTTTCTCGTAGCTATGTCCTCAAAAGAGGGATAGTCTATGAGGATACTAATCGAATTGATAATATCGTTCACTTGTTAGTCTTTCGATGCACATTTCATGAGGTTGAGTAAGACCTCCCTTCGAAGGGCACATATCTCCATTGACATGTAGATATGTACCGAATGGGAACTACTTAACCTGTGAAGGATGTGTGCAATGCTCCTTGTCTAAGAGGGCATCGGCATTGCACAACATCCATGTATCTTGCTTGCAAGTCTTGCTATGTTGGTACATGTATAATGCATGTGTAGTGGTGGTGAATATCCACATCACCCCAGTGATCCATCAACATCTAATAATCTTAAATTTCAAACTTTAACTAGATTTCATACTTTCCTTTACTTTTGCATGTTCTAGATTAGATTAGACATCCAGATTCTTCACGTTATCCTTTGGGTTTGATCCTAAATCTGTACTACGATAAGGCTTCCACACTCTTGTGGGGTTGGAGCATTTATCTAGCACCAGTTGTAGGTAAATCTAGAGAGAACATCAACTCCCTGGGGTTTTTGGTGCACATTAGGACTTCCATTGGAAGAGTAATCTTTTGGTGTAAATACTAGCTCCATCAAAAAATAGCGTTGTTGTCGGGGACAACATCGTAAGAATCGTCTTCGCCACATTCTGTATCGATCTAAGTTTCTCTAGGGTTTCTCATTTTCTTTCTAAAAATCTAAAAAAAGGTGAAAATCTTGATCTCAAAAAGTTAAAGTTTTTTATATTCTCTTGAATTTGAAGTGATTGGTCAAGCATGATAAACACCTTCTTTGATTTCAGGTACCAATTCTCTTCAAAATGAAGCAGTCAATGCCACCAACCATTATATGTCAATTATGTGGTGACTACTCCCATTCATCAATGAACTTCTTCAACGCTCCTCCTCACTACGTGAATGCACTACATCAAGTAATCACAAATTGTATAGTTGGGAAGCTCAAGGCACCGTCAACACATGACAATGTATATAACGCAAGTTATAATCCATATCCTCCTGGAAGCTACTACGAAGAACCCAATTATGACGGATTTCAAGGCATAGATTGCAATGTAGAAGGAAATCTAGACTGCAATGCAAATCAATATTACGATGAGGAGAGCTACTATCAACATCAACCCAATGGGTACAATGAAGAGCCCTACCATTAAGATCGATACACATTAATAGAAGAAGTAAATGCTCTACAGAAGTCAGTTGCTCAACAACTAGCTGGTCAGAAAGTTACGAACGAGAAGTTGATAGCCGAGCCTGATCAACTTACGCAACTTGCCCATGCTTCTGAGCAACATGAAGAACAGTCACAAGTTTCCCTTGAGCACACTCCTCATCCGCATATTGCAATCGATTACGATGACGATTATGATATCATGTGGGAGGTGCCTTCCAATGATCTTATAGTAGCAGTGAAGGGAGAGGAATCATCCTCAGAGCAAATGATTTCACCCGAGGATGATTTCTCCACAGTATCACACTAATAAGAATCATTTTCTGAGCCAAGGTCCGACTCAGAAAATGACTCCTATACTATTCTCTTAGATGAAAATTTGATTAGCCAAAATGGATATTTTCTACAGTCGGGAGGTCAATTGGGGATAAATTTTGGTATTTATCCATCTTGTTCCCCCATAGACCCAGACCCAACCATACAGATTGAGGAGCAATCAATAATGATTGACTCCCTATATGACAAATATTCTTCAACTTCAGCTGTCTTGTTGGTGAATTCCAATGAAGAAGGGTCTACGTTACAAGAACTCTACACTCCTTCACAGTCAGAATCAAATGAATATGTGACTGATTCAGATAAGGAGATGTCTTTTATGCAAGAAACTCAAATGTCTCCATTACTAGAACAAGATCTGGTTTGTCCTTATGAAGAAATTTCTGATCATTCAGCTGATCTAGGAACATACTTCGAGGATGAGACTGAACACGATCTTGATTATGGAGTGGACCATACCATTCTCACTGACCCCGATGATGATGATAAAGAATCATAGTAGGATGATGGGTCTCAAGATGACGATTCCATGACTAATACTTTCCAAGAAATGACTTTACCAGAGCTACCACCTCCACAACAGGTCCAAATAGAGCCATCTCCCGAGCAATAATTCTTTCTTCCCATTGAATCTTTATCTAGTCACTCACATAAATTGAGAGTGAATTATGAGGAAGAGTCGGGTCAACATCTTGACTCTGGAATGGGATACATAGCTCCATCCAACATTAATGACAATTCCCCAAGAGATAATGGGCCCCATGATAATGACTTCATGACCGATCCTTTCCATGAAATGATGTTACCAGAGCTACTACCCCCACAAGAAGTCTAGACGGAGCCAGTTTTTGAACAAGAGTACATTCTTTCTGTTGGATCTCCTTCTAGTCACTTGAACGAGTAGATGGTGTACTATGAAGATAAACATGAACCATATCTTGATCTTGGAATGGAATATGATATTTTTCTAGACCCTTGTAATGACAAGGAGGACCCTTGGGAAGACATTGAGCCACAAAAAAATCTTCCTATGATCACTCTTCCCTATAGAGAAGCCCCCCCCCCACCCCCGAGCTACCAAATATACAAGATATTGATACATGTCCGTTACCAGAAAAAGTTTTCATTCTTCCTATAGAAATTCTTCTCGAACACTTAATAGAATTGGAGGAGCGCTATGAGGAAGAACTGGAACAACAACCTAACTCAGGAATGGAGTATATTGGTCTCAATATCGAAGAAATATATTCGTGGGAGGATTCTAGTCTATAAAATGATGTTCCATGGGCTAACCCTTCTCACAAAGAGACATCACTGGAGCCTCTACTTCAAGTTTTCATGATTCCCTTATCCAAGCAAGAGTTCATTCTACCTTTTGAATCTCCCTCTAGTTACTTAGATGAATTAAGAGTGCACAACGAAGAAGAATTTGAACAACACGTTAACTTTAGAATTAAATATGGTGCTCCTATCAACCCCAACATTGATAATGATAACCCCCTAGAGGATACATGGAATTCAAATAATGATCCTCAGAACAATCTCCCTGATGAAGAAATGCCACCCTGGTAGCCACACCCTACACACAAAAATTTAGGTGATGAAATGAAGCCTAAACCGGATCCTCCACTTGATCTGGTACAAGAAGAAGTTCAAGTGGCCGCCCCTCTATCAACTGCCTTGGATCATGAAGAAGGAAGATTGACCTAGAATTTCGAGGGTGAGCCACAACTAGAGGACACCAATAGGCATGACTTCGATTATTCATCTAGCCCTCTAGTTTCAGTTGCATATATTGCACCACCCCTTTTGATGGGGGAAGGTCTCTGGATTCTTATGGACATACAAAGAGGTGTAAGAAATGTGCATCCAAAAAACCCATTCGAGTTTCCATGACTACCCAATCAATAGGTTGTCCATGCTACTTCCTCACTCTCATCTCCGACCATCATGAAACATATTTGTCGGACCTTCTTTCAATTACGAGGACCACCTGGTTAACATTGTGTATCTCATCCCCTCCTTCTCGAACCTATTGTTTGCTCAAAGATGAGAAAACTCATAAGTTTGAGATGGAGGGTGGGTGGTATGTTTCTCACTCCACCCTCTATCTTTACTACTTTCTATTTTTCCATTCTAGTTTTTCATATTTTTTGTAATTTCATAGTCTTCTTCAAATAAATCCTTTATCTAGTAGGCTTTTACTTTTCGAATCTGTGTTCATCACCTCTTTTCTTTGCAAATTCATGAGAAAAGAATGCTTAAAACTCGCCGATAAATGATTTCATCTTGTATAGTCTATGAATCCTAATGTCATATCCTTAATAGAAAAAGATGATAAGCTTTAACAAGACTGAGATAGATCAAATGCATCATGCCTCTCCCTGATTAATGGATTAGCTATATGGAATTCTCATTTGACATTTTATCATATCACTATTTAAGCAGAGTGTGATGAAGAAACGAAACCCGTCATATGGAATCACT
The DNA here is from genome assembly GCA_963693085.1 of Alisma plantago-aquatica. Lineage (NCBI taxonomy): Eukaryota > Viridiplantae > Streptophyta > Magnoliopsida > Alismatales > Alismataceae > Alisma > Alisma plantago-aquatica. The sequence goes on from OY856415.1 coordinate 589,170,338, forward strand.
AAGAAAACTGCATTATGATCCAAACTCTCTTATACACTTCTTCTTTCATCTCCATACCTCTTCGCTCACCAACCATGCCAAAGCTTTAAGATCGGTGTGTCACACCACACTCTTTTCTATTGTAAACTAGAACATTGCCGAACTCTAAGTTTAGTGTGGTAAGCCACACCTCTTCTAGTGTAAACTAGAACATTGCTGAACTCTAAGTTCAGAGTGGTACCCCACACCTCTTTGTCTATAACCACTTTCTCCATACCCCTCAATACTTAATAGGGGTGTATCACCTTTTTATTTTGTTCAAAAAGTATAAGATGATGGTTGTGCACATACCAAGGTTGAGGAAAAATATACCCCGATTCCAAAAAGAGGCCCGACAGCCCAAATATACAAAAATCCAAAAATACCCTTTCTCCTAAGACAAGTGAAAAATGAATAAAATCCAAAGTGTGAATAAAAGCATGATAGTTGTGCCCTGAATAAGGATAACCGACAAAGATCTTTCCCAACCAATACATTAGCTTCCCTCACAAAGGCAGATGTGTCGAGCCCGGTAGTGAGACCCTAAGGCTCCAAAAATAACCCCTTACCTCCTCTTGAAGAGGTAAGTTAGTCAAAAGCCTTAAGACAACCTATACACACTTCTAAGTTACCTTAAAAAAAACTAGGTGTAAGGCTAAGTCAACCAGAGTTGTGCACAAAACATTCAAAGTATCTTAATAGATCCACCAATAATAAGAGTCTTGAGTCGATCAGAGGAGATACTCTCATCTCTTGATCACACATCTATTCTACCTTTTTCAACCTACTGGCACCCCAATTGACTCCATTTCAACCATTCTCTTGAAAACACCAGTGACTGATCATATACATGTTTGATTGATTCTGTGGGTATTTTCAAAGTCACATAAAACTCTTAAACATGACTAATACAGTAGAGAGTGAGAAGGAAATACTTTAGTAAAGTGAACTTAGAAACGAGGATATCATAAGATGTATTCCGTGATCTAAGGAAGCCTTGATGTTGTATCGATCTGAGCCATGAACAAAATTATGATATGACATAAGGATGAGGCAATCACGAAATGAACGATTTCATTGGCGATTGTTTTAAGTTTTCCATTCCTTGAGATGAGCAACACTTAATTTCGGTGTGGTGATGAATCCTCCAGATTCATCCTCAGTCACCAATTTAAAGGATTTCCGACGTTTTTGCCATAATGTTATTTTGCTTCATTTTTTTTCTCAATTTCGTGAAATTTTTGACACTTGCATGAAGATGAGGTAATTACAAGACGAACGAGCCTTTTGGTGACTTTCTTAGGCTTTTCCGTTCCTCAGGACGAGCAACGCTTAAGTTCGATTTGGTGATGAATCCTCCAGATTCATCCTCATAGTCGCCAATTCTAGGGATTTTGTGCCTCATATTGACTGATTTACCCTTGTTTTGGTTTACTCTGAGTATCTCCTCAGTTTCATGAAAATAGTGCATTACTAGTTCTAATTACCCTATTTTTTAGTTTATTTAATCTCATCCTCCCCTACTCACTTTCTTTCTCCTCCACAAATCATCCTCAACCATTTCCATCATCAATGGTCTACCTTCATCTGCCCATTCGGTCTTGACCAAATGGTTTTGCCTATTCGGTCTTAATCAATCGTTCTTGACCAAACAATTTTGCCTATTCAGTCTGGACCAAATGGTTTTGCCTATTTGGTCTTGATCAATCGTTCTTGACCAAACGGTTTTTCCTATTCGGTCTTGATCAGTCGTTCTTTACCAAATGGTTTGCCCTAACGGTCTACCCATTTAGTTTTGACCTCTCAATCTTAAGCATTCACCCACACGGTCCTCCTCTCATAACTCTACCTTAACGGTCTTGAGCCTTCTCACCCCCCTTATATGGTCTCAAGACCACATAAGGGCAGACGGTCTTAAGACCGTTTCATGCCTCACGGTCTCAAGACCGTATGAGTAGTCGCCTACCCAAGACCATTTGAAACACATCATTCTTAAAGACCATTTGCATCTCCAAACCGTTAAGGATCTAGGACCGGTTGGAGACAAAGACCGTTTGGACATCGAAGACTGTTTGGACACCAAAGACTGTTTGGACACCGAAGGCCGTTTGGACACTGAAGACCGTTTGGACACCGAAGATCGTTGGGACATCAAAGACTGTTTGGCAGTGCTCGATCTCAAGACCGTGAAGATGAAGACCGGTTGGAGGCACTTAACTCAAAACCATTTAAACTCAAAACCGTGTGAAGTGGATTCACACAAAAAAAGTGAAGAGCCCATCCAAGCCTATAAATAGGACCAGTAGGGTCTTCATTTGGGAGATCAAATCAAGGAGGCTGAAAGGCTGCTCCACTGCTACCTCATCTCCACCAAGCTCATCCTGGCCCTACTCGTACGTCTTCGGTGGTGCACATGAAGATCGAGGCATCAAGAGACATACTTCATCGACAAAGTCGGAGCAATCCCGAAGACTGGGGTAATCCACACTGAGCTGTTGCAGATCTACTCTTCTGCTCCGACGATGCTTGTTCTATCTTTCTTCTCTGTCTTTGTTACTCCCTCTATGAGGAGTGAGTAGTGTAATGCACTGGAATGCAGGGACTAGCCCCTCTACCCGTGCTTTGTAATCTGTACCTAAAGATGTTATCTTTCTGATTCAATGCTAATCATTTCATTACATGCTTGAATGTTGGCCACTTTCTTGCATGAACTATTGTCTTTTGTTGTGGATTGTCTATGTCTACTCTTGAGACTCGATTATCGTTTTAGCATTGGTTCTTGATGTGTGTATCCACCACACATCTGTTTTGGTATCTAGGAATGCCTTTCAAGGAGTGGAGTAAACTCACCTCCATCGTTGTACTTTCATACTATGAAATGGAATCAGTTGACATATGAAAGTACAATCTTCATAGGTCGAGGAACACACTCTATGAAGGGAGTGATGCAAAGTAAGTGACCATTCATTTGGGGATGGCTGACATTGCAACACTCCCACATTTCTCATAGTTATGTCCTCGAAAGAGGGATAGTCTATAAGGATACTAATCGAATTGATAATATTGCTCACTTGTTAGTCTTTCGATGCACGTTTCACGAGGTTGAGTAAGACCTCCCTTTAGAGGGAACATATCTCTATTGACACGTAGGTATGTACCATATGGGAGCTAATTAACCTGTGAAGGATGTGTGGAATGCTTCTTGTCTGAGAGGGCATCAGCATTGCACAACATCCATGTATCTTGCTTGCAGGTCTTGTTATGTTGGTACAAGTATAATGCATGTGTAGTGGTTGGTGAATATCCACATCACCCCAATGATCCATCATCATCTGATAATCTTAGATTTCAAACTTTAACTAGATTTCATACTTGCCTTTACTTTTGCATGTTCTAGATTAGATTAGATTAATCCTATCAATCTCTTGGTTGTAAACGATTAACTTAGATTAAGACAAAACAAGGAAAAGACATCTAGATTCTTCACATTGTCCTTTGGGTTTGATCCTAAATCTATACTACGATAAGGCTTCCACACTCTTGTGGGGTTGGAGCATTTATCTATCACCAATTGTAGGTAAACTAGAGAGAACATCAACTCCTTGGAGTTTTTGGTGCACATTAGGACTTCCATTGGAAGAGCAATCTTTTGGTGTAAATCCTAGCTCCATCAACAAATGATCTCAATGACCATGCATGGTGATTTGCTCCTGGGGTCTGATCATTTTCTCCTAGGGATTCATCATCCCTCACACATACATCAAATGTTGCTTCATCCTGCCGTGTTGAAGTCAATCCAAGGGTTGAATCTTGCATATGGGGCATGACAGTAACAACTAAAGGTATGGTACCACCTAGGATGTTGATACCGACTCAAAGAGCCTCTAAGTTTTGTCGAGGAGCATCAATGCACATGTTCGCGAGATGGAATTCGCTTGGCTAATGACAACACTGCAACAAAAGGTAGAGGAGGCAATTTTACCTTCTTCCATACATTCCTATAGAAGGGGGAAGGTCCACAGAATGCTTGTGATCCTCCTGGCACCCTTGTCAAGGTATGAATAGGTCTAGGGTGTCTTCTCAGGTGAGCATGCTCAATATTGAGGTCCTAAATTATAGACAAAACCACCCAGGCTCCCTCCGGCAAAGATGGTCAATGTTGTTTCCTTGCGGACTCCCTCTAATTCTCTACTTCCCATCAATTGACTGGTGAGATTTTGTTATCATGGTTATTGAGATTGAGTCGCCAGAGACAAGGACCTAGGTCGAGAACAAGTTATTCTTCCCTTTTTTCACAACTGATCATGTTTCGGTGTTCTGGGTGTTACATGAAAGATTTCACATGCCTTATATACGCATAAGCAACCAAAATCTAAGGGTTTTGGCTCCACCCTATATTCCCAGTTCAACAGAGATTTGGGCATTCCTTAAAAGCTCCAAGAAAATTGTGTTTCCAGAGCTCGTTGGGTTCGTCAGGACCCCTTGATTTCTAAGGTCTTTTTCTTGTGTGAAACGAGTAATGGGGCAAAGAGAAAGGGTCAGGGAAACTTGTAGCTCACTTATCATGTTTCCCTTTTCATCGCAAGGTAGGGGACAATGGCGCATCCATCAATCCTTAGATCAATGGTCTGACAAAATTTGACACATCAAGGGGTGTGTGGCTTCACTTGCCAAAGTCAGACTAATTTATTTGACTTTCCAAAACATATTTTCGTGTAATTATTACACACAGGCCCATCTCCCTTCTTGAATTCCCATAGGTTAGTAGAAATATCTTTTTCCTATGAAATTTGGAGGGTATGCCATCAATTCCTTTCTCTGCCTATATATAATTTTTGGGATTAATTAAATAGTCAATTAGAATATTCTTCAATTAATCACCCACAACACATAGGAAGTCCATTGTCTTCCAAATTCTAGAATCCTCCTCTCTATACTATTATTTTCAAGTATACCAACAGATAGGATTGAATATTCTTGTTTGATACCTCAAACATTGTGTTTCCATTCTTGGCTATTACCCCATTAATTATCTAAAACACTACATATTTTTTCTTTTGGAATGTTGTCCAATATTCCATAATTCCATTTTCTAACCAACAATAAGGATGTTATCTTTTTGTTATGCATGAATTCCTTTAATTTCATTAACTTGTGCCACAAGGACATATTTGCAAAGAAAATAGTCTCATAGGCCTCACTTGGGCCATGGGTTGCACCCATGCCACATTGTTATTCTATCAATAATACCATTGGAGAAATTATTTATCAATTCATGCATTTTGTTTATGTAAATAAATTTCACCAAAATTGAGGATATTACATTCACCCCTCCTTAAAAGGAATTTCGTCCCCAAAATTCAAACCTATTAAGCTTAAGGTGAATGATAAATTAACTTAGTCTCTAACCTAAGGGTTAACAACCCTACTTTGATTATCTTTAATCCCTTTTTTTAATATGCCAAATTCCCCACATTAGATCTAGGTTTGGTACATGAATCCAATTCTAGGTATATCCAAATCCTTAACATTTACATGATATTATCTCTTGGTGATTCCCACTTATGATTTAAATTTATCTTGGTAATCTCCTTTCACCTAGGTTTTTAACCTATTATCTGATTATCATTACATAAGGGTGTCACAACACCTCAAACCTTATTTTATTTCAATAAACTTAACTTAGGTTATTCATTCTCATATGTCAATTTTAAGCATAACATGTGTCTACCCCAATCTCTCCCACTCATAACAAGATGAAAAAAGCACTTGACTACAAAACAAATTCAAAGTTCATCCCATTTCAAGATCAGAGATGGTGTACACGCACATTGTCTTAAAATTTCACATCTTATGTTGAATCATTCTCCATATGACTCTAAACCATACATACTTTTAAATTTACACCTCATTTCTCAATAGACTTAGTCATTTTCTCTAGGTATCTAGGAATATAGGTACTTTTGGTGTGATCTCATACTTATGCATCCAGTAAATACCTCTCACGTTCACCACTTGGGCCTCAAAAACTCATGAAGATGGCCAATCTCCTATTTCATGGGCCTCAGGCAAACATTGTTGTTACCTTACAACCCTACATCTTAAGCATTCAGGGAACAATCAATTCCTAATCTCATCGTTATTATGTACCTTTAATCCTCCCTACTTGACCTCAGGACTGAATTAGGGATCTATCCTACCAAAGGGTTTCTTTGGGATGTCACATCTTTACAAATTTTGAGCACATTATTATCTGACGTAATTCTTTAACCTAGATTTCCTTCATCTCTCTCATGGGTACACTATCCATTTTATGTCCCATCATTGGTCTTGGGTCACCTTCCCTATTTGGGGCTTGGTGCCATCCTAGTCTTCCCAATCTATCCTTGACCACATCATGATCTTCCCTATCTGGGCCTTGGTCATCCACACTGTGAACATAGTCCACCTTCCCGATTTGGGGCTTGGTGCCATACTATTTTTCCCAATTTGGTGCTTGACCACTTGTTTTCCTCATAGATGGCATAATTGGGTTCAAAGAATGTATGTGCTTTCATATTTTATATCCTTAATACTTTAGGTGACATTCATGGTTACCTCAATCCTTAAACTAATTGTTCAACCCATCCTTCTAGGGACGGTCCTAATGTAGGGTGTCTTCTTGACTCATAGGAGGAAGTTAGGCTCTCTTTCCACAACTTGATCCCAAGGTCATAGGGTTTTTCCATTCCCATAGGTCATTTCCCACTCTTGGGTTAACCCACCCTATATTAGGACACCAACCCTAAAATTTTCATATTTTTTAATGTACATTTTTTTATTACAACTTCTCAACCCTTCCCCTTTTCCACTTATGGTGAGCCCTCTCTTTAGGGAGCTCTTTATGGGGAACCCTCTCTTAAATGTTTTAGTCCTTGTAGTGAACATTCATAACCTTCCCTTACCTGAGCTTGATTTTGTTCATCGGCCTTCCTTTCCGAGCTTGGCCTGAGGTGATCTTCCTTTTCGGGCTTGATTACCATCATTCCCATAAAGACTTTGTTTCACCCCATGCTCTTTAACTCACCATTTGTATCTCATTTAGGGTTTGAGAAAGTTATATTCATAAAATGAGTTGTTCATAGTTTTCTTATGTTTCTTAAAATTTTCTAATTTAATACGTTGCTTCACATGTACACATGAATGGGAGACTATGTCACCTAACTCATTTATATTTTTCTTATTCCTTTTTCACCCCAATTAGGGTTTATATGTGTAGGTTTTATAGTTCATCAACACCGCTTCCATTTCTCAAAATTAGGGTTTTATTTAGGGCTAGAGACTACACCCTACATCTTAGGGTTTCTCTGTCCCTCGGCCCACTATAGTTTTTCCCAAACCAACGCAAGTTCCATCTAGGGTTACCCTCACCAAGAAAAACCCACAAGACATTTTTCTTTAGTTTATCATTATCCCCACATTACATGTGCATTATTGTTTCCACATTACAAGTACATTAATGGTCAAAGGGTGCCTTAACCCTACTTCTTTTCATAAACCCTAACTTGAGACAAGAGGGAATTATCTGTTTAGGGTTTATTCATCAAGAGGATGAGAAGTGGACGAATCAAGATGAGAAGAAAACCTAAAGGAATTTTACTTCAAGAAAAATCATCCAAATTTGTCCAGGCAGGATGCACGGGCCTGGGTTTCCTCATAAAACAAATAGTGGTGTGAAGGAAAGTTGTAACATACTGAATTCTGAATGTAATCTCCATGTAACCCTTTTCCCCATGTTTTCTTCTCATTTCTGACCTTTATGTCCTTGATGAATTAGTGGAGTTTATAGTGGTTTTGTGAACATTTGTTCAATAATAATACCTACGGAAGGGTTTATGCAAATATACCTCAGTGAAAACTTAATTAAGGATCTAAAATGCAAAATCACCACTTAAGTTGAACAATGGTAAATAAATTTGTGTTAGAAGTGTAAATCCCCAAACCTTGCTTAATGTGTTGAACAATATTAATTACCATAATCATGTGCTCTAAAACTTAATATAACTTTGTGAGGTGTTTCTAAATCATGAGATAAGATTAAGTTTCAAGTTTGGTCCAATTTGGATGTTGTTTGTACAAGGTATACAATTTTTATGCACATTTTGGACTTTTTTGCAATTTAACCATTTGGGAGGTTTTCTTTGCAAATTATAAAATGCCTTATGATCCTTAGAAACCTTATCATTCTCTAGCATTTTGGTCCAAGAGGCGCCTAGTTGTACCTTGGTTTGGAGGTGCTTCTCTTCAAGGGCATTTTAGGGATTTCTCCCTTTACAGATGAGCTTATCTTTAGGAGTTATCTGCCAATGGGGTGGTTTCTTTGTTTGGAGGCTGGTAGTGGGCCTGGAGAACTGATAATTAATGGAAAAGAAGTCTGTAGGATATGTGGAATAGTTGTTTGCATGGACATATAAGCTCTACGCTATGGACACATGGAAAGCTCCATCTACACCTCATGTTTGACTCGTTCCTTATCCATAAGGGCTTGCATGTCCATGGGAACCCTTTACCATGGAAACATGAAAAGTAACTTGACACCACATGCTTTGCTTCTTACTTATCCATAAAGGCTTGCATGACCATGGGCACCCTTAGACATGGACACCCTTAGACATGGACACATGGAAAGTTGCTTGGATACTCATGCCTTGCTTCTTCCTTAACCATCAAGATTTATATACTCCTTCCTTACCTCCCAACCAAAATATTTGATCCATATCACCTCCCTCCTACTTAGAACATCATCCTCACTCTATTTGGCCATAAAGGATCTGTCCCAAGGTAGAATAAGATGTCATCTTGGTGAAGAAGGACTTCTGGGGTTTCATCTAAGCTCATCTAGAGTTTCCAAAGTCACCTTTTGGCATTTCGAACCAAGGCAAGTAGGTTTATTCCACTGCTCCCCTATTTTCCTTGACATTCTTCTTCCTTCCACCTTCCTCCAGGTTGGAACCTTGGTTTTTCATAGAGTAACTCCATCTAAAGATCAAAATCTCTACTTTCCATTCTCCTCTTGCTTAGGGTTTGTATCCTTGAGAAGAAGGTGATTCTTGCTCGATTTTCGCGGTTGTGCCTGGAGCTACCAACCCATCATGCTTGAGTTTCCTACTGATTGGGATATGATCTTCTTCCTAGAGGCAAGTTATATAACTTTCTACACGTTTATTGCTTATTATAAGCTTGTAAGTCCATATTCTTATGCTTAAATGATGATCTCCACCTTTAGGTGATGTTCTTGTTTACAGTTTCGTTTCTTTTTTGTTCTATACTTTGTTACTAGCTCTAGATTTACCTGAAATGACTGATACATCTCTCCTAGGGTGAAGGATGACCTAGGACAGCTTGTGGGGTGCCAAGTGATGGGTCAACCCCTCTCCCTCTCTCTCTTCCTCAGTTGCATCTAAATTGTTGACATGTCATTTTCTGGTTGGTCAGAATTGGAGAATTCATATCTTATAAACACTTGTCCAAAGTTAATAAAAAAATATGTTTTGGATGTAGAAAATCAATATCTATCTGATAAAAATTTCTTTTGTGGTCTGATTTCATGCTTTTTGGAAAGGTGATTTTTGGAATATGATTTTAATACATAAAATCCAAAAAAAATACAACTTAATCACCATAACTCCAAAATTGACATAAAGATATGTTTTCTTGACCAGGAGAACCTAATTAGTCCAAAGGTGAGATTTTCAGAGTCCAAATATGAGTTTTGTGAAAAAGGTCCAATCTTACAGTTTCTATGCAATAATGTGCAATATATACACTAATGAATGTTCATAAATTGAAATAGGTCAAAGTTGAACTTGGAACATCTAGAAGTGATGGAACTTGGTATCTGAACATAGTAAATAGGTATGTGCATTCTTACACCCTAAGTTGGGATATTTGCAAACCAAACCCTATGAATCCTAATGAGGCACTATATGAACCCTATTTTCTCTATTCACAACTCTTTTGCTAAATTGCTTAAAAAATTAGGAATGACATTCTATTTCTTTGGTCTTGTACCCCACTGCCATGTTTCAAATATATGATGATTCTACTGGACATAGTTTCTATTAGCATGTTAATTTTATTAGACTATTTAGCTAATGCAGTGGTACTTATGTACAATCACCCATAGATAGTGCATGTGTTATTTTTCTCTGGGAACTGTGTTATTCTCCCCCATATATAATTTGTGTAGGTGACTGGGAATGTGTTATTTCTCCCCTCACCTATAGGTTCGGGTCCGGTATGAGCCTCAACCCTACTTAGTTAATGTATTTAATATTAATCATGCATGAAATTCCTTCTTTATTTTAATGTTATGGCAAGCATCTATTTTGATTATGCCTCATACTCTTGATCTCTTCATCTATTAATGAACTTATAGAATTTACTTCCATGTTATTTTCTTTCTTTTGTTCTTGATCATATTGTTGAGACACCTTATTTTCTTTCCTTTTTGTTGGGTAATTACCCAACCACCTAGATTTTGGACAAGGTGCTGAACAAGATCAAGGAAAATAGGACTAGGAGTAGATTCAAGACTTGCTTGAAGAATGTCTAGGTTGCTAAAGCTAGATCCTTTGTTTTCTCATCATTTTTTTCTAAGAAACGTATGTAGTAAACAATTATGAGAACCATGTGATAGCTTTAGTTTCTTTTCCTTTCAACTGCTATTGACATTTTATGTGTATCTGGTGCATGCTTATTTACTTGGAGTATTATACATGCATCCCTCAACATCTATTATCTTTGGGAAAAGATGGTTGTTTTGTATTTCCTTAAAATTTTAGTAAGGAGGTGATCTCACCTCTTTACAACATGGTATCAGAGCCTTTGGGAAGCTACTAGAACATGAAATTGAAAGCAAGGGTGTCTAGAAAGGATTAGGGTTTAGCGGCTGGCAAGATTTTCCTCTACACCACTAGCTTGGTTTATGAGGACTCCCAAATTCATATGATACATGTTCGGCCTGGGCTGCTCTGGATTGTTCGAAATAGCATGCTTTTAGGCAATAGTAGCTTTATACATTCTTTTCTCATCTATATTGCTATACTCCTGGAAACCTAATATGACAACCTTGCCTTTCAGGAGAGTTGACTTGTTTAACAACATGAACAACAACAATAACTCCATGGGTTCTTCCCAGAATGACTCTAGAAGTTTGGACACCCTGGTGACACCACAAGTAAATAGTGTGGTGAACCCTAACAACCCTGGCCTTACCTCAGAATAGGAATTGTCCATGTTGTGCCAGCTACTATCTTCTACCTCAGTGGGGAAACTCACTGCTACTGCTGCCAATGCTAACAAGCCAAAGGAGTTCATCCTAACGGACTTCATCAAGAAGCAGCTGCCGTACTTCAAAGGAGAGAGTGAACCAAAAATGGTTGATAAGGCTAAGGATTGGGTTTTGGCCTTGGACCAGACTTTCAATGGCATAGCATGTCCTCCTCACCAAAAAGTTCACTTTGCAACCTACATGCTACATGGACAGGCCTGAGTGTGGTGGAATGACATAGCATGCACCAGAGACACAACCACCATGACTTGGGGCCAGTTTCTCAAGATCTTCAGGGAGAAGTACATCTTCCCGACTTTCTTGAGGTGGAAGGAGGTCGAGTTCTACAACCTTAAGCAGGGGGCATGATTGTTACTAACTAAGTTCGATAGTTCCTATTGTTGGAACACTATGCCACAAGCATTGGAGTCGATAGAAGAATGACCCCATTCTTGGGAGGGTTTCAGCTATCAGGTTGGTTGAAACCTTGTTTCACAACTTCCACTCACCATCCAGAAAATGGTGGACAAGGCCTTGGAAATTGAATCTTACCCTAGATTCCTACCTTTGGAGCACAAAAACAACAACAACAATAAGAGGATGAATCATGGAGACAACTATGGTCATGAGAGGTGCAATAGGTGCTCCCACTACCATCCTCCTGGGAGGTGCCCTTCCAACAACACCCTTGCTCAAAGAGATGATCGACCCACACCTACCTACCATGAGTGCGGCCAGGTTGGACATATTCGACCTTTCTATCCCTGAGTTTCACCAAGGATAGACTCTGGCCTAGCAACTGGCCCCACAGTCAGCACAACAACCACGATAGATCTGCCTCTACAGAACAACAATCAGAACTAACGACAACCATATATTGAGAGGTGGAATGGAAGGGTGTTTGATCTGAATAATGAAGAAGTTGGAGAGGACAACAAAGTCATTGAAAGTACCTTACATATAAATATGCATCCTATCAATGCACTTTTTGATTCTATCTCTTCAAACACCTTCATGTCTTTTTAGCTTGCTTCTATGTTAGATTTAATATTTGAATACATGGACTATGTGTTAGATGTAAAAACTATTGACTTAAGAGTTATACATTTCCTATATTTTGATAATGACTTAACCATTCCATTCATATGTATGTAATATTTTTGTTCAAGATTGATTTTAGGCTTTACGTACATGAAAAGGATCAAATTACACAAGCCCTAGCTTGTTCAAGTTCAAGTCAAATGCAATGCAAGTGTGCAATTTGGGAAATCACTCCAAATGACCTTAGATGTTTTTTGTAATCACTTGTATTGATGATATGCCTTGTAGATAAGATGAGAAAAATATGAGGGACACTTAATACCAATGTTTAATCACTCAAAAGTCAACTTAGAAAATTTGTCACAAGCTATTCATCGGTCGAGTTGGAAACCTGACTGATCCTATGATGGATTTTTTGAAGATGACCCATCGGTCGAATTGTACACTCATAGAACTCAACCTATCGACTCACTGAGGTCTAATTTTATCTCATCGGTCGAGTTTACTAGAACAAACTTAACTGATAGTTCAAAAATTGGCTTTGTCTTTTAGTTCATCATTTGAGTTACCTTTATTGAAACTCGACCAAATGTATTGTACGTAAAGAAGAGAAAAAGTGATTATAACCATTGGTGAGTTGTTTTGGGTGAAAATAGATCTGTTGCATTGTGGAAAATAGCTATATTTTGACCCTAAGTGATCCCCAACTCAAGGGAACACACCCATCTATAAATAAGACCCCTTGGAGTTCATTCCAAGTTTGCTCATTCATGCTATTCTAAGTCCTTTCCATAGTTGAGTGTGTTACAACTCCTTAGTCCCCTTTCTCTATCTAGTTTACACTTCATTTCATGATTACGAGTGAGATAGACTTGTTGTAAGAGAGATACTCCCTTGTACATGTAAAGCTCTCATCTTCTCCATGTTCCCTACCCCTTTCCTCCATGAAGCAAAGGTGAAGCAAGCTACTCCGAGTGAAGGTGGAGCTATTGATGTTCCTCTTCAAGGTTGATGAAGAGGTGATGATCTTCTTTAGGTGGAGGAGAAGGCAAAGACTGAAGATCCAAGAAGAGTGGAAAAATCCTTGAAGGCGGAAGACTTGTGCTAGAGTGTGTATGACCTTGGACGAAGGCTGAAGACTCTTACAAAGTGAGTAAATCCTTGGTAAGGTGGAATACTCTTTATGCTTGGATGGGCAATTCCTTTGGTGGTCTTGTGTTGTAACTCTTATTGGTTATAATATAGAGAAAATTACTTGCAAAGTCCTAGAGGTTGACCTCTCTAGGTAGTGGAATGACTCTCTCCTAGTTTGGAGAGTGGAACCACTCTACATGACCTTGTTAAGTGCTTGCTATCAATTCCTCTTATTCTTGGTATACTTGTTATTTAGGACATCAAATTGGAATTAAGAAATTGGTTTTAACTTGATATAATTTGAATGTCTAATCTATCTTGTGAGAATTTTTGTAGCTCTATTCATCCCCCTCTAGAGCCCTAGATCCAACAAGTGGTATCAGAGCCAAGGATCTTCTCCAACAATCTCCCACGAGATGAGAAGACGGACAACAACCTACTTGGTTCTCTCAACTTAGAGGGAGGCTTCTCCATGCGTCCTCTGGTCTTTGATGGTACCAACTTTCTCTATTGGAAGAGGTGTATGCAGTTCTACATTCAAAACATGAACTTTGACATGTGGAAGGTGATGGTCACACCTTACCAGGAGCCAATCAGATCTGTTGCAACATGGAGTGAAGCTGCACTCAAAGAATCCCAACTCAATGCCAAAGCCATAAGCATCCTCTATATAGCCCTCACTCCAACATAGTTCAACCAAATCTCATCTTGGGACACCGCCTATGAGATTTGGGACAAGTTGTACATCACCTATGAAGGCACAAAGCAAGTCAAGGAGGCAAAGATCTACATGTAAAGCAACCTTCTAGAGAACTTCAAGATGGGAAAGAAAGAAGGGATTGTGGAGATGTACTCAAGACTCAATGTCATCATCAACGGGTTGGTTGCATTGGGAAACACTTTGGATAGAGGTGTAATCAACTCCAAGATCTTGAGGACTCTACCAAAGAGATGAGATTCAAAGGTCACCTCCATTGAATAAGTGAGGATCCTTGGTGACATCCCAACCGAAAAGCTCATTGGCAACCTCCAAGCCCATGAGCCATGGTTTGACAAGCAAGAAGAAGAAGCCAAACAAGAAGAGAAGGAAGCCAAGAAGATCAAAGATAGTGCTTTCAAAGCACAAGTGGAGGCGGTCATCCTTCAACAACAACTTGCTTGCTGGACTTCTCCCTCCTCCTCTAGTGAAGATGATGACCCAAGTGAGCATGAAGCCAACTACATCAAGGGCAAACACTTCAAGGGAAAGCAAACCTCCTCCTTCTCTACTCCTAGATGATACAAGTGTGGATAAAAGGTACACTACAAGAGTGAATGTCCCAAGTCAAGAAAGTCACACTACACGGGTAGCTCAAAGAAGGAATAGGTGTATAAGAAGGAGAGAAAATACAAGAGGAAGGATAACAAGGAGAAGAGACACAAGAATGCAGCTCATGCAGCTTGGGAAGCTTCATCATCAAGTAACTCAAGTTTTGAAGAAGATGGAGAGTGCCACCTAGCACTCATGGCCTCTACTAGTGAAGAAATTGGTGAGGTAAGTGAGGTAAGTTTGCATGAGTTATCTAAGGAATTTGTTATTGACTTGCTTATCTATACCCGTTCATCTTTTGCTAAATGTAAATCTAAAAGAAAATGGCTAGGAAAATTCATTGATGATCTATATGCTAAACTTGAAATTCTTTAATTGCATGAGAAAACTAATCTTGAGAGCATTGATAATTTGCAAGGGCAATACCTTTATCTTGAGCTCTAATACAATGGGGTTGAAGTTGAGAATGGTATCTACCTTAAGAATATTGAAAATCTTAAGGAAGAAAACCAAAATTGCCTTAAAGAGCTTGAAATAGTTAAAATTGAAAATGTTGAATGTAAGCTCCTTATTGATGATCTTAGAGAAGAAATATATGTATATTTTAAAGAAAATCCAAATGCTTAAATCTGCAAATGCTAGGTTACTTGCTCAAGTAAATGATCTATCTTCTAGACCTTTAATGCCTAGTGCTAATGTTGCTTCTATCTCTCTTGGAAAGGATTCATATCTAACTAAAGCCTTATGTCTTGAGGATGATCTTGTTCATGTTAGGGATGACATAGATATCTTATATTCTACCACTATTTCTTTAAATGATGATAACCATAGATTGAGAGCACCCCTATAGAAATTCCTCAAAGGGAAGAACTCCCTAAATGAAATCTTTGACCATTCTTCCAAACATAGTGGTACTAGTGGTTTGGGATTTGTAGGGGGAGCATCAAATGGCAAAAGCAAAGCCAAAGATAAGAAAAAGAGAAAGGAGACCTCTTTCTTTATAGGAGAGTCGTTCATCACTAAGAATCCTATGGTTTGTTCTTATTGCAAATGTGATGATCATTACTCTACTTATCATCCTTACAAGCCTAAGGGGACCAACCCAAAGATGAAATGGGTCCCCACGCTAACTCCAGATCCCAAAGTTTGAGTTGGGAACCAGCATTCTCCTTTCTTGTAGGAAAAAGGAAGATGGATTGTTGATAGTGGCTGCACTAAGCATATGACATGTGATATAAGCCATTTCAACAACTTCACCAAAAAGAAAGGAGGTTTAGTCACTTTCGAGGACAACAAGAAAGGTAAAGTCAAAGGTGAGGGTGATGTAGGTGAATCCTTGTGTATCAAGAATGTTCTTTTTATGGATGGCCTACATCGCAATTTAATTAGTGTTAGTCAACTATGTGACAATGGTTACCTTGTGTTATTTACTTCCTTTGAATGCTTTATTCTAGATTCCCTCGCCTACCAAGTTATATATAAGGGGACTAGAAGTGGTAATCTTTATGTTATTGTTATTGACTCTATTGAGCCTATTGTTAGTAGATGCCCAGTAGTCAGCTCGAATGATATTTCTCTTTGGCACCATCAGGTTGGTCATGTAAATATGCATCAGTTGAAGAAGTTGAGCAAAAAGGATTTGGTCAAGGGAATTCTCAAATTGGATTTTGAAAAGGATGAGGAATGCCAAACTTGTACCCAAGGGAATCAAACCAAGTCCTCCTTCAAATTCAAAGGAGTCCTTAGTACAAAGAGAGCTCTTGAGCTTCTTCACATTGATCTATTTGGACCAATGAGAACTCAATCACTTCGTGGCTCCAAGTATTGCCTTGTTATTGTCGATGATTTCTCTAGATATACTTGGACCTTATTTCTCATTTCTAAAAGTGATACACTTGATGTTTTGTTGAGATTTTGTAAATGAATGAAGCTTCGTGCCGCATTGTTTCCATCTGTAATGACTGTGGGGGAGAATTTGAAAATGAGCTTTTTGAACATTTTTGTCAAGAATCTGGTTATGCACACAACTTCTATTCACCTCAAACACCTCAACAAAATGGTGTTGTAGATAGGAAGAATAGGTCTTTATAGGAGATGGTTTGGACCATGCTTCTATAGTATGATACTCCTAAGATGTTTTGGGCTGAAGCTGTAAGTACTTCATGTTTTGTACAAAATCAAGTTTTTACTCATCTTTGTTTGAAGAAAACCCCCTATGAGCTATGGCGTGGTAGGAACCCTTCTATCGAGTATTTCCATGTTTTTGGATGTCCTTGTTTTGTCTTGAATATGAAACATTCTATCGACAAGTTTGATCCAAAATCTTTCAAGGCTTTCTTTCTTGGCTATAGAACTACTAGCAAGGCTTATAGAGTTTTTAATGTTGATCTTGCTAAAGTAGAAGAATCTATAAATGTAAAGTTTATCGAGACTAACACCTATATCCCCAAAGATATTGTTCCAAATGATGATGTTGCAAGTGAAGTAATTCCCATTCTGAAAAATCTCAACATCACCCAAAAGGGAAAAGTGGTGGCCACTCAAGAAGAAGAGAAAGATGATGAGAAGAAGGATCCAACCCCAAAGTTTGTTAATAATCATTCAAAGGAGTTGATTTTAGGTGATCCATTTGAAAGAGTGAAGACGTGGGCTACATTCAACAAAGAGAAAGCCTACATCACCTTCATCTCACAACTCAAGCCTAAGAATAGCAAGGAAGCTCTTGGGGATGAAGAGTGGATCCTAGCCATGCAAGAAGAGTTGGAGCAAATTGAAAAGAACATAGTATGGACCATAGTGACAAGACAAAGTGATAGAAAGATCATTGGCACCAAATGGGTATAGCGCAACAAGCTTGATGAAAATAGCAAAGTGGTAAGAAACAAAGCAAGGTTAGTGGCTCAAGGCTACAATCAACGGGAAGGTATAGATTTTGATGAGACATATGCACTTGTAGCTAGACTTGATTCCATTCATATGTTGCTTACCTTTGATAGTTATAAAACTTTCTTCTTTATCAAATGGATGTTAAAAGTGCATTTTTGAATGGTACAATTGAAGAGGAAGTGTACGTTGTCAAACCTCCAGGCT
Organism: Alisma plantago-aquatica; assembly: GCA_963693085.1. Classification (NCBI taxonomy): domain Eukaryota; kingdom Viridiplantae; phylum Streptophyta; class Magnoliopsida; order Alismatales; family Alismataceae; genus Alisma; species Alisma plantago-aquatica. The sequence goes on from OY856415.1 coordinate 589,188,241, forward strand.
TTGAACATGATAGTCTACCTAACCATGTTTATTTGTTACAAAAAGATCTCTATGGACTCAAATAAGCACCTAGAGCTTAGTATGAGTAATTCAAGAACATTTTGTTAGATCATGGGTATATCATGGGCAAAGTGGATTCTAACTTATTTCTAAAGCACACTTCTAACAATTTTCTTATCATACAAATATATGTTGATGATATCATTTTTGGTGGAACTAACCTTGATCTTTTCAAAGAATTTAGTGATCTTATGCAGAGTGAATTCATAATGAGTATGATGGGTGAACTCACATTCTTCCTCGGCTTTCAAATCAGGCAAACAAAAGATGGGAACTTCATCAACCAAGGCAAGTACACCAGTGAATTACTCAAACACTTTAGGATGGAGAATACTAAGATTATGGACACACCCATGTCAAACACCACCAAACTTGACATAGATGAAGAAGGTGAAAAGGTAGATGAGAAACTCTATAGAGGTTTTATTGAAAGTTTACTTTACTTAACTCCCACTAGACCTGATATAATGTTTTGTGTTGGCTTGTGTGCTCGATTTCAATCAAATCCTAAGAAATCACATCTTATAGCTGTGAAGAGGATTTAAGGTACTTTGCCAAAACCCATTTTTTTTGTCTATGGTACCCCAAGTCAAGGGACTTTACTATTACTATTTATAGTGATGTGGATTATGCAGGGTGCTTGATTGATAGAAAGTGCACAAGTGGCACTTGCTTTTTCCTAGGACCATGCTTGGTGTCTTGGTTCTCCAAGAAACAGAGCATAGTGGCTTTATCAACCACCAAGGCTGAATGCATTGCAGTTGGGAGTTGTTGTGCCCATGTCCTATGGATGAAGCAAATGCTCCAAGACTGCAACATTCATTTTGATGCTTCTCCTATCTATTGTGATAATACTAGTGCAATCAACTTATCATATAATCCTATCTTACATAGTAGAGATAAAAATATAGAGGTTCATAGTCATTTTCTCTGTGATCACATTTCTAAGAAGGATATCTATATCAGGCATGTGGACACAGAAAATCAGTTGGTGGACATTTTCATAAAACCTCTAACTAGAGCGCAATTTAACATTATTAGATCAAAATTGCTTATAACTCCTTTGAATGAATATGATATTTCTTCTAGCTAGTTTTCATCTATCCTATAGCTCTTGTCTCTATTCTGATCATCTTTGCTTGCTAATATGCTAAAAATCCATTTTCATCTTCTTTTTTCCTTGTTTTTCTCTTGTTTTGGGTATTTTTTGCAAATGCATGTTTTACCCCAAAATAGTACCCAATGATGAGTGATATGTGCCTAAGTATGTTCACATACAAAATGGACTTGAAAAATAAATTTAATTAACACTCAAATGGCTAGAAACTAAGTTTCTTATGTTTATGTCAGGTTGACCATCAGTCGAGTTGCCAAATTGTTACGACCCCACCTCCCGATAACCCCCAATTAAGGGAGACCGAGAGGTCGAAGCCGTACCCATGACTTCCGGATCAAAGGTTCGGCAATTAACCAAGAATAATTATCAAATTTTAACATACTAAACTGAAAAGCTGTAAGAAAATAAACTTTGCATACCTTTTAAAATTTTGGATTTCTAACTTCTATCCACTTAATGATTCTACTCTAACTAATCCTCCTTGTATTTTTCTTCATGTATTTCACGATGTGACGATTTACTGTTTGTCCTTTTAGCTTGTACCTAAAACGCCGACAAACAAAACGTCGGTCATCCGAAGCTGGTATGTGGGGGAAACAATAATCTTGCAACTATGATAACCATGTAATCATTCAATTAATCATTAATCAATCAAGATTACGTTTTAAATATAACATCCGCGATCCACGAGTACCCTATCCTCTATACTATCCCTGCAGGGGACCTGGATCCTACCTTCCTTATGGTAGATCCCCATTAAACCCCTCATGGTCCCACCTATAGGTGAACCAGTTTCTAGGGTTGAGTCACATGGCACTACTCGTAGGTAGCCCACTCCTTAACTCATGGCAGGCTAACGAGTCGCATGGCACTACACGTAGGTAGCCCAATTTCTGACTCTCGGTAACCTAGACCTTTCTCTAGGATTACCCCTTTTTAGCCTTTTCAAAGTGACAGAGGTGGACCCGGATCTAGCCAGTTATATACACTCATTTATAGTGATAATCATAGTCACTTTATATTTGCATAAAATAAATAAACATCCAACAGTTTAGTTGCATTCAATGCGATTAAACATCCGGGAATCCATCGGAAAACTAACTCAGGTAGTCATAAGCGTAACCACATACCTGACTTGGCGAGTCATGCAGATTATTCAACATATACTTCATGTGTATACAATCAAGTCAATCAACAGATCCAAGCAAGTAATTCAATCATCACATAGTTCCTGAAATAAATATGTACTCTATTTATTACACACTTTATCAAGAATCTACTTTATTGACTTGGATTCACTTTCTAGGGTTTCTAATCCGCATTAAGTATTCATTAATACTTATTAGGGTTTCTTAGATCAATTTCTCAAACTTTACCTCTTTTAGGTTAACAAACCCTAATAGTACTCTTTTCCATTTATATGAACCCTAATTGCTCAAACTATTCATTTTAACACCCAAATTGACTTAGGATCATCATATCCCTATTTGTTTATGGATTTGAACAATTAAAACATTTAAAAGTCATATTCACCTAAATTAGGGTTTTCAAGCTCGTTAATGCATAATCATGCACAAAACCCTAAATCAAGTCAATTATATAAAAAGATTATCTTTTTAGATCTTATTTTCACTTTTATGAACAATAGGCTTAAATTATCCATTGATCAACATTAAAACCATCTATCATCAAATCTAAGAGTTTTTCATTAATTAAATCATTAAAGATGATAGCTTCATGTACTTTTCATATTTCAGCATATTTATGTACATAATCTTCAAATTAGACTAATCATGTGCAAAGTTCTTTCTTTTTGAGCATAATTCACGTTTTTACATTTAACAGGTTAACATCAACCCTAAAGGTCCATTAAAAACATTAATCATATCAAAGTAGGGTTCCTTGATCTTTAAAGTATTAAAGATGATTACTTCCAATAATTTTCGGATTGCAAATAGAATATGACTTCAAAAATAATTTATTTGGATTCCTCTCGTTCTGAGGATCAATTTTCATATAAGACTTGTTTTAATCCGAGTTACGAATCATGAGTTATGATTTTTGCAATAAAATGCTTACCACAGCCAATCAGGAGATGCCACGTCATTCCTAGCCATACAATGCGGCTTGGTTGGAATATAACCAAAAGACACATCTGCCCCTTTCTTAAGTGGTCGATCTTTTACATGCCAGAGGGGCATTTCCGTCCATCAGGGCCCTAGGTTGTCTTCAACCTTCGGCTCCCGCACTGGACGCCGACGGCCGCCAAGCTGCGCACTTCGTGGGTGCGCCCTCGCTCCCTCAGGGCCTGGGGGTTGCCGCCAAGGGCCGCCCCACCTGCGTAGCACCTGGGCGCATCTACAGCTCCCTCAAACAGCGGCTATCATGGCCGGTTCTCCACTCCCCGACCATGCGTTTGCTGCTAGGTCAGGACCGATCTTCTGCCATCCTTCTCCTCCTCGGACTCCGTCGGCCATTAGGGATGGCCCTCCCATCTCCTGTGACCTCCTCCGCTCCTTCCCGTGCTGCAGTCGGACTCCCCAGATGACTGGGAGGTGCGGTGCTTGGGCCTACAAGACGCAGCTTTGCTGCAGTCCTCTGACGGTCATGCGCAAATGCAGGAGCAACGGAACGTTGCCCAATCATCCACAGGTCATCGAAGGCGCTTCATGCTTCCATTAGAACGACACTATGGCCCTCGTCGCTGTAGGGTTAAAACCATACCCTTACAGTTAGGGTTTTGGTGAAGAGAAACAAGAAGAAGATAGGGAAGACAGTGGGAGGGGTGGAAATACTCTGGAACTCATCCCAACGTCTTACCCTTTATATAGGGGAAGTCAACGAAGCCCTAGGAATACTTTCCTTAAAGAAACGTAGTCTCTCTTGTAATAGGATTCATTTTCCTTCAAAGAGAAGCCATTCTTCTCTCTCTCTCTCTCCTTCGATATATCCTTTTACTTGGATATTAGGACTTCGAAATTCCTCCTCTCTTATTTACTTTATAGTTGCTTTTTAATTCTTTGGCATTAAATCCTATTTTCCTTTATAGAAAAAATATCATCTTTTTAAACAATTCCATATTATTCATTAAAGAAGCAACACATTATCCTCTTATTTTGCCTTTTTAGTATTTTCTCTTTCTTTCCTCTTCATTGGGACTCCTTGGATCCCAAGCTACTCCATTATTTCGAAATTCTCTCATTGGATACTTATTATCCTTCCAGATGCATCATTATGCATTATTTCACATTATCTTGTTTATTTCTCATTTAATTATCTCTTTTTGAGGATTTCTTTTTATCTCTCTCTTATTTTCCTCATTGGCATCCCTTTTATCATAAGAAATCCTTGGGATACAAAATTCCATAAAGGGAAACTCAATTATCCATCTTTTCACTTAATTTCCACATTTCATCAATGTTTTCAATTTCTTTCTTCATAAAGAAATACTTAATTAATCTTTTCTTCTCTTATTACTTTATTTATGCAACTTTGTACTCCTTGGAGTCCAAGGAACCCAAGAGGCACGAAATCCTCTTTGGATTTGCCTTCTAGAGGTTTCCACATATTTCTTCTATCAATTATTCAATTATTCATTCACTAATTGAATTTTCTTTATTATTGCCATGTTATTGGGCCCAATGGCCAATAAAGCCCACAAATCAAACAATAAGGCTATTTTATACGAAAACCAATATTCTCAACCCATTATATGATTATTTTTTCAAACATATTTAATATGAGAAATTATATTTCTCACCACTTGAACCCAAAAATTGGGGTTATAACATCCTTCCCCTCTTATAGGAATTTTGTCCTCAAAATTTAAACAAACAAACAAACAAACAATTCAGGATAAGACTTTTCCAGGTCCATCATTGGCCCCTATGTGGCTTTTCCATACTCATGGCGTTTTCAAAGAACCTTTATCATCACATATTCTTTTCTCTGAGTTCTTTCATCCTGGCGTCTATGAACTACTCAGGTGACTCAGGCCATTTCAGCCTCCCTTGGGGCTCACTAGGTTCATTGCTCCGCACATGGTCGGGGTACCTCACATAGTGCTCTAACTTGGACACAGGGAAAACATCTCTCATTACTCTATCCTGAGGGGTAGGGTCTAACCTTCTCCACCCATCCATCTCTAATGGACCCATGTATTAGGGACTCAGCTCTCTTAGATATAACTTAAAGGGGTCGGATTTTCATGTCACATAATCTCCCACAGTGTACTATATGTCAGTCTACTTTGCATCTGTTCACGACTCTCATTGTCTCTAGGCTCCTTTCAGCCCTTGCTCAATCAAAGTGACTTCATCTACACGTACTGGGGCCCCTTTTTCTAACCATCATGTGGTACTTTCACCAACATCACCTTACTGAAGTGGTGACCGACACAACCTCCCTTATAGAGCTTCATATAAAACCCGATACTAGCTATGGTGGTTATTGTCACATTTTTCATAGGACAAGAACGGTCTCTAGATATCACCCTGAACGAGCACACCTGCCCTCATCAGACCCTTTAGTCTGGATCATACTAACCATAGTTAGGGGTGACATCAATACTAACATTGAGTTCTTCATGTACCTACTTCCACTTTATGGAAGGGAACCTTTTGGTCAAACTCAAAAACCTTTGAACTCGCTTCATAGTTGAACCATCTCTCTCTCATGGATAGTTCAACCAGATCTGTCCCTTGATAAAACTCTTTCTTTCTCATGTTATCTAGGTAAGGCGGACTACCATAACCCACATTGCATCTTGACCTTCCTTGGTCCAGGGGAGACTTACAACATCCATAGTGATGAACTCCCTTTTTCTTTCTGGGACTTTTATCCTCTATATCAATGCACTAGGTTACTGGTGTTCATCGTTTGCCTCCTGGATTGTATGGCCATAAACAATACGCAACCTCATCTTAAGCATATAACGTGCTAGTGCCATTTTCCATGGTGTATCATGATTTCCTATATGTCATGATTCTTTTAAGATCGATTCCTTCAAAACCCTAAACCACTCTTGTCAGGGTTTCATCACCTTCTTTTCCAAAGAAGTACACTTGAGGTTCTACTACCATCCTTTCATTGTATCAAGAACTAGGCTGGCTAACCAAACAACCATTAACCTTTCAACGCGTCTTGTTACATATGAGTGTTATCCGAACACCTCTCCTTTTCAAACTTTGGGTTAGCCAAACAACCTCTTCTAACTTCTAGTCAAACAAGTCTTAACAGAGCATTCATTACCACATCTCATCCTTAGGTATTAAGTAACATTGAAGACATACACTTCCAAGTATTTCACTTATTATAATACCTCAAACTCCATGTCTATCTCTATTAAGAACACTCTTGATTTCATCATCATGGTGACCAAACTCAACTTGGTATAACTTGTAAGTTCTACATAGCTCATCATAGAAACTTCCTCATAAGGGGACTACCTCATTCCTCTTAGTGTTTTCAAGTCATCCATGTATCATTCACTTCACCTAGGTAGGTTATCATCTCTTTCATCATACCTCATAGCAACGTTCCAACTCACATCATCTTTTATCCTTGGTGTATGGCATGCATACTATCCTATCTCTCACTCCCATAACAAGAAGAAATAAGCATTTGGCGGCCGTCCAAATACAGAGTTCTTCCCATTCCAAGAGTAGAGATGGTACAATCCACCTTGCCAGTACACCTTTAAATCTAAATTTAAATGTGCAACTCATGTCTCTACCTCACAATCATCATTATATCAAAGCTAATTCTTGAACCTACTGAGGTTTATATCCTTGGTCATCTCCTCTAGGTCTATAGGGTACCGGCTCTTTTGGGGTCATCCCTCTTCCCTCATGCATCAAGAGAGTGCCCTACTCATCTGCCCTTTGGGTCCCATGAGTTCATGAAGGTGATCAATCTCCTAACCCATGGCCCTCAGACAATGATAGCTGTTACCTCCCGACCCTATGGTCATGTGCAACTGGGGAAAAAGGCAACTCCTACTTTCATCGGTTTTACCCCTACCTGACCCTAGGATAGACTTAGGATTCTCCATCATAGTACATGTTCACTTAGAACCTTACCCAAGTCTTCACCATCTCTCTTTCCGCATTCATGGGATGACTTCCATCCTTTCATCAGGATCATGGCAACCTGCCTACCTTGGTCAAGCCCTATACCAGTTACCTCCATGGTAACACATCTGCATGCACTTAGAGATGGATATCTATGGGCCTACGGGTTCATACTCATACCATGTACTTTTCACTTAGCTTCTCAAGATCCTAAGAGACATCTTTAGGTTACCTTAAACTAACCAAAACTGATATACACCCTACTAAAGGTGTCTCTCTCTCAGGATGGGAGGAAAACTATCTCTTGACCACAAGGTCACAAAAGCTCTTAGGTCTAGGGTTTACATCCACATGAGCCTACTTAACCCTAGCAAGCTATTAAGGCAATAACAGATCTCCTACTGAACCATGCTTGGTCATACTTGTCCTCTTTCCTCAATGCTGGATCGAGATCATACCTTCCTTTATCATCAACCTAGCTATGAGGGGTTCATTACACATACCTTAAACTTAAGGGACTTCCCTTTTCCTTTATTCATGAGGCGTACCATGCTCGAAACTATAGAAACTTAATTCTCATCATGAGCATTAGGTATACCACTTCCCCTCTTAGGCCTAGGAACCCTAGGTTCACTTTTAGGTGTCCAACTGCACGCTCTATCTCTGAACCATTAATCAAGCTTGCAAAAGGCATCTCGTGCACTTCCTGTCATTCTTCTTCTCGATCAACACTTAGGGTTGGGTCCTCCTTAAGGACAACTAACAAGATACAAGGCCTCATAACCTGCTACTAAACCTTCCTAGGTCTAAGGAACTCTTCTTCCTGCTTCAGAAGGTAAACACATATACTGTAGGTATATAGGCACCAGATGCTTCATCTTCCATCTCTAGGGTTTGGCCCCTTTAAAGGTAACCAAGATATCATCAACTTTTAGGGATCGATCATGAAGAAACCACTGTCATCCATTGTTCATGGTTTTTTTTTAGGCTTCCAACCTTCTTGCTGGGTTCCCTGCTCTCTCTCTAGAGCTAACCCCACATCCAACCTCACCATTAGAGGTCCTTTATTCATGAAGGATCATCCTCAAAAGCATGCTCTACATGGGTGAAGCCTAAGTTCGAACTTATGGTTGCTCAAGATCATCCATAACCCTTTATGCTCCATCGTTCTTCCTTATCCAGGGTTTCATCCTATTGTCAGCACTATGACGTGCCCTAGGTGCCAGCTATACCCTACTTGCACAAGCCCATAGGGTTTCTAAGGTCCTTCACTAACCTCATCATCTAAGGAGCTATCCTTTACCCTAACATGCATGACCCTTCCCAGGGTTGGGTTGCCAAAGGTGTTAGGTCACCCATGGATCATATGGCATCCCAAAGGCATGTCCTTTCAAACACCTGGTCCAACTCATCTCTCTCTAACCTTCACTTAGGGTTAGGGTTTGCATCATCCTCAGAGGATGTGCCAGGTCTCTACTTGTAATGGAGATCTCTATCTCCAAGACTAACTTATCCTCCTGACAAGAAGGTCTAACCTCAGGTCTCTTCTGAGGACATGCCATCTTATGTCATACGACCTAAGCATGTATCTATCCTTTAATTTGCGCTTACTCTATTAAGCTTATGTCCATGACATCTTATTTACATGCATTTCCTTTAATGTGGTGGAGGATCCCTTAAACCTTATTAACCTTACCCATACCTCAAGAGGGTGAGGAGAAGGAAGAAAACCCTAATCCTTTAGGTCCTTATCAGAATTTTGTGATGAGAAGGGATGAATAAGATGAGAAGTCCTAAAGGTATCTTATTTCGATTCATACCCTAAGACTTTGGCCAGGCGGTCACACGGGTCCGGGAGTCCTCGTATTCCGACTAGCGGTGCGGAGGAAAATCTTGCCAGCCCCCGGTCGTGATCCCTTTCTAGACACCTCCGTCTTTCGGATACTCCTCTAATAACTCCCTTGGGTTCTATGGAGTTTGTAAAATTTAATAATTATTAATGGTTAAATGAGGAACCCACGCTCTGATACCAAATGTTACGACCCCACCTCCCGATAACCCCCAATTAAGGGAGACCGAGGGGTCGAAGCCGTACCCATGACTTCCGGATCAAAGGTTCGGCAATTAACCAAGAATAATTATCAAATTTTAACATACTAAACTGAAAAGCTGTAAGAAAATAAACTTTGCATACCTTTTAAAATTTTGGATTTCTAACTTCTATCCACTTAATGATTCTACTCTAACTAATCCTCCTTGTATTTTTCTTCATGTATTTCACGATGTGACGATTTACTGTTTGTCCTTTTAGCTTGTACCTAAAACGCCGACAAACAAAACGTCGGTCAGCCGAAGCTGGTATGTGGGGGAAACAATAATCTTGCAACTATGATAACCATGTAATCATTCAATTAATCATTAATCAATCAAGATTACATTTTAAATATAACATCCGCGATCCACGAGTACCCTATCCTCTGTACTATTCCTGCAGTGGACCTGGATCCTACCTTCCTTATGGTAGATCCCCATTAAACCCCTCATGGTCCCACCTATAGGTGAACCAGTTTCTAGGGTTGAGTCACATGGCACTACTCGTAGGTATCCCACTCCTTAACTCATGGCAGGCTAACGAGTCGCATGGCACTACACGTAGGTAGCCCAATTTCTGACTCTCGGTAACCTAGACCTTGCTCTAGGATTACCCCTTTTTAGCCTTTTCAAAGTGACAGAGGTGGACCCGGATCTAGCCAGTTATATACACTCATTTATAGTGATAATCATAGTCACTTTATATTTGCATAAAATAAATAAACATCCAATAGTTTAGTTGCATTCAATGCGATTAAACATCCGGGAATCCATCGGAAAACTAACTTAGGTAGTCATAAGAGTAACCACATACCTGACTTGGCGAGTCATGCAGATTATTCAACATATACTTCATGTGTATACAATCAAGTCAATCAATAGATCCAAGCAAGTAATTCAATCATCACATAGTTCCTGAAATAAATATGTACTCTATTTATTACACACTTTATCAAGAATCTACTTTATTGACTTGGATTCACTTTCTAGGGTTTCTAATCCGCATTAAGTATTCATTAATACTTATTAGGGTTTCTTAGATCAATTTCTCAAACTTTACCTCTTTTAGGTTAACAAACCCTAATAGTACTCTTTTCCATTTATATGAACCCTAATTGCTCAAACTATTCATTTTAACACCCAAATTGACTTAGGATCATCATATCCCTATTTGTTTATGGATTTGAACAATTAAAACATTTAAAAGTCATATTCACCTAAATTAGGGTTTTCAAGCTCGTTAATGCATAATCATGCACAAAACCCTAAATCAAGTCAATTATATAAAAAGATTATCTTTTTAGATCTTATTTTCACTTTTATGAACAATAGGCTTAAATTATCCATTGATCAACATTAAAACCATCTATCATCAAATCTAAGAGTTTTTCATTAATTAAATCATTAAAGATGATAGCTTCATGTACTTTTCATATTTCAGCATATTTATGTACATAATCTTCAAATTAGACTAATCATGTGCAAAGTTCTTTCTTTTTTAGCATAATTCACGTTTTTACATTTAACAGGTTAACATCAACCCTAAAGGTCCATTAAAAACATTAATCATATCAAAGTAGGGTTCCTTGATCTTTAAAGTATTAAAGATGATTACTTCCATTAATTTTCGGATTGCAAATAGAATATGACTTCAAAAATAATTTATTTGGATTCCTCTCATTCTGAGGATCAATTTTCATATAAGACTTTTTTTAATCCGAGTTACGAATCATGAGTTATGATTTTTGCAATAAAATGCTTACCACAGCCAATCAGGAGACGCCACGTCATTCCTAGCCATACAATGCGGCTTGGTTGGAATATAACCAAAAGACGCATCTGCCCCTTTCTTAAGTGGTCAATCTTTTACATGCCAAAGGGGCATTTCCGTCCATCAGGGCCCTAGGTTGTCTTCAACCTTCGGCTCCCGCACTGGACGCCGACGGCCGCCAAGCTGCGCACTTCGTGGGTGCGCCCTCGCTCCATCAGGGCCTGGGGGTTGCCGCCAAGGGCCGCCCCACCTGCGTAGCACCTGGGCGCATCTACAGCTCCCTCAAACAGCGGCTATCATGGCCGGTTCTCCACTCCCCGACCATGCGTTTGCTGCTAGGTCAGGACCGATCTTATGCCATCCTTCTCCTCCTCGGACTCCGTCGGCCATCATGGATGGCCCTCCCATCTCCTGCGACCTCCTCCGCTCCTTCCCGTGCTGCAGTCGGACTCCCCAGATGACTGGGAGGTGCGGTGCTTGGGCCTACAAGACGCAGCTTTGCTGCAGTCCTCTGACGGTCGTGCGCAGATGCAGGAGCAACGGAACGTTGCCCAATCATCCACAGGCCGTCGAAGGCGCTTCATGCTTCCATTAGAACGACACTATGGCCCTCGTCGCTGTAGGGTTAAAACCATACCCTTACAGTTAGGGTTTTGGTGAAGAGAAACAAGAAGAAGATAGGGAAGACAGTGGGAGGGGTGGAAATACTCTGGAACTCATCCCAAAGTCTTACCCTTTATATAGGGGAAGTCAACGAAGCCCTAGGAATACTTTCCTTAAAGAAACGTAGTCTCTCTTGTAATAGGATTCGTTTTCCTTCAAAGAGAAGCCATTCTTCTCTCTCTCTCTCTCTCTCTCCTTCGATATATCCTTTTACTTGGATATTAGGACTTCGAAATTCCTCCTCTCTTATTTACTTTATAGTTTCTTTTTAATTCTTTGGCATTAAATCCTATTTTCCTTTATAGAAAAATATCATCTTTTTAAACAATTCCATATAATTCATTAAAGAAGCAACACATTATCCTCTTATTTTGCCTTTTTAGTATTTTCTCTTTCTTTCCTCTTCATTGGGACTCCTTGGATCCCAAGCTACTCCATTATTTCGAAATTCTCTCATTGGATACTTATTATCCTTCCAGATGCATCATTATGCATTATTTCACATTATCTTGTTTATTTCTCATTTAATTATCTCTTTTTGAGGATTTCTTTTTATCTCTCTCTTATTTTCCTCATTGGCATCCCTTTTATCATAAGAAATCCTTGGGATACGAAATTCCATAAAGGGAAACTCAATTATCCATCTTTTCACTTAATTTCCACATTTCATCAATGTTTTCAATTTCTTTCTTCATAAAGAAATACTTAATTAATCTTTTCTTCTCTTATTACTTTATTTATGCAACTTTGTACTCCTTGGAGTCCAAGGAACCCAAGAGGCACGAAATCCTCTTTGGATTTGCCTTCTAGAGGTTTCCACATATTTCTTTCATCAATTATTCAATTATTCATTCACTAATTGAATTTTCTTTATTATTGCCATGTTATTGGGCCCAATAGCCAATAAAGCCCACAAATCAAACAATAAGGCTATTTTATACGAAAACCAATATTCTCAACCCATTATATGATTATTTGTTCAAACATATTTAATATGAGAAATTATATTTCTCACCACTTGAACCCAAAAATTGGGGTTATAACACAAATCGACTGATCGGAGGATGAGAGCTTTTTAAAAAAAGCATATTGGTCGAGTTTTCGAGTTCACAATACTCGACCGATGGCCAGGCTACAACAATCTTAATTTGGTTTCGGTCGACTATTCTCCCTCTCAACTAGAGAAAAGTCGACTGATTCCACCTCCATTTGCCTTAAGCTCTCTACCCATGCCCTAACCTTCCTCAAACTACCCTAATATGACCAAGTTAGACCTTCCTTGACCTCCCCCTTGTTAACCTAGGTCTATAGATGAGGCTTCTTGGTGTTTCCTTAACTTTTACTCTCTACTTTCTCTCTTTTTTGTCTATATGGCATCTAATAGGAGGAAGAGAGCCACCCCAGCTAATGCACCTTCATCTTCATCCTCCTCCTACTTGATTCCCTTTGATGACACCTTCTTTGTCTCAAATGAGGCTCTAAATAGGTATAAGGAGCTCCTTCCCCAGAATCCTTTCCCTTTTCATGCCCTTTTTGACCCTAGACCTAGAAGACAAGATGTCATAGATCAAGTAGAAAAGTTGCTCAACGTTCACCATCTCTCAACCTTGGGTGTTGAACACACATGCTATAACAATTCCATCACTAGAGCGAAAGTTGTTCACGAATTCTATGCTAGCTTGTGTTGGAATTATGACACCCTCGTACCCCCACCTAATACTCTAGTAGTCCTCACGTCCATGATAGACCGGAAGAAATTTCAAGTCTCTGAGGATACCATGAACATCTTCTTCTCAAGTACCGATGAGACTGACACCTGATGTAAGAATTACCCTGAGAATTTTGACCTAGTTGAGCCTGAGACCTTCTATGAACAATATTATCTTTCTCTCCCTGATATTCATAGATTCTTGAAGAATCATCAATTCTCTTATAATAAGAAGTGCACCCTTACCTCCTCTTCCTTGGATCTCAAGAGACACATCCTTACCCTAGTCGTTAACTACAATATCCATCCCAAGAAGATTCACACATAGATTGTAGAAAACACTATGTGATCATGTCTTGTCTCTTAGAGAATGTCAGATTCAAGTGGCCAAGATACATCCTCCACCATATGACCTACTTTGTCTCAGGCAAGAACACCCGTGGCACCCACCCTCCCTAGCCTACAATGATTTGTGGTCTTTTCCAGCTTGGCACTGACAAATATCTTTTGCATGACTTCCATTACAAACCTACCCAACAATGAGTTTGTATCAGTGAGACCACTCTTCAGAAGTATGCACCTACCCTCTCCTCCACCACACTTGGTGCCTCTACCTATGCCACTACCCGAGAATCTCCTCCACCTCAACCTACCCGACCTTCCCGTACCTCATTCCATGTATCAAATGAAACACTTATGGGCTACATGATGCATCAACAGGCATACAACCTTCAGGATCAGGAGAACACGCATCAAGACCTATGTTCAATCATGTCCAACATGAACATGTCATATGCACATCCCTACCCAGCCCTACCCAGGAGGTGATTATGCATCCTATGCATACAATCACTTTTACCCAGCCCCTCCACCTACATCCTCTACTGCTGGTGGACCCTCCCCTGTCGTGCTGCCTCTACCTACTGGCCCCTTGGCCACTCTGCTTGCCAACCTCGGTAGTTCTACTCCTTCCTTCCCATAGGCCAATGAGCTCCATGCTCTTAGTATGCCTTGGGATGAGTAGAATGCTCGTTGGCCCATTCGTGGTTTTGGTCCCTATACAAATGAAGAGATGCCATACTAGGATGATGAGGAGGTTGTTGATGCTAACAGGGCTACTTGTGATGATGAGGATGATGGTGTTGCATTTGATGAGGATGGCTCTGATGGATTTGCTAGTGACTCCAGTGATGAAGGTGATATCGGTACAACTTCAGACGTAGATGATGACTATGAGCCTGATGTTGTGGATGATGTAGATATAGATGACCTAGATATCTAGTTGCTCTTAGTTTTAGTCTAGTTACTAATCATATATATATATTTCTAGGTTATTTTGTATTAACAACATTTGGGCACATGTTCTGAGCTATACTATTTTATCATCTTAGTTTTCATATTTTGTCTTATAGCTGTCTTATGAGAACTTTCTTTCTGGGTTATAATCTTAATTTTGTGCAAACCTACTCTTTGATTTGCTATATATTATGAGTTGGTGCCATGTTTTACCATATTTTGATTATGCCTTAGACTTCTTGTTTTTCTCATCTCTGTTTGGTGTATCCTCTTGAGACTACATGTTATGGTTGTATGCTTGGTTGTGCTTGGAGAAGACCTATTTTTATGCTCCTCTATCCCCCTTCCTTTTTGATAATGTCAAAAGGGGGAGAGAAATTCAATGTTTTGAAGCTCAACCATATTTCTTTTATTGCTTATGTGATTTTTTCTTGTTCATTATATGCTTTATCATGTGACTTGCTAAAGGACCATATAGTATATATGTGTTATATTGCTTTGTGTAGATAGACTAACTATATAGGTGAAAGTAAGCATATATTAAGGGGGAGCAATTCACATTGTTCCTATCTTGAATCCCCTTACAATTCACAAGGCAAATGTATAACTTCAATATCCTTTTCAATATGATTGAGGAATGGTTTGTCATTATCAAAAAGGGGGAGAATGTTGACTTAAGAGTTATACATTTCCCATATTTTAATAATGTCTTAACCATTCCATTTCTATGTATCTAATATGTTTGTTCTAGATTGATTTTAGGATTTAGGTACATAAAAGGGATCAAATTACACAAGCCCTAGCTTGTTTAAGTTCATGTCATATGCAATGCAAGTGTGCAATTTGGGAAATCACTCCAAATGACCTTAGATGTTTTTTGTAATCACTTATATTGATGATATGACTTGTAACTCAGATGAGAAAAATATGAGGGACACTTAATACCAAGGTTTAATCACTCAAAAGTCAACTTATAAAATTTGTCACAGGTTGTTCATTAGTCAAGTTGGAAAAATATGATGGATTTTCTGAAGATGACCCATCAGTCCAGTTGTACACTCACAAAACTTGACCGATCAACTCACTGAGCAAATCTAATTTTAGCTCATTGGTCGAGTTTACCAGAATAAACTCGACTGATAGTTCAAAATTTGGCTTTGTCTTTTAGTTGATCGATCGAGTTACCTTTATTGAAACTCGACCAAATGTACTATATGAAAAATGCAAAAAAAGTGATTATAAACATTGGTGAGTTGTTTTGGGTGAAAATAGATCTGTTGCATTATGGAAAATGGATATATTTTGACCCTAAGTGATCCCCAACTCAAGGGAACACCCCCAGATATAAATAGGACCCCTTGGAGTTCATTATGAGTTTGCTCATTCATGCTATTCTATGTCCTTGCCATAGTTGAGTGTGTTATAACTCATTGAGCCCATTTCTCTTTCTAGTTTACACTTCATTTCATGATTATGAGGGAGATAGGCATGTTGTAAGAGATCTATTCCCTTGTGCATGTAAAGCTCTCATCTTATCCATTTTCCCTACCCCTTTCCTCCATGAAGCAAATGTGAAGCAAGCTACTCCGAGTGAAGGTGGCGATATTGTTGTTCGTGTTCAAGGTTGATGAAGAGGTGATGATCTTCTCCAGGTGAAGGAGAAGGAAAAGGTTGAAGATCAAAGAAGAGTGGAAAATTCCTTGAAGGCAGAAGACTTCTGCTAGAGTGGGTAAGACCTTGGAAGAAGGCTGAAGACTCTTGCAAAGTGGGCAAGTCCTTGGTAAGGTGGGATACTCTTTGTTCTTGGATGGGTAAGTACTTTGATGGTCTTGTGTTGTAACTCTTATTAGTGATAATATAGAGAAAAGCACTTGCAAAGTCCTAGAAGTTGACCTCTCTAGGTAGTGGAATGACTCTCCTAGTTTGGAGAGTGGAACCACTCTACATGACCTTATCAAGTGATTGTTATCAATTCCTCTCATCCTTTCTATGCTTGTTAGTTAGGACTTCAAATTGCACATAAGCTATTGGTTTTTAACTTTATATAATTTGAAGGTATAATCTATATTGTGAGAATTTTTGTTGCTCTATTCACCTCCCCCCTCTAGAGCCCCAGATCCAACAACACTGAGTTGTACAATCTACTCTTCTTATCTTAAACTCCCTACCTTGGACCTTTGTATATCGAGAAAGATGTTTCCTTTAGACTTTATCCTCCTTGACATGTCTTCCTTTGATGTTATCTTGGGCATGGATTGGTTGAAGAAGCATGCTGCAACCTTATTCTGTCCGGAAAAAAAAGTTATCTTGTTGCATCCTGATGGAGAGAGGCTATGTATCAATAGTAGGAAGTGAGAGGATCGGCAATTCATCATCTCTGCCATCAAAGACAAAAAACTTGTATAGTAAGGGTGTAGAGCATACTTAGCATGTACCATTTTTGATGCCACACCTCCTGCTCTAGATAATATAGATGTGGTGAAGGACATTCCTGATGTGTTTCCAAAGGAGTTTCCCAAACAACCACCAACTTGTGAGGTGGAATTTTCTATTGAGCTTATGGCCAAGACTTTGTCGATCTTGAAGCTTCCTAACTGCTTGGCCCCTACTAAACTTTCTGAGCTTAAGAAGTAGCTTGAGCTTCTTGAAATGGGTTTTATCCACCCCAACATCTCACCTTGGGGAGCCCCTATCTTGTTCATGAAGAAGAAGGATGGTTTGTTGTAGATGTGCATGAACTACCGCATGCTCAACCAAGTGACATTGAAAAACCATTATCCCTTGCCTCGAATAGATGACATGTTTGATCTTATGAAGTCAACCATTGTGATTTTGAATATGGACCTGCAAAGTGGCTCTTACCAAATGCGTGTGAAGGATGAGGATGTGTTAAAGACAACATTCAGAACTAATTGTGGGCATTATGAGTTCTTGGTCATGCCTTTCAGTTTTACTAATGCCCCTGCTACTTTCATGGACTTGATGAACATAGTGTTCCACCCTTAATTTCAGTTTGTGGTGGTGTTCATTGATGACGTTTTGGTTTACTCTGAGATGGAAGAACAACATTGTGAACACTTGTGGATTGTGCTCAACACATTGAGAGAAAATCACTTTATGCTAAATTTTCAAAGTGTGAGTTCTGGATAAAGGAAGTGATGTTTCTGATTCATGTGATTTCTACCAGACATATAGTTGTTGATATTGTAAAGGTAGAAGCTATAACCAAGTGCAAAACTCTAATGAATCCCTCAGATATTTGTATCATTGTCGTGTTAGTAGGTTACTAACAGAGATTCATCACGCGTTTCTCAGAGTTGGCCTTGCCTTTGGCCAAGATGACACAGAAGGAGGTCAAGTTCTCATAGACACCTGAATGTGAGCAAAATTTCAAGAAGATGAAGGAGTGATTGACATCCACACATATTCTTTCCTTTCCTGTTGAAGGCATACCCTATGTAGTTCACACTAATGCTTCCAAACAAGGCTTAGGGTGTGTCTTGATGCAAGAAGGTAGACTGATTGCCTATGCTTCCCACCAATTGAAACTGAATGAAGCAAATTGTCCTACACACGATTTAGAGCTAGCTGCCATTGTTCATGCTCTAAAAATCTGGCGACACTATCTCTATGGATTGAAGTTTGAAGTCTTATCTGACCATAAAATCTTGATGTACTTGTTGACACAGAAAGATCTAAACCTATGACAACAAAGGTGGATGGAGTACCTTAAGGACTATGACTTTTCCATCACCTATCATTCCGATAAAGAAAATGTAGTTATTGATGCTCTGAGTTGGAAGAAGGATCTTGTATGTGCTGCTATGAGCTGTTCTAGGTGGAAGAATCTAGAACATTTTTCTAGTTGGCAACCTCATCCTATTGATTCATTTGATGAAGATAAGTTGTGTGTGTACATGGATAGTTTGTCCACTACACTGACCTATATCTCAGAGTTTGTAGTTGCACAGTTGGAGAGTTCTGAGCTTGAGGAGATGAAGGCCTTAGCAGAGAAACTGCAATCTGACTTCTCAATTGATGTAGATGGTGTTGTCTTCTTACGATATAGGTTGTAGAATCCTAATATTGGTAGTCTAAGGTAGAAGGTCTAAGTGAACTCATGGGTCTAGGTAAACGATTCATCCTGGCACAACTAAAATGTACAAGGACCTACAACAAAGCTTTTGTTGTAAGAAAATGAAGAATGAAATAGCTTTATTTGTTGTGAAATGTTTGACCTAGTCAACAAGTAAAGATAGAGCATTAATGACTTGGTGGTTTTCTTCATCTGCTTGAAATTACAGAATGGAAATAAGATAAGATTACCATGGACTTTATTACCGACTTTCCTAAGTCCTAGAAAGGTTGTGATGCTATTTGGGTGGTGATTGATCAACTCACAAAGTCTGCCCATTTCTTTCCTTTCAAATCCCCTTATTGATATGGCTCAGTTGTATGCTAAGTGGATAGCTCATCTGCATGGAGTGCTTGAAGTGATAGTTTCTGACTATGACTTGAAGCTTGCCTCTCAGTTATGGAGTCAAATTCATGAAGATATGGGTACTGACCTACGATTTAGTAAAACATATCATCCACAAATCAATGGTCAATCAGAAAGGACAGTACAGATTCTGGAGGACTTTCTTCATGCTTGTCTGATAGATTGGGAAGGTTCTTGGGATAGCTATCTACCATTAGCTAAGTTTGTTTACAACAACAATTACCAATATAGTACTGGTATGTAACCTTTTGAAGCTCTCTATGGTAGACCTCGCCATTCACCTTTGCATTGGGATGATGTTGGTGAACGTTCTCTAGTAAAGATAGATATTATGCAAATGATGATAGATAAAGTTCAGATGATTAATAAGCACATGAAAGTTGCTCAAGATCGACAAAAGATGTATGCTGACAAGAAGATATCTAATGTTGGCTTCTTAGTGGGTGACTATGTGTTCTTGTAGATCAAGCCTATATGTTCTATTACTAGATCTAAAGTTAAAGGCAAACTGAGTCCCCACTATGTTGGACCATTCAAGATCTTGGATAAGGTTGGATATTGTGCATTTTGCTTAGCTCCTCCTCCTACCTATGATAAGATATTTTGCATACCGCTTAGCCTATAGAGATTCATGAGAATCTGACATATGAGGAGCAACATATGAAGATCATGGACTCCTGAGTAAAGCAGTTGCAGAACAAGGAGATTGAGTTGGTGAAAGTTTTGTGGAAATATCATGGTTTGGAAAAATGACTTGGGAGTTGAGAGATGATATGTTTCATACTCACCCTTGTTTGTTTTAGATTTTGGGGATGAAATCCTTTTTAAGGGGTGGATTGTTGTAACATACTCAATTTTGAATGTAATCTCCATGTAACCCTTTTTCCTATGTTTTCGTCTCATTTCTGTCCTTTATGTCCTTGTTGATGAATTTGTGGAATTTATAGTGGTTTGGTGAAATTTTGTTCAATAATTATATGAATGGAAGGTTTTATGCACAAATACCTCAGTGAAAGCTTATTTAAGGATTTGAGATGTAAAATCACCAATTAAGTGGAACAATGGTAAATAAATTCACGTTGGAAATGTAAGTCCCAAACCTTGCTTAATGTGTTGAACAAGCTTAATTACCATAATTAAGTTCTATAAACCTTAATTTTTTTTAGGTTCTTTGAAATCATGAGATAAGCTTAAGTTTTAAGTTTAGTCTGATTTGAATGATGTTTGTGCAAGTTATGCAATTTTTATGCACATTTTGGACTTTCTTGCAATTTACACAATTGGGAGGTTTTCTTTGTAAATTTTCACATGCATTATGATCCTTAAATGTTTCCTTATCATTCTCAAACTTTTTGGGCCATGGGGCACCTAGTTGTACCTTGGCTTGGAGGTGTTTCTCTTCAAGGGCATTTTAGGGATTTCCCCCTTAATGGATGAGTTTATCTTTAGGAGTTATCGACCAATGGGGTGGTTTCTTTGTTTGGAGGTCAGTAGTGGGCCTAGAGAACTAATAATTTATGGTTAAAGAAGTCTCTAGGAGATTTGGAATAGCTATTTGCATGTCCATAGAAAATCTTGGCTATGGACACATGGAAAGCTCCATGGACACCTCATGCTTGACTCCTTCCTTATCCATAAAGGCTTGCATGTCCATGGACACCCTTAGCCATGGACACATGGAAAGTAACTTGACACCTCATGCTTTTTGCTTCCTTATCCATAAATTCTTGCATGACCATGGGCACCCTTATACATGGACACATGGAATGTAGCTTGGACACCTCATGCCTTGCTTCTTTCTTAACTATAAAGCTTTATATACTCCTTCCTTACCTCCCAACCAAAATATTTGATCCATATCACCTCCCTCCTACTTAGAACCTCGTCATATCTATGTTTGTCCATGGAGAATCTATCCCAAGGTAGAAGAAGATGCCATCTTAGTGAAGGTCTTCTAGTGTTTCATCTAAGCTCATATAGGGTTTCTAAAGTCACCTTTTGGCATTTCGACCAAGGCAAGTATGTTTCTTACCCTTTGCCTCTATTTTCCCTAATGTTCTTCTTCCTTCCAACTTGCTCCAGGTCAGAACCCTGGTCTTCCAAGGCGAAACTCCATCTAAAGCTCAAAAACTCATATTTCCATGCTCCTTTTACTTAGGGTTTGTATCCTTGAGAAGAAGGTGATTCTTGCTCGAGTTTGGAGATTGTGCTTGGATCTACCAGCGCATCTTTCTCAAGTTTCATTCTTACCGATATTTCATCTTCTTCTTAGGGGCATGTAACAAAACTTGATCCACGTTTATTTCTTATTATAAGCTTGTTAGTTCATATTCTTATGCTTAAATGATGATGTCCACCTTTAGGTGATGTTCTTGTTTAGGGTTTCATTTCTTTGATGTTCTATACTTTGTTACTAGCTTTAGAAGAATTGGAAATGATTATTACATCCCTCCTAGGATAAAGGATGACTTAGTATAGTTTTTTGGGGGGCAAGTCACAGGCCGGACTCTCTCCCTCTCTCTCTTCCTCGCATGCAAACAAATTACTGACATGTCATTTTTTGGTTGGTCAAAATTGGAAAATTCATATCTTTTAAACAGCTTGTCCAAAATTAATAAAAAATATGTTTCAAAATTGGAAAATTAATCTCTATCGAATAAAACTACTCTACAAATTTGATTTCAAGGTTTTTTTAAAGGTGATTTTTGGAATATGATTTTAATACATAAAATCCTTTAAAATTGCAACTTAATCACCATAACTCTAAAATTGACATAAAGATATATATTTTTTATCATGAGAACATAATTACTCTAGTGGTGAGAGTTTCAGAGTCTAAATACAAGTTTTTTGAAAAAGGTCCAATCTTAGGGTTTCTATGCAATAATATGCAATATGAATACTAACGAAAGTTAATAAATTGAAATAGGCAAAAGTTGAACTTGGAACATATAGAAGTGATGGAACTTGGTATTTGAACACAGTAAATAGGTTTGTGCATTCTTACACCCTAAGATGAGATATTTGAAAACCAAACCATATGTTCCCTAATGAGGCACTATATGAACCCTATTTTCTCTATTCATGACACTTTTCCTAAATTTCCTCAAAATTAGGATTGACATTCTATTTTTTCAGTCTTGTACCCCACTGCCATGTTTCAAATATATTATGCTTCTAATTGCCATAGTTTCTCTTAACATGTTGATTTTACTAGACTATTTAGCTAATGTAGTGGTACTTATGTGCAACCACCCATATATAGGGCATGTGTTTTTTGCCCTGGGGAATGTGTTATTCTCCCAGATATATAATTTATGTAGGTGACTGGGAATGTGCTATTTCTCCCCTCACCTATAGGTTGGGGTGCGGTAGGTGCCTCAACCCTACTTCGGTAATGTAGTCAATATTAATCATGCGTGCAATTCCTTTACTATTTTAATGTTATGGAAAACATCTATTTTTATTATTACTTATACTCTTGATCATTTCATCTTTTGATGAACGTGTAGCCTTTACTTCCATGTTATTTTCTTTCTTTTATTCTTGATCATATTGTTGACACATACCTTGTTTACTTTCCCTCTTGCTGGGTGATTTCCCAACCACCCAAATTTTGGACAAGGTGTTGAATAAGATCAAGGAAAGCATGGCCATGAGTAGATTCAAAACTTGCTTGAAGGATGTCTAGGTTGCTAAAGCTAGATTCTTTATTTTCACATTTTTTCTTTTGAAAAATATATGCAGTCAACTATGACGAAAGCCATGTAATAGCTTTAATTTCTTTTCCTTTATGATACTATTGGCATGTTATATGTATCTGGTGCATGCGTATTTACTTGGAATATTATACCGACATTCCTCAACATCATTATCTTTGTGAAAAGATAGTTGTTTTGTATTTCCTTCAAATTTTAGTAAGGAGGTGATCTTGCCTCTTTAGCAAAGTTTTTCTAGGACTCGGGTTGTGATCCCTTCTAGACACCATCGTCTTTATAAAATTCCCTAATAATTCCCTCATATTTCTGTTGATTACTTAAAATTATAAACTATTAAAAATTATTTGAAAAATATGGGGCTCTAATACCAAATGTAATGACCTCACTTCTCACAATCTCCTGGTTAAGGAAAGACCCAAAAACTTGAGAGCCATTACCTAAAATTCCCAAGGATCCAGATTTAAGCAAATAACAAATAATAGAAAACAAATTTCATTTATTAGAATATTGTTTATAAGGTGCTCCTCTAAAAAGTTACATGAATTTCTATCATCATAATTGTACATATGATAAGAAGTATGTAACTAATCCTCCTTATAAGTTAACTTTAATTTCTTCAAGTAATTTCATATGTCCATCATATCTTGATATTTTCATATTTAGCATGTATCTAAAATGGCACGAAACCAAAAGCATGAATCCGTATATTGTTATATTGTGTATGTGGGGTACATGCAAAAATGTGCAAGTACATGACAACAAATATTTCATCAATTACTTGAAATAACAATTGGCATTTTCTTCACATAATCATTGTTTATGTGATACTCATAGTGGCATTATAATTGAACATAATGTAAATAAACATCCAATAGTTTAATTGTTCAATCCTCAAGAAACACTTGGAAAACACTGACAAACTGTTGTAGGTATTCATAATTGTAACCATCTACCTCAATGTAGAACCATGTAGGTTATGCAATCTTACTTTAAGCATATTATCCAATCAAAGAGAAGTCTAAGAAATTCAACATCTAATATGCGTGTATGTAAATCCTAAAGTGTCACCATCACATTAATTATATTAAACCCTACTTCGGTCCTAATCTAGTATTTAGGGTTTGGGTAAGGAATAAGGTTACAAACCCTAATTCCATAGAAAAAATCTTTGTTAAGATTATTAATCCAGATTATATACCATGAGTAACCCTAATTACTATATGCAACATCTCCTTTCATTATGATCACTTAGATTCAATTGTTTTTATTAACAACATAAAAAGTTAGGATCTTTAAGCCTAAATCTTCATGGGTAAGGTTATTCACTTTAGATACCCTACTAATGATCATGATTATCATGGTCATCTTGGAACATCATATTATTGAACAATGTCAGACTATAACATGAATTAAGAGCATTTAATGTATTTAATCATGTTAATGAACAAATCTAGGATTTTTATGCTTTAATCACCACTTTAACACAAATTAGCACTACTTACATAATTGGTATAAAAATCATATCTCAATCTTATTTATTTGTATTCCTCTCATTTTTCTGATCAATTTGAAATATAATATCATCATATTCTAAGTTACCATTAATTTATTATATTTATTGTAAGTCAAACCTTAGTGGACCAATGGCAGCATGCCATGTCAGCATCAATTGACTTATCCAACTAATATGCAAACTAAACCCAACCAATGAGCTCCCTCCACATCATCGACTAATTCCACCCCGACATAGCTTGGTGGAAGGAGGCCCGTGACCTCATTATCTAGGCGTGGTGAATTGGATTATCACACAGACTCAGTGCCCTTGGTCATTTTCTCCCAAGGATTGATCATCTCTCTGGCATGCATCGACTGCTGCTTCAGCCTGCCATGGTAGAGTCAACCCAAGGGTTGACTCTCGCATACTGGGCACAATATTAACAGTCAAAGGTATGGTAATACCCAGGAGGATGATAGAGACTCAAAGAGCCTTTAAGTTGTTTCGAGAAGCATCTATTCCCATGGTCTTGAGATGGGATTCACTTGGCTAATGACAATGATGTAGTAGAAGGTAGAGGAGGCAATTTTACCTTGTTCCATCCAGTTCCAAAGAAGGGGGGAAGGTCCACAAAAGTCTTGTGATCCTCCAGGCACCCCTATCATCATCTGAAGAGGTTTAGGGCATCTTCTTTGGTAAGCATTCTCAAGATCAAGGTCATGGCTTATGGATAGAATCACCCAGGCTCCCTCTAACAACAATGGTTATTGGAGTTTTCTCCCATGATCCATTTGATTCTCTAATTCTCATCAATTGACTGATGAGGTTTCCACATCATGGTTATTGAGCTTGAGTCATAGGAGATGAGGACCTAGTTTGATCACGAGTTGTGTTGCCCCTTCCGCACAATTGATCATGTATCAATGTTCTGGGTGTTACACTAAAGATTTCACATGCCTTATATAGACATAAGCAACCGAAATCCAATGGTTTCAGTGCTGCTTTGGATTCCCAATTTACTAGATATTTGGGCATTCCTTAAAAGCTCCACAAAAATCGTGTTTCTAGGGCTTGATGGATTCATCCTGACCTCCCAATTTTAAAGGGATTAATGTCGTGTGAAATGAGTAATGAGGTAGAGAGGAAGGGGGTCAGGGAAACTTACAACTCAAGTATCCTTTTACTCCTTTCATTGCAAGGAAGGGGATGATAGCTCAGCCAATCCTCAGATCAACGGTCTGACAAAATCTGACACATCAAGGTGCAGGTTGATTCACTTGCTAAAGTCAGACTTATTATTCAACTTACCAAAACATATCTTCATTTAATTATTACACACATACCCCTCCTTCCTCTCAAATCTCATCTTTTTTCTACCAAATTTGGAGGGTAAGTCACTAATTCCTTTCCCCATATATATATCATTTTTGGGATTAATTGGAATAAGTGAAATAGTTGAAACTTTCTTCCTTAGAATTTTCTTAAATTAATCACCCACACCAAATAGAAAGCCCTTTGTCTTTCAAATTCTAGAATTTTCTTCTTTTCACTATTACTTTCAATTATACCAAAAGTTAGGATGACATATTCTTGTTTGATACCCCAAACATTGTGTTGTCATTCTTAGCTAGATAATTACCCCATCACTTATCTAAAGCACTACATATTTTATTTTTCTTTTGGAAACTTTTCCAATATTTCATAATTCTATTTTCTAACCAACCATAAGGCTATTATCTTTTAGTTATGCACGAATTCCTTTAATTTACTTAACTTATGGAACAAGGACATATTTGAAAAGCAAATAGTCTCATGGGCCTCACTTGGTTCATGGGTTGCATCCATGCCATAATTGTTATTCTATCAACAATATGATTAGAGAAATTACTTATCAATTCATGTATTCTATTTATTTGATTCAATTTGACCAAAATTGAGGATATTACATTTCACTTTTCCGTCCAATGGAAAAACCGGACAATGGATACCTCTCCTTCAAGTTGTTTGTAAACACCTTCTCCTTCAAGTCCTACACTTGCGTCAAGGTACTCGTCATAGCCCAGTAGTCATAGGATCAATCTGTTAGCAGTCTTGCAACTAGTGCCAATTTCATGTGATCATGTTCTTTCATTTGACCATTAGCTATAACATCTATCGATTCCTTTTCCTTGTCTGTTAGCCACATCCTTGTGCATTTGCCAATTGGATATGTTTCCATGCATGGAGACAATAACAAAGAAGAAAGATTCCCCTTAAACCTATAGTAGAGAGAGAATCCTAGGGTAGTAAGATATGTCTATGCACCATACCATAATTGCAAGAGAAAGGAGGGCTAAAATTGAGATATCGATCAACTTGTAATCTAACCCTAAACTAGCTAGTGGTGGTTGAGGATGATTGATGGAACCCATCAATGCATGGCATTCCTAGACCTCTAAACTGACATGGTACCTAGACTCATCAACTAAATGGAATACTAGAATCAAGTAGAAATGGTTTAATGGTGGTTGACTACCGATCGAAACCCATGGCATGTATACTGACAAGACCTAGGTATTGCATAATGATGAGAATTTAGGCTATGACAACTAACGAGAATCCAAGAATTTACATCCGACAAAAGAATTGAGTGCATAAATAGAGAAAACTCCTAAGTGTGTGTGAACCAAAGAAAGCACAATGTAACCTAACTATGAAAGTTGTGCATCTTGGAACTGATCAAAGATATATGTTTGTAGACCAATGTGGGAGCTAGTTCTGTTGACCACTTACTTTTCTAGTTGAGAGCTCTTTAGACATGTTGAACACTCAACCTTATATAAACGCTTCCCCTTTCATCCAAATAGTCATTTTACACCCCTCCTTGTTGTTAGAACACGTGGAAGAGTTGATATGGTCGTGGAAAGATCCAAGGAAGGTGGTGGCCATGGATTGGAGCTTGCATGTGGATGCAAGTGTATGCATGTCACTCAAGCAACTCATTGGTGTTTCTTAGCTTCCCAACCTAATTTCTTGTATCAAAAGAATAAAAACATCTCTTCTAATATCTTTTTCCTTCTATTCTGCCTCCTTAGAGAAGTCCATAGTCTTATTTGGTGGTAATTTTCTCATTTAGCTAAAGTACCTTCTTTTCTCTTCTTTTAGCCTTATTTTCTCTAGGTCTAACATGGATGAGTTATATTGGTGCTGGAGAGGTGATATTGGGTGTGGAAAGGAAGATTCTTGAAGGTTACCTTGATGCTTCTTATCTCATCTAAGTCCTTTGGTCATTCCCATGTATTTTCACGGTGAAACCTATCCCATCTAGCTAAAGAACCTTCCTTTTTCCTCTCTTTTTCTAAAAAAAGCTAGATCTTGGTTGGTACCTTGGATTTGGGACAGCTTTAGGAAGTATATGGGATTTAAAAGCTTATTTGTGGCCCTCTTATTTGGACCTTGTTACAATTGCCATGAGAGGCGAGTGATATAGCATTTTTTAGCATTCTTTTGCGAACTCGTACATGTAAAACACTAAATTTCCTCTAATATGCACTAATCTTGCTATATGAAATTTCACATGCTAAAATGGTATTTATTGAGAACTATTATAGATAAATTAAAACAAAATGGGAAATTTAATTTTCTTAGTAATATCCTAAAATTAATCTATGATGTTAATCTCTTGTCCACCTAAACATGTTTATACTAAAATTTAAAATATATATGTTATATATTAAAATGATATCTTTATTATACCTTGGTTGCATATAGTGTGAAGATCAATATTCATTATACTCTTTCACCCTTGGAGTAGATTTATAATGGTGATAATGCCCTTATAAAACTGCTATGCTACAGAAATTTCATTTGAGTTAAACATAAAATCTCAAGATAGCTCAGTTATGCATGAGTGGTCCTTTTTAAGAGTAATCTTGTATTTGATGGAAATTTCACATGCCTTTGAATTTAAAGTTGAAATTTATGTTGGTGGTGTGTTACTATAATATGATTTTCAATCCTAAATCTCAAGTGGTTTTAATATTCCTATAAGGTCTTGTTCTTAGTATGACCTTTTCTGGTGAAATTAGTCTTTCATAGCCACTAGTGGTGGATTGTGCTCTAACAAGTACCTTGTAATACTTGGTAAGTTGTATTGTATCTCATGAACTCATGAGCACTTAATGTATTTACAAATGAAGAAAAAGGTAATTATAAATCAAGAAGCATAATTATATTAATGTACATGTAATGCATCATGGAGGTAATTAACAAGGGAATATGCAGTAACTCAGAGGTTTCTTAGTCCATCTGACTGAAAAATGCATGAAAACCTTTAATGACAAAAGGATTCTAATATATTAATTATGGTCCTTGAATGGATACATATGTCTTTTGTAACTCCTTTCTCTATTATATTAAGGAATTGAATAAGCGTGTGATACAATGTGAAATTTTAAGATGCATCGTGGATAATACATGTAGGCTTGATGCCTTGAGGTTAATAACTTGAGTGCAATGCCATGAGAGTTATCAATGGGATGATGGCATACTCAATATTTAAGGATAATTCATGATTGAACATGAATGAAATATAAGATGATGGACAAGATGGTGAAAAATTAAATTGGTAAAATGATGGTGAACACTATATTGTAACCAAGTACGATCTTAAAGAAGCATGTAATTAGGATTATTTGACATGAACTAATGTTCCTAAATACAATACAATGAAGTTCCTCATTATACCCTTAGACTTACATATTGATGATTACTTAAACTCTATGATCATGTCTTGTCCTATATGAGGATTATGATAACTTAAATGTGTAGGATATTGGCCTATCGTTTGTGATACTATTTGCACATGGGAAATGAAATAGGGGAGGGAGAAATATCCCTTGTATTTCCTTGACTAAGGTTGATGTGACATATCTTACCATGTGGGCCTTGTTGTGGCCAAGATTAATGTGTTCGAATTCATTATGCCCGAGATTGATATCTTTGGCCTTGTTGTGGCCAACGATGATTACTTATACCCTAATCTAGTAATTTGATATAGTAGAATACATTTTAAATCATTTAGAATTGCTAGAATCGATGAATATGTCCATTATATCTATTTTTATTATTTGTAAGTGTTTGATACAATTAAAATATGATGAATAGGATTGATTAATCAAGTGCAACCCTAATCATGTTGTGTCCTAAGTCTATGGATCTATTTCCATGGGTCGTTAGGAGAAATAGTGAAACAAGTTTATCTTGTACCGATCTACATATCGTGAGAGGAAGCTCGGAGCATATATTTTTAATATATAGGGGTTGGTGGGGTTGGACTACAGTAACATCTACTAGCTTTGTTAGTATTTGGTTGTCATAGATGGTTCATTGATATGTGATGGAGAGCGACTATGGTTGTGCTTCCATTTGTTGGATTTTATTTGTTGTTTCTATGGTTGTAAGGACCCATCCCACTGATCAAACCCTAATTAATCATTAGGACAAATCTTTAGATAAAACTCAACTAAAAACCAACAACCATCAAAATTCAGTCAAAAAATTCCAAAATAAAATGATCCACATAGAAATTTTATTATGAGAAACTATCACAATAACCTTGCAAATTATATATAAAAGTGTACAACTACACGTATGAAATGTTCCACATGGAGACATACTAGGGAATCTAGTGAAACTTTTATTTATTTATTTCACCAAAGGGATTTCAAGATTGTTCACAAATATGAAGCTATAGTTATAAAATATTACCAATTTTGTTTACAACTAATGATCATAGAGAAGCACCAAGAGAAACAAATTGATAAATGCATCATGACTTATTCACCCAACTTAGGAAGGTGAGAGTATAGGGATGCTCTTGAGTTATTTTACTATATTATTACTTATTACATTTTGATCAACACATTCTTTCGAAAAATCCAGCATATCTAAAAGATGTAGATAACCGCAAGGGTTAGAACCCAAGTCCCAGTGATATGATATAGAAAAAACTAACTACTTATTTCTTTACAAACATATGATAATAGAATTATTAAGAGGTAGGTTAATCAATGGTTTAATGTATCTACACATGATATATGAATCAAGTACTTATTCTATTCACATGGATGTATACTTAACAAGTAAAAAATGGATAAACTTGTATCCATACATGATCCATAGGATTACATATACAAATTATGAAACATATGGAATACTGGCAATAAGTCAAGGAGTACAATTGTGCATCCATGTGATCCATCAATAAACCTTAACATATATACTACATAGATTAGTCACACATCTTATTAATCCTGGGTAGTTTTAGGTGTACCGCTCAAACTATTATCTAACGACAACAAAGTCACAATTAACCACATATAAGATATAACATTACCAAACTCCTAAAGATCTCTTCCCCTTAGTCAGTACAAGTGACAAATCATAGTGGCACAATGACTCAAATATTAGTGAGGCACAACAACCATCTCTCTAAAATCCTAGTCGATCAAGGCTAAACATACCTTGACACCAAAAACTAGGATATACAACCCTACAATCCGATTAAGAACCACTATGCTCTCAATGACATAAAAATTGAGACACAACTGCACTTGTTCTCAAACACCTTGAAGTTAGGATGATAGAGAAAAATCCTCTCTGCATGTGTATATACTCAATAATAAATGAGTCTGAGCTCCTTTTAGATTACTCATTTCACTATCTAGAGAGTTCTGGGACTCATATAGTTCTATGGTCACAAGGCACTACATGATTAAGTTTATACTTGATTAATTAATGCAACTATTTGTATTTTAGTTATATCAATAAATACAAACAAGGCAAGGAGATATAATTGACATAATAATCAAGATTAATAACTTTAAAGTATATAAAAGTATTCTTAAACATATTAGGTACAATTAACTATCTTTGGCCACAAAAGGTCCAACATGTCAATCTCGACCATAACGAGGTCCATAATATCATTCTTGGTAACAACAAGGTTTAACATATCATTCTCAACCATAATAAGGCCCAACATATTAATTCATGGAACATAGCCCCTAATCAAGACATAACAAAGGACATTTCTTACTCCAATATTTGATTTCTAATGTGTAAATAGTTTAACAAAGGATAGGCCATTATGCAATACATATAAATTTACTAGATCATCACATAAGACTAGACATGAGCATAAACATGATTTGTCATCACTGTGTAAGAATATCATTATCCACTCTCATATTGGATTGTATTTAAGAAAATTAGTTAAACTCAACCAATCCTTGTTACATGTACACTTTGAAGTATACTTAGATAGGATAAAATGAGAATATTATTTGAAGATAAGGTTATGACACCCATATGATCACATTATTTCCTCACTTTATCTATTTCATCATTTTAATCATTAATTTATACTTCATCCATGTACAATCATGAACTACCTTGATGATTGGTCCATGCCATCATACAATGATGACATCCACAACATTACACTCAAGGTATTAACCTCAAGGAATTAAGCCTGCATGTATGTATCACATATACAAGATGCATCTTGTATTATCACATTTTATCACACACTTATTCAATACCCTAAGATCATATAGAAAGGAGAGATGAAAGAAATTCTTAATTATAAGAGGAATATAATTACTCCATTAGGATTCTATTTGAATAAAAGATGGTCATCAATTATTATAACTCGCATTGATAAGAGACCTCCGAGTTACTTCATACAAACTATATTAGTTTCCCCCATGATGCATCTTGTGTATATTCATGTAATTATACTTCTTAATTCATAATTACTTTTAGATTCGTATACTAACCAATTAAGTATTCATGACCCAAATTACTCACTAGGGAACAAAACAACCCCGTTGGCTATAAAAGACTAATATCACCTCATAATTTCATACTATGGTTTAGAACTGACTATTTATTACACTTCATAGTATTTCGATTCACCACTATGTCAAATTTCAACTTCAATTTCAAAGGTATGATAGAGTTACATCAATTACATTATTACACATACAAAGGGCTAATTTCATGCATAGATGGGCTACCTTAAAAATTTTGGTCTAACTAAAATGAAAATTTCTATAGTACAATGATTCTACAAGAGCCTTAGGATCATTCTATATCCATTCCCATGAAGTTAGAATAACATGTATATTAATTTCCAAAACATATGACACCATGATACCATAAAGATACCACTTTTAGTAACATTTTACATGTATTTCGATTTAGCATAAACACATTGAATTAATCATGAGATGAACATAAAGGATCACTTTTTTATGGTTAGGAAAACATAAAATTTCTTATTTCCTTTTAAATCATCTAGAAAATTCCTCAAGAAATCATCTTATAACATGTAGGTGTAGGGTGTATTGGAGCATGTATACAGATTTGCATGTAGAAGTAGTCAAAATAATATTAGAAAATGTTATATCACCCGTCTCTCATTGTGATGATCGTGGTGTTCATCTATGATAGTCCCTAACAAGATTCCAGATCCTAGACCAGCTCTCAAACAACCCCAAAACCAAAGCTCCAAACAAGATATAGCTTCCTTTTGGTCAAAAAGAGGAAAAAGGAAGGTTCTATAGCTAAAACGACTAGGTTCCACCATGAGATTCCATGCAACTCAAACAAAGGAAGAAGCTCATTTCCAACTCCAATATCACTTTGCCAAGATGACTCCTCCATGGTGGATCTAGGGCAAACAAGGTAAAAAGAGGTGAAAAGAGGGTACTTTAGCTAGATGAGCAAGTTACCATCATATAAGACCATGGATTTCAGAAAAGGATTAAGTGGGTGTGAAGAATAGTATGAAAAAGAGATTAGGGGAAAATATGTTACATTTTTTATGGAACAAAAAAGGTTGGAAAGCTTGAAAACACCATTGAGTTACTTGATCTTCCACATGCATCCACTTCCATCCACTTGTAAGCTCCCATCCATGAAATACACCCCCAAGGGGTTTTGATCGACATCCAAGGATAACACTAGATTTTATTAAGCAAAAGAATGTCAATTGAGCCTATAGGATGAAGGGAAAAGTGGTATTATATACTAGAATGTTCACAAATGTTAATACTACCCATAACTTGTCTATATATTTACCATTGGTCAAAGCATGACTTCCATTGGTCAAGGTAGTCTTCCCATCCACCACCTTTCATTTTCATTGACTCTGGGGTGTTTTACATCGACCTGCATAGGATTCCCATCGACTTACAAGTCTAGACCTTCATCGGTTGTAGTATCTAGGTTCTCCATTGATCCACACACACGCATAGGAGCTTCATGGGTTCACATCCCCAATCTTATCATCAATGGAATGGTTATTCAATTTGATGGCACTGTCAAGATCCCCCTAGGACCAATAAGCCATCCAAACCTTCATCAAACTTATGAGTATTCAGAACCTGCATTAGAATGATGAGTTGTTAGAACCTCCATTTGATAGACGAGTTCCAAAAACTTCATCGGTTGAGAAATCCATCATTCCTCATCAACCACTACACTAGATAGGATGAAATTTTAACACATGCGCCCACCACCCAAGGCTCCAATATATTTTTAAGAAATATGATTGGCCCCAAAAATCACCACCTACCTTAACTGAGTGCTTTGTCCTCACTCACGCACAATATTGTATAAACTTCCCAACTGGTCACCCATCTCAGTACTACTCTGGGATGAGCACGCTTAACAATAGAGTTCTTTAGTGATGGGCTCCCTGAAAAGGAGGTGCACCTTGGTGATATGGGTAGTTCAATCATTCCTTTTAATATCACTTTATCCAAGGCCTCAACACCTGGGATGTTACAATCTCTCATACGTACACTCCTGACGTTCATGATAAGGCTCAACTATAAGGCATCATAATATTTCCCATTCCATTGCATGCCCAGAATGACACATGGACACCCAACTCCCAATCACAGTACACCAGTGAAAGAGTGGCTACATCACCATTGACAACCCTTTCCAACATGCTTAGACTACATGACTCAAGACTATCATGCCACATGCCCATTTGGGCCCCACCTACTGGATGGGTTTTGGCTATGATAACATTTATAACACCTGAGCCCACCGACCAATGCTCAGTAGAATTTCAGGAATGATGATTGGCCCCACAAACTCACCACTAGCCTTAACTTTGCACATTGTCCTCAGTCACGTGCAATCCAGGATAAACTTCCTGACTAGTCACCATCCTAGTACTACTCTAGGTTGAGAACACTTAACCACATAGTTCTTCAGTGATACACTCCTTGAAAAAGAGGTGCACCTTGATGATATGGGTAGTTCAATCATTCCTTTTAAGATCATCTTATTTGAGGCATGAAGTCCTGGGACATTATAATTCTATTGTAAAGGTGGGACCCAAGAGGGGATCCACTCTTCACTAAATTGAGAAATATAGAACCACCCCATTCCACAAAAGGAGGAATGTATTTGATTATTTCCCAAATGTTATATATTATAGAGAAAGATAATAAATAAGAAGTGGAAATAAAACTATTACAAAGTTACATCTTATTTTATGTACACTTGTTTCGACACATAAAGGTAATGCTACAAACAAAATGGGTACAACTACTAATACACAAGCCAAACTTCATAGGGACCCCAACCTTTCCAAGCTATTCTAGTTTTGACATATTGCATGTGATCTCCCTAATTCATTGTAATCTAACAATACTACACCTGGGTGGTTTTGGAAACTATTGACTACCTAAGGCAAACAAGTTTTAATTCTTATATGTCTCAACTCATCAATCACTTGCAAGTGTACGGGATCAACTATAATCGAGGTCAAACCACAGGGAACTAGGCTAGCTAGACACAAAAGAACTGATGTTCAACAATCTAAGTTGAATTACAACAGTAGAGTTCAATTGTAATTAGCAAAAAGAAAAGTAAACAACAAAAGGACTTAAATTTCAAGGTTGAAATCAGATTTAGAAAGTCTTGAACATTATATTTCACTACCATACCATCACATCTTGTACAACTTATAAAATTAAACCATGCCATTAATATGCAAGGAGGTTACCATCATCACGCTCCTCTTGGTGACATGATGTGGTTGTCAACTTTACATAACACTTTTGTGTCTATGCTTAGATTAGAACACAACCTTAAACCCTAAACATTCTCCATCCACTCCTATGGTCTAGAGCATGTTTCCATGAGACCTACTCCTTACTCCCTCATACATCCTCTTGAATAGCACAAGGAAGCATAAAATATGTATAAAAGGTGGCCAGCCAAGCATACAACCAGTAAAACACCGTAGGAACTCATGGAGAAGTAAATTAACTAGCATTCAATATAAATTCTGAGTTCACATGAGCAATGGCATGGGAGAGTATCTCTTATGCCCAAGAAGAATGTTCTACTCGCAAATAATGGAGAAACACAAGTACATTGCAGATTTTTTTTAGAGTTTTGCATTGCAAAAGAGAAGAAAGAGAAAAGGAAACCAAAGGTGAAGTCAAGAGAAGTAGAACCCTGGATAGAGGAAAAAATTCCATCCTTGAAATTGCTCCAACTCAGACAATCTTCCCTCCTTAGAAGCTTGAATTAGAAGAGAAGCTCTATTGCACCTTTTGAAGAAGAAATGATGAGGAACGGAGGTTCTTTCCCAAGAAACCTCTTCTTCCTCCCCAAAATCACCTTCCTCTTGCTCTTGAACTTCTTCTGGTCAAAATGTGTCTCAAATGATGAGTGATAACCATCCCAAGTGGCTGCACTCATTTTTAAAATGAGGGGTGATTGCTACTGAAATCTGTAGAAAATTAATAAAGACAATATGTGTCTTTGTGAAGACAAGTCATGTGGAATCATACAATTGGTTGTTGAACTGCTTCCTCGCGTTAAATACATGACATGTTCCAATAGAGACACACCATGTAGCTACTATTGGAGTCGATCTGGGTAGATAGCACACGTCGTGTGCTAATAAATACACAAACTGTGTGCATTGGTAGAAAGCTGAAGTTGGCCTTTGAACGTGCAAACACATCGTGTCTTAATGATGACACGTCATGTCTCTTTCTATGTAGTTTGGGGATGAAGGACTCTGGAAACTTACACACCTATGTGTTAAATAACACATGACATGTTCTTTGCTTTGCGAGCCCCTTCTAGAAAGTTACACAATGTGTTCTAAATCAGGCACATCGTGTCTTTTATTGTTTCTTCAAGATTAACTCTGAGTCAATTGCAAATCAATGGCGGGTCGAACTAAGGTTCAATTTGGGTTGTATTATCTTGATTTTTTTTATTTTTAATGTGTACCTATGATCAACATAATGCAATAAGTAAAATAACTAAAATATGGCAAATTAAGTATGATTAGAGGTTAAATGGAAGGAAAAATACACTGAATTTGTGTGTGAATGTGTGCAAAAAGTAGATATGAAATAGGCACATCAAATCCACATAAGCTTGAACTTTTTCTTGTCCTCAAGAAAAAAGAGCATAGAAACATAAATGAAGGAATTTCCAAGATCATGAATAGGTCAAATGTAATGAAAGATGTAAATGAGGCCAAACCAACCATAATCATCAAGTTCATATTCATAGACTTGATTTCAACTCAGACATCCAAGAAAGATAATTTAAGTTCAGTAAGGGTGGTA
This sequence comes from Alisma plantago-aquatica, assembly GCA_963693085.1. Classification (NCBI taxonomy): domain Eukaryota; kingdom Viridiplantae; phylum Streptophyta; class Magnoliopsida; order Alismatales; family Alismataceae; genus Alisma; species Alisma plantago-aquatica. The sequence goes on from OY856415.1 coordinate 589,225,395, forward strand.
ACACATTAAATGAAACAGTCAACTAGGCAACACTAAATGGCACTTGGATGACCAAGCCAAAGAATCAGTGAATCTGCAACAAAACATTCAACTATTAGGTATGTAAAAGATTGAATCTTAGTTAATGACAAAATTTAGCTTTCTCTCCTTATTCTCCCAAAAGATATGATATTGTATTAGGGATTCCGACACTCGACTGCTAATGCAGGCTTATGTACACGGGGAGTGTTAGTTGGGGTATTTTACCCTTTTTTAGGTCATGCCACCTAACCGTCATGGTCAGATCGGACTTACACTAGGTTAGTATGACATGTGAGCAATTTTAGTCATCTTTTATGGGGTAATTAAGGTGAAGTGAACCAAAAGGGAATTTAAATTGGTCATGAGTTTCACTTATTTTTCCCAGAATAAAAGAGAGTTAACTAAATTGCAACATTAGCTAGATTCCATTCATTTGATTTGAAAAAATTTCACTGAAAAGGGGTGGTTGTAGAATCACTAAAAGTTTGGCAATGGAATCCCATGTTCTAGGTAGTGTTGCAATGTTGAAATATTAACAAAGTTTGTTACCAATTACATGTATTAGACAATCTAGGATGAAAAATATGAAAATTCAGGCTACAAACATAAATCCAAAATTAAGCACATGTTGGTGGCCATAAAGTTTCATTTAATTCATGCATGCTCTTTTACAATTTCTTCAAATGATAATTCTCAAAAGGGAGGACAAGATAGTTCAAAATAGGAAGAAAAACAATTCATTACACAAGATGAGCCTCACATCATACTACACTTGCCATGGAAAAGTGCAAACTAAAATAAGAACAAGAGAACTAGAGAAAAGATAATGTAAATGACTAAAAAACTACAACTACATTACCAACTGGTTGTCCCCGCCTAAGCTTGAAATTTGCAGTGTCCACACTACATCAATCAAACCTAAGGTAGAAGCAATCACTCACCTGACATGGAGGATATCAGTAAGAAGGGCCATTGACCCGTAACTAGTAGTGACGTACTAGTTGAGAAAGCCAACATCATCAGGTATGTCAACCGGCATGGGCTGTGGAGTAGGCTCTAGCTACGGCTGGTAAGGCTGATGCATCAGATAGTGGCCCTGAGAGATGTGCCACATATCCATGCATTGGACCAACTCATGCATCACTTAGTACTACTGACCCATCAGATCTAGGAGGCTATCTAGATGGTTAAAATGTTGTTGGGTATACGTGTATAGGTGCCTAACATCAAGCATTGACCAACTGTACTCAGTTTGAGTGCCGATGGAGGGAGGTGGAGGAAGAGTTGTGGCTACTGCATCTGGAGTATCTTGATCTTTAGGGGCATCTCCATCATCATCTTAGCCACTAAGGTTGAACTTCCGGTTGTCTTTATTTGTTAAGGTTATGATCTCCAATTCAGACATTTCAATGTACTAACCATTATCAAAATATTGTCTAAACATTGCATCATCATTGTGGACCTTAACAATCAGACCTATAGAAATCATATATTGGATATCCACCAGGTTCTTACTTGGTGCAGCCTCTAGATTGGTCAGGTCTACACCAAGCTTTGTGGCCAGGTGGGTGATCAATCCCCCACATATGATGTCTCCATATTCTCTCTTTTTTATCTTCTTAAACTCCAAGAACCTTCTTAGAATGAAGTAACCTACATTGATCTAAAAATCATATACCATAGCTCACAAAAAGAATAAATCTTGCCTCCAGCACATGCCTTAAGTTTCTTTCTTAGCAAAGACACATGTGCTAAGAAGGTGGTGGATATATATGAAGATTGAGTTATGGATACTTGTTGCCCTAGCCTTCATGGCCTCATGTTACTCCTCATCAGTGATCTCACTCTAGAATACATTGCTTTCAAAAGCTGGAGGGGAAGATAATTCATCATCATAATTGCATTCTAAGAGCTCACAAAATCTTTTGAAAGTAATTCAGAAGTTTTTCCCCAACAAGAGGAAGGTGATGATGTTAAAAGTTTCAAGCCTATTCCTCGATTCATCCTCAACCTTAAGAGTAGTAAGAAATTCATAAATGATGTGAGGATATGTGTTGGTTACCGTGCAACATATGTACTAGAGACCCACTTCTTCAGATGTTCTTTACTTCATTCTTGAATCCCAAAGCTCCCATGATCTGATCACAAGTGAAACATGTAGGTAGGACCCTATGAGAAATAAGGAATTGTTATGTGGGGTATTCCTCTACAATCACCCTAAACTGGGTTGTGGAGACATAGGCATGGGCTAAGGATGAGCTTGGTACATGCCTGCAGTTTGACGTTTACTTAACTAGTGCCATTGGTGCTGAGAACTTGCTAAAATTTCCTGAGACATGACATGTCTAATGATGGACACATCGTGTCTTCTAACAGAAAGGTTGAAGAACAAAGGGATGGACATAGTGTGTCTTCAGGAGGACACATCATGTACCTAGAGATCAGTGGCATCTAGAGGTTGGGTAAATGATTTCTTTGCACGACATGAATCTGACTTCTCATGGCGTGTCTTATCAAGCCATTGATGAAGTAGAGCCCTTGATGGAGGTGTGATGGAGTTGCCTTGCTTTATGGGGATGAGGGTAGAGCTTGAGCGGCAACAGAACCAGGGGCAGACCTTGAGATTTCTTGCGAGGAGTGATGGCATAGAGCTGCTTTAGAATGGTGTAGGGCAGCAACGGTGCTTGTAAATGGCGGGGGCAGTGTTGGAGTCATAGCTCAGAGGTGGTGGAGTTGCACATGGCTAAGTCGATGTGCACACGATTGCAAGACATGGCTGATTATGAATGGAAGTGAGAGAGGAAGTTGGAGATTAGGATCAAAAACCTGACTTCCCAAAAGAAGACACATCATGTCTTTTTGTAGACACAGTGTGTTCCCATGTACAAATCCCCTTCTCCTTTTGAAATTTGCAATGACTGAAGAGGACACAATGTGTTCCAATATCTAAGAGTTGGCCATTACAACTCTTATACAACCACTCGATGCAAGCTAGTGGATGGTGTCAAATTCATTCCTTTAGTCCTTTATCATATAAAGATGACAGACGTCTAAAAGCATCATTGGCACAAGAAGAGCAGCCAACATCACAAAATTAGTTGAGGGAATGAATGAAAATGAGAAAGTGGTGGATGGAATATTGGAGCGTTCCAATAGAAAAACTAGAACATAGAGTTTTAAATGGGTAGGGTATTACCCATTTACCCACCACCCATACCCTGTAGGGTAGGGTGAGGATCAATATATCTTTTACCCACCAACCATGGATATGATGAGGATATGATGTGTTTTTGGCACATGTAACAGATACGAAGGTAAGGAATCCTAGTATCTAAGAACTTTCAATGGTATAAGAAAATAAGAACATGACTCCTGATAAGATGAATCATGTTTGGTTACCTAGAAGGGCCAACTTTGAGATAACTATAGTATTGATATCATATGTTAGGGGTTTATTCTATGCATAAACATAACAACATTAAGGATGTATCAATTGAAGGAATAATTGTAGAATCATTTTGGGAAAAAGCTTATCAAGCTAAAAATAATTCCTTAGAAAATCCCTATCTAGATCTATCGAGGAATTTTATACATAACATCTAGAGATACCTGTGAGATAAGTTCTTCTTTGATAAGTAGTCTCTCCTTATGTCAAGAAATAAGATAGCTAAAATAAGTCATAAGAAAGCTTAGTATTGTGTCATCATATTAGAATGGCACAACAGAAGTATGATAAGACTTGTAGTCCCAAATGAGTGATAGAATGAAGTTCTAGTCTTCCCTTGGGGAAAAATGCTAAACTAAGTAAGGGGGTATGGTAAACTCCCTAGAGTGAAGAATCTTATTACATAAAAGATGTAAGTCGAGAAGGTGATAAGTCAATAAGGTTTGACACCTAAATTATTTAAGTATGAATAGTACTTCTCTGATTTAGAAAGTGTTACCTGACACATAATTAACACTACAACCATTAATGAAAAGGACATTTGAGTGTGTATCCTGTATGATAGATTCTATGATGACACTATGTGAAAGTACTTTGTACTAGTCAAAGTTCTATGGCATCTTCATGACAATGAGATGTTATGTAGAGACTTGATGATATGATGCATGAATAACAATTGACTTCCTTCATCTGGGATTTTGGGGATGAAATCCTTGTTAGGGGTTTATAATTGTAACATCCCTGACCTGGGTTATGGCTTAACCCTAGAAATTTTTCTTAAGAAAGTTATTTACAAACTTGTTCTAATCTTTTGAAAAGTAATTAAGATTCTTTGTGAAGTTTATTTTCAAGTATGAGCTTAATTGCAAACTATGTGTGCATTATATGATAGCCTGAGTGTAAAGTGCAATTTACCCAAGATGAGGGGTTACATTGCAATATGCCACATGTTGAATGTATCCTAAGTGTTTTAATATCATAAGAGAAATAATGATGCTAACTGGTGGCTTGTGGAAATCCTAAATTCCAAGTATTGAGCTTGTTTGAATAATGTTAGTGCCTTGTGTACCAATTTTGGTACAAATTGTAATTTACCCAAAATGTAGGGTTGATATGCAAATTGCCACCTCTAGAGTATCCCTACTCCCTCTATGTATCATTTAGAGGAGATAGAAAGAAGGAGATGCCATGTTTGAACCATCTTTGAGTAATGGTATTCTTGGTGATGAAAAGACTAAGAAAGGATTGAATTTGAAGGCCTTACTTGAGTTGTATCGAGTTGTAGACTTGAAATGGGAATGCCTATCGGCCAAGGATCCATAAAGGGGATCTCATATCGGTTTGTGGACTCTTGGAAAAGGCCATGAAGACCTAAGCACCTCAGGGAGGTAATCCATGATGAGTTAGATGCACCTTACACAAACTTGTATCAGTTTGCTTATTTGTAAGATAAAGATGAGATATCTTATCCAACAAGATAAGGGATGGCCAAAATATCATGTCTAGATTATCCTTTATACTTTTATATGTCAAGATATATATATATATATATATATATATATATATATATATATATATATATATATATATGTGTGTGTGTGTGTGTGTGTGTGTGTGCATGCATGGACATGTGTCAACCATGCATGTCCGCGTGTCACCTATTAGCATATGGTGAAGACACCTCTTATACATTCTCTTTCATGAATGCCAAGTATATATGCCTCTCCTTTCACCTACTAATGGAAGTTTACAAACCCCACAACTCTCTTTCTTGGAGATATCATGAATACCCTCTTATATATCATGCATCGTAGCTCAAGGAGCAAGGGGAGCTCGAGCACCAAGCTTAAGGTAAGGCTTTGCTCATCTTCAACCTTGGTTGAAGCATGATTTCGGGTTATAGTTATTCCTCTCTTTTCTACTTCACGAAGTTCTTAACTATGGTGATTGCTTGTATATCGAGGAGTTGTGAACGAGCCTTGGACCTTGCATAAGTTCATCTTCAACCTTAGTAAAGTGAAGCTTTGGAGCTTGTAGCTTTGAAGTTGTTCATAAGGCGGGTTATGTAACTTGAACCAAACTATGTCATTATTCACCTTCAATATTGTTGAATTTGATGATCTACTTTCAATTTTAGAATCCTTTGATTAATTGATGTTCCTTTGAGTTTCAAAAGTATCTTAGGAATATTTTCCATGATCTAGAATAGTAAGAACAAGAATCTAGAGGTTGATGATGATGACATCATCATGGTCCCAACCCAATATTGGGTTGAAGCCCCTCTAACCCGATATGATGGAGTGAATACATCATTAGCACGATATGGTGATGAGTAGGTACCTCTTGCACATTATGATCATGAATTACACACCTTGTGCGTGATATGTTGTTAAGCATACTCTTGTGCATGATATAAGACATGGAGTCAAACATATGGTCCAACCCGATATAGTAAATCCTAGAGGATAAGTAATCCAATATGTTGATGAGAACCCACCACAGAAATTATATAGTGAGAAGTGTATATCTCACGATCAATATGAGTAATACATATACACCTCTTGAGCACAATATGGGGTCATATGTTAACTTTATGCATAATATGGTGTTAGGTTTATATCCTAACCCGATATGGGTTGAAACCCTAGATAGTAATATGAAACCTAAGATAATGGGTAACCTGATAAAGTGGTGAGTGATACCACATGAACGATATGAGTAATATCTCATGGACAATTGGAATAGCACCTACTTACACCTTATACATAATACAAGGTTAAGATCATACCTCATGCACGATATAGTGTTAGTTGAACACTTTAAATGATATAGAGTTGAAACCCTAACCGATATAGAGGTGAAACTCTAAGTGATGGCATGAAACCTGATATATCCTATCTTTTGTGTGAAGGATTGTTGTGAAAATATCCAACCTGATATCTAGCTTGTCATTCAAATATATGAAGGGACTAATTCCTTTGTAGCTTAATGGACAACCTAACTTGGTAACTTGATATGTCAACCAACTTGGTAACCCGATATGATAGTCAATACAGTAACACGATATGACAATCCAACATGGAAAACTGACACGGTATTACCACTTAAATGATACATGATGAGGCATACACTTTATTCCCAATATAGTGCACATATTGTGCACGATATGGTATCAAGTATACCATTATACCCGATATGAAGTCAAGCATCTAGTTCATATATGATATAAGAATAACTTGAACTAAGTGATAGGTAACCTGAGATGGTTACACGATATGGTGTTAAGGGATACACCCTAAACACGATATGATGACTTGGTTTCAACACATGACCGATATGGATACATCACATGATGTAAAGGTGGTATCTTAAACACAATATGATAGCATATATACACCATGATGCCTGATATGTTAGGTATGCTTCAATCCAATAGATTTGACTAAGTGATATATGTTGTATGTTAAATGCAACATTAAAAGGTAATGAGCTTAGTGCAAATTGATAATGGCGATCTGATGTACCTTAAAGTGGAGAATAGAGCTAACTTAATAAAAGTATAATGCAATCAACATCTTAGTGAGGATGAAAGAGAAACTTATATTCAAATAACAATCGTGTAATGAATATATGTCGATACTCCTAAGATGAGTGGAGTATGAATTAGGGTTTGATTCTAGATAATATGATCTTGAATCCTTAATTTGTTAATAAGGGAAACACCTAACCCTAAAGAAGGGTGATGGTATGCACTTACAACCCTAATCAGTTAGATTGAGAAATCCTAACCCTAATAATGGGAAGGATGCATTTCTCATGTATCACATAGTTATGATGTGAATTTGAAACCCTATTTGGTTAAAATAGGCAATTCTAACCCTAATAACGAGAAGGATGTATTTCTCTTGAATTGCATAGTGATGACATATACTGTTAGAGTTTTCATCAAGAAGTGCAAACTATCCAAGAATTATAAGATGATAAGCATATCCAGGTATGAGCTATGATGTTTTATATGATACAAATTTAAATAAGCTTTGTGAGCCATGTTAAATGTCTATATAACAAGTATAATGATTATACAGTCTGTTATCTTAAAAGATAAGTTGTTTCCTAGTGTGAGGTGACAAAATAATTAATGAACCATGTGAGATATGTGAAATATTTGTACAACAAGTGCGACGAATACCTTGGTAAGAGGACCTAGAGGTAATAGTTACCTATTATAGAGGTAACAATGCTTAGTGATGATCTAAGGGTTTGAATACGCAGATCTAGTAATTGTGATGATGATGATATGAAGGAATGAGAATTCCCAGTATTGTGATAAGGGACTAAGATCCCGAGTGTCATACATTCAAAGTGTTCCAAGGATCTTAAAAGTACTACCACCTTCTTTATAGCATCCATTATAATTCATGTTTGAAACTTGCTTGATTCTAAAAGATATTGTAATGTACCTAATTAATCAAGTTAAATCTCATCATGTAGTTGCACTGACCATAGATCCATTCAGTGTCAGAAATTGCTAATGGTGAAATGAGTTTAACTTGGAGAGCATATTTTTGAATATGCAAGGGTGAAGGACAAAGTATATCCATATGTCCTAATGATGAATAGATGTCACACCTTCCTTATTTATCACGGGATGATGTGAATTTCTTGACCAAATGAGAAATTGATGTGTAAATCCTTCTTCATTCTAAGTGGTATCAGGATTGAAGTATAAAATCTCCCAAACAGGTGAGGAATTGATGTATAATCTTCCTTATCCTTATAATTTGGGAAATCTCAGTGGTCTTCTCCTGAAGGTAGTACATGCTACGGATATAACTTTATAGCAAAGATGTCACTATACCCCCGACATGCTATTTGCAGATGACACAAAATGTCCTACCAGTAGCTGACATGAGATGTCCTGCTAAGTTGTCTCATACTGATTGAGATGGGTGAGGTCTTGACAGTCGACTCTGCCATTGACCTTGTATGGTACCGATTTCGACTTACTAATGGTCAGTTGGAGCATGAATGGTATACTTCATCTCCTCAGGGCATAAGTGTGATTGTAATATGTAATCAGTTGTGTAGTGTATTTCCTTAAGGATCGAATACGGAATACATTGGTTGATGTACACTCATTTTTATACATCTTAGTTGAATAGATGTTATTTATGTTTCTTTATATTCATTGTAAAGTGAATAGATGGTTTATTGATCTACCATAGATAGATGCATCATTTTTAAGTGAAGAGATTATTCTGTTCTACTTATACAATGATTAATCCTACTTGTTAATATAAAAGAACCTTTGCTCAGTTTTATACTGCTTACCTGTGATAATAATATTATCGGCGGAGAGTTATATCTCTCCCTGGGACAATTGTCTCACCCTGTGGGATCCACAATTTTTAGGTGGACGTGCACGTGTCGGTAGAGACCTTACTGCAGAAGGAGAGCAGTAGCTGGGACAGCAATAATAGCTCAGGTTGAGTGTACTGTCTGTCGTGTCTTGTAGATAGATGTCCTATGTGTCATCTCTATACTCTCAGGTCCTTGGAGTCAGTACGTAATGGTTTCATGAATGATCTAAGATTTTGGCTTGTATGCCTCGAGGATTTATGTTGCTTCAGTATATGTTTTGATAGAGCAGCTGTTATATGTTGTCCTCGAGATGAGATGAAATAGTGTATGTACAATGTGAATCATGATATGTATAAGTTTTGGATCTCTCAGTGAGTGTTTCCTAGAATTGGATCTCCTTGTAAAATGGTTTTAATTTATAGTGATTTTGTTAATCCTCTACTTATGGTTATTCCGTAATTATTACTAGTGATGGCTTGGTTTGTTTCAGATCTTCACACTAAACATGTTTATGTTATTTTTCTACTAATAAGGATATCATAATAAGGATCTGGTCTGATTTTCATATTTTACTAGTGACTGGTCTATTTTATGATTAATAAGTGGTTTAAATCATCTAATTAGGCAATAATGAGAAAAGGTCTACAACTGATAAATAATATTAAGATCAGAGTCCACATTTAGTTTCTAAATGATATTAGGGTTTAGACTTGTTTTTATCAGATTTAATCTCAACCATTTTCTAAGTATACTATTTAAATGTAGCATTCTCATCTAAATTAAATATCATCAACATAAGTGTCTCAAAAGTCTGATATAGGAATTTTATAAGAAACGTGTCATTTTTCTGTGTCCAGGGGTATTTTGGGGAGGATTATTTGGATAAGTGAGTTATTTTTAACCACATTTCTAAGATCAAATCTATTTCTGGGAATTTGGATGCAAATTTCCTTTTTAAATTTCTTTGGGTCGTTGATCCATCATGGGGATCTATTGGATGCCTTCCATGTCACCATAAGAGTGGGGCATTGTTCAACTGCCCTGGTCTAGACCAGCTGGTTTTTCTCCCTCTTTCCCCCTTCTCTACTCCATTGCACTTTGGGTTTCATCACCCTCTGGCTTTCTCTCGCCTCCGCTAGAGTTCCCACGGCCTGATGCTCATCATCTGCCTGGTTATAGGAGCGCCGACATGGTCCAGTGAGGATTCAAGCTAATCTAGGTCATCTCTCCTCTACCTTGTGACCCCGTGATGACATTTCTTCCTCCGTGTGCGTCAGGCTTTCTATAGCCGAGCACCATAGTCTACAACAAGCTTGACCTCCAGTGAGAAATATTATTCTACATTGTCCTCCTCATCTCTGTAGCATTCCACAGACAGTGATTTTGAGTTCGTGGCTATAGGGAAGACCTCAGTAGGGCCAAGAGAACACATTGCTGGGCTTTACAATGCTTGTGTGTTCTTCCTATCCATTGGGAATCAAATCTGACCGTCTCTATTCACTTTGGGACTGGGTCATGGTGAGGAGAGGCAAAAAGGATCACCACAAGTAAATGATCTCTTGGGCTTTGTCTACTTTCCATAGCTTCAGGCAGTCATCAAGGTATGCTCAGAGAGAATCACTGGCCCCTCCCTGCTAAGAAGAATAGGAGGAAGATGGGCCTCAAGCATTCTCTACAAGAAGATAGTGCCGAGGAGGGGCTTTGGGGATCTGGGATCTTGGAGCCTGTACTGATGACCAACATCAAATCCAGGTTTTCCATCTGGGACTCCACCTCCAAAGCATGACAATGGAGCTAGACCTCTTTCCATTCAGCCATTCTCTCTCTGACTTTGGATAGTTCTTATCTTGGTTTGTGTCCAGTGATTGAGAGTTTGGGGTATGAGGGCTCATTTTCCCTGGCTATTCTAGTGAAACACCTAATTCTTGGGGTTGATGGACCGCTCCAAGCATTACGGAGATGATAATGAACTATCACGTGCTCAGTCTTTCCAAGAGTGGTGGATCGGGCAATAGCTATTGGAAATCTCAGTCATCCGCAAGAAGCGGAGCTTGAAGACAAAGTCAATGCCATCTATTCTTATATAACAAATACATGAAATCCTCATCTCCAGGCTAAGGGTTACACCCAATTAAAACCATGCCCCTTTGCTTTGTGGGTTGGCTGCATAACATCATTGCAAATCAAGTCTAGTTTAAAAATCATTTGAAACCCTAGTCATTCAATCAGAGTTCAAACAACAATACCTCCCAAACGACTAACCCAAAAGTCATGAAATTTTAACCATGAATTCATCATCACATAAAGCCCCATGTTACCAAGTTTGAACTCAAAATTCAAGATTTGGTCATATAACTAGATTCCTCAGATAACCTCATAAATAATTGTATTAACCTCAAATACAAGTCAAATAATGAACTTTCTTGATAGAAGATTCAATCCATGTTGAAATATAACGATGCATCCCAGGGTTCCTTTTTCAACTATATAATTAACATTCATAGACTTCCAAATGTTATATTGGGTAATAAAAAACCTTAAAATTTAGGGTCATCACAAATTATGACGAATGTTTGTGTGATATGTCCTGAACTAGAGTGAATACAGTTGTTTTATGTGTGATCCCTAGAGGCTTGTCTCACCCTATATGTCCTTGAAAGTACTAAACTCTAGAAACAAAGAAGGAGGTTTCTTATACGGATGTGTAGATGATATACCTTCTCGGTGAGGGGAAGAGAGTTCCTCTAAGGCCCCTAAACATGCTTAATGAGTTTAATAAGCTTAATTTTTATAATTGAATTATTATAAACCTAATATAACCTTTTGATATGATTTTAAGTCATAAGCAAATATTAATTTTCAAATTTGGTCCAATTTGGGCACTGTTTGGTCAAGTTATGCAATTTTATGCACATTTTGGACTTTTCTACAATCTACCCAATTGAGAGGTTTTCTTTGCAATTTATCACTTGCATTATGTTACTTGGATATTCTCTCATAATTCTTGAGCTTTTTGAGCCATGGGTCACCTATTTAAACCTTGGTTTGAAGGTGTTTTCTCCAAGGGTATTTTATAATTTACCCCTTCATGGATGAGCTACCTTTAGTAGCTATCAACTAATGGATTATTTGTTTTGCTTGGAAATTCAAGAAACGAGGGATATGCATGTATCCATGGATGGTGGGAGAGCTTATCATGTGTGTGCTTGTATATTCTTAATGGTTTAAGGCCATGGACACTTGGAAAGATACTAGAACTTCAACTTTTTCTTTTTCTTTTTCTTTATATTAAAGTTTCATATACTTATCCCTTAGTACCAAAACGATCCATTTGGTCTCCACCACTTCCCTCCTTCTCCCAACCTCGTTCTCCCTCTATTCTGCTGTGAATTTTCCTATCCAAGGAAGAAGAAAGTGGGGATCTTCTTGGAAAAAGAATCTAGGGTTGCAATTGATTTCCTTTTTGGGCTTAAAAAGCTTCTTTCTAGTGATCTTGATATAAAAGAGTAAGAATCCCCTTTTCCCCTCCATTTATTTCTTTGTTATCCTTCTTAGACCTTCCTCCAGGTAGAAACCTTGTTGTTCCATTGTAGAAATTGCTCTAAAGCTCTAAAACCCTACCTTTCTTGCTCCTTATGCTTAGGGTTTGCTCATTTGATGAAGAAAGGTGCTAGATGGACGAGTTCATAGATTATGCTTGGATTTTTTACCCTACTTGCTCAAGATTTCTTCTGTGTTGGGTTTCATCCTCTCATTATAGGCAAGTTTTATAACTTTCTCCACGTTTATTGCTTACCATAAGCTTTCTAGATCATGTTCTTGCTTGAAAATGACGATCCATGCACAAAAATGCTATGCTTGACTTGGATTTCGATTTGTATAATGTTCCCTGTTCTGATTTCAGTTATAGATGAACATGTGATCATGTGTACGTTATTCCTAAGGTATAATATGACTTGGATCAGGTTGGTTTGACAACCTGTGGTGCTAATCACCTATCAACCAATGGTCAATTTTAGGGTTTTAAGTCGGTTTCTTCTATAAACCCATGGCCCGATGATGGTACCATTGCAACAACCCTATGGTGTTGTCTTCATGACAATGGATGGTGGTAAACAAGGGTTTCAACTGAAATTCACCCCTTAGGTCATTTTTTAGCCTAATGATTAACAACTAAGTACCCTAATGATGCTATCAATCAATTGTGATATTAGTTTGATATTCGAGGCTGATTAATGAATATAGTGATGATCTAACAACCTACACTGACTTAATGGTCACTAATGATGGTAGATCAGGTCTCCAAAACCTATGGTGAGTTAATCATATAGTTGTAGCATCAATTAAGCCTTAGACCAATGGTTTCTTGGGTAACTTGATGCAATGGTCGGACCTATACTATAATTGATGGTTTTAATATATGAACTTGACCCAATGGTCAAGATATAATGTTTATTACTCCAATAAAGTGGAATGATGGCTAATGTAATATGTTGGTCCTAATATTGTGATTTAGATGGTTTCCTTTATGTGATCAACTTAAGGAGCTTACTTGTTGACAATGGATGGCTTGTTTTAAATAAACAGTCGATAGTGGGTTTTACCCTACTCTCAGTGGAACTCTTTATGTCGTTAATCAAGGAATGTCTAGGGTTTGATGGTGAATATTTATAGAGCACAAATCAAGGACTTTATGGGTGGTTTATCCAAGGTGTTTACTTATGTAAACAACCAATGGTCTTACCTTTTAAACATCCAATGGTTCTGGGTGACATTGTTGTATGGTGATATGTGTTGAATAATGATGGAACAAATGGATGGTTACCCATAATAAGGTAGTCTTACCTATTCACTCATATGAATAGAAGGTATGATAATCATATTGTGTTGATATGTAACCATAATGAGGTATAGCTTGTTATACCTAGCTTTAATATAACTAAATGATGGTAATTGGGTATGAATTGTCCTTGAATGGCTAATACAATCATGAAGTACTATGTTAATGTTGTTGAAACCCTAGTATGGTATAACCCAATGGTTACACCTTGATTTATGTGTGGGTTCATACTTGAGAATAGTATGGAATGTGATGGTGATGCTTCACCTTATGCATCCATGATCCAATGGGGATGTCGTGAGTTAGGGTTTGGGTATAAGTGTTGATTAGTGACATTAATATAATTTATCTTGTTAAACCTAACTCTAATGCAAATAGATAAAGATGAGTATTCATGTTTAAAATTCTTATATGATGGCATGATGGTGAAATAACCTCCTTAACATGATCATAACCTTAATGTGTTAATTGGTGGTTGTCATAGCCACATGGTTGATACTTGCTTTTGCGAAACATGTGCATTATGAATATGATGAGGGTCAATCATATCTAGATTCCTTGCATGTTGATGTAATAAAGGAATGTTCATCATGTTAATATAACCCTGCTATTATTATTTATGAATATCTTCTAGCTCATTAATGCAATATTGTGCTGATCTTGTGTATTATATGTAAGTGATGATGTTTAGCCTTGTTATAAGGCATGAAAAGATAATGATGATCTTGCAGGGAATAGTATGATGGTCTTAATGAACTTTGGGCATGGTTGAGCCCTGAATGAGGTGTAATCCTCTTATGTTGATAAGGGTTGATACCTTGTGATATTGTGAAAAGGATTTATATCTTGTGATAGCATGATGACTAGTGTGGTCTCATGAATGGCATGTAAATAGTACCATGTGATGATGAGATGAGAAATTATGTTTCATATATTTTTATATCTTTTAAAAGTTGTGATATTTATATGCTTGCTAGAATTGAATTAGGGTTTGTATGCCCACTTGTTTAATGTAGCCTTAATTCACCCAATTGTCATAACTAATCAAGTGCAACTCTAATCATGTACTACCCTGTTCCGTAGAACCATCTTCAGTGTCAGAACTTGTTGGATGGTGAAACAAGTATTCCTACAAGAAACTCGGAGTGCACACTGTTGAGTATGTGGGGGTGGCATGTTGAGGATATATCCTTGTCATCCACAATACAGACTTTGGAGGTTGTTTATAGTCATGCCTCATACATCTGATGTGATTGAGAATGGCAGCAGTCGTGTCTATGTGATTATAACATGATGTGATTAAAGGACAACTACAGTTGTACCTCAATGATTGGGTTTATATACCCTAGTTTCTAGTGTCATGACATGTACCAAGGGTGGACTAGTGGTTAGCATCCTGACTATAGGTCATTGTGGTGGCAGTTTGACTGATATGTCACTGCCTTTTTACTCATACTGACTGAGGGGAAGAGATCTTTGGATATCGGCTCTCCTAGATCTTGTATGGAACTGAATAGCCCTTCACAGGGGTCAGTTGGACTTTGAATGGTAGGATTCAAATTTCCCTGGGTGTAATAAAAGATGTAATATAGCCGTGTAGCATATTTGTTTAGGGTTATACACCACATTTCACATTAGATGATAACCCTTATTTGTTATCTTTACATAAATATGATGCTTAGTGCAATTAAGAGATAGTAGATACACTTAGGTTGTGGATATTCTTAAGATTGTAGATGCATATATACAGTAGCTATGCTTGTGTTGATAACTATACTGCTACTGCTGATTATAATCATGATGCTAGCTATCTCATATTGTTAGTTATGTTTAGCATGCTAACCATGCCTTTGTAACCAGAGATGCATATATTGCTAATCATGCTTATCTAGATAGTTGTGCTTATGTTTTGAGCTCTTCTTATGATGTTGATATGTTCAACCAATTAGACATTCTGATGTTGTTAGCTATTCTATGTTACTAGACTTGCTCATGATGCAAGATATGTGTATGCTACGGAATTGCGTATATTGTCAACAACGTAAAGGATGATAGTCTGACTAATGATGATAGTTATTATCTTCTCCTTTATGTATTTTGTTAATCATCAGTATTGCTGATCTTATTTGTTATATCTGATTAGAATACTTAATTGTTTAATTACTTAAAAATGTTGTGATCAATAAATGTTGTTGGTGGTTATATCTCTTGCTGGGACATGGGTCTCACCCTTGTGGTTCGCCACATTGTTTTAGGTAATTGGAAGTGACGAAAACAAACATGTGGCAGCAAAGAGAAGCTATAGTAATGAATCTTTGATAAAGTTGATTAGATGTCTAGTGTGTCCTAGAGTTGTCCTTGTACTCCCAGGTCCGAGCAGGAAAAGTTTGTATATGGTGTTTCAAATAAATCAGACTTTTGTTAGCATATTAATTCTTGTTTGTGTGGCATATATGATTATTATTCTCCTGTATATATATTTTGTGGCTAAGACAATAGAAAAATTTGTATGAAATTCTTGGCATTGTATGGATACAAGAAAGATGTTGGGATCTTATGCAAATGTTTTTGAGTGGGTGTTGATGTTGAAATCAGTTTTAATTTACCCATATTTTTGGGTATGTGATTCATTAGTGATTGATTGTGTTTTATGTTTTAAGTAATTTCATTTAGTGTAATGGGTTCTCATAGTTCCAATATCCTAGAGATGTGCGGAATGAAAAAAAAGGATTGTAAAGCCTCATATTGAGATTAGGAGTTCCTTGTGTATGACCCTAAGGGTTGTTTACATGAAAGAGAAATCTACAAAGATATCAAGTGTTGGTTTGGTACGTGCTTGAGTGGCTAAGTCATGCACTGTAGATGACCCAAGCTAAGGAGGTAAATTTGAGGTTAAGACCAAAGAGGGGAAGTGGTGGCATCTAGTGCATATAATACCAACAAGGTTGAGTGAGTTCATAAATATTAAGCATGGTACCCCCTCAAGTATTAGGTTAAAGGAAACCCTGATTGGACTATGATATATGTTTGATGATCCACTCATACAAGTTGGTCCAGCACTACCATAATATCATAGGTACGTTTGAAACTGGTCCAACCTTAACAGATAACAAATAGGATCTCTACTCGATGTTGGTTAGCCACCTGCATGAAATATGATAAAGGAAAGTGACTAGCTAACTTCATGATGAATATTTTTTAGGGAACACAACTTGGCATTAGGAACTAAATATGGAATAATGACCACAAAAATATTGAACATGGATACAGTTGACTCAGGGATACCTGATGAATAAATTTGACTTCTTCCAAGCGCACTTCATCTATTTAGGATTACTTTGTGGAACAGATTAAATAGGGAACACAACTTGGCATGAGGAAGTAAAGATGGAATAATGACCACAAAAATATTGAACATGGATATAGTTGACTCAGGGATACCTGATGAATAAATTTGACTTCTTCCAAGCACACTTCATCTATTTAGGATTACTTTGTGGAATAGATTAAATATTGTACTTGACACTTGACATTAGATAGTGTTTGTGACACCCGTTGCCACACAAAGTGAGATTACTCTAAACAAATCTCGGAAACAATACTAAATAAGAGGATTAAGAAAAACACTAAAAATTAAAACCGATTGCACATGGCACCAACATCAGAAAACTTGTGACATATAGATCCATAACCAGCCATCTTTATCATATATCTCATAAAGCGTCATGATTACAACATGTCCATAAAAGACTACTTGTCACATGTGGTCTCTATTTCTACTCCATATACATGTACATCAGCCAACTATATACAACAAGGGCGCATAAACAAAAAACTCCCTTCAATACCACCATCACAAAACACACCAAACTATCCCCAGGACCAGAGTGTACAGGGCCGACTCGATGACTCTAATAGTAAAAGACCAACAAGGAGCACACTCAACCTTATCAGCTACTGATCTTAGGATACTCCTCCTTAGCTGCACGATCACCACCATGTCATGCACGACCACCTAAAAGATGTGGAAACCCACAGGGTGAGGCCAAAAGTTTGAGTGAGAGATATAACTATCTACCAACTCTATTAAAGCACAGGTAAAGAAACTAAAGAATCGAAGTAAATCTACAACTATGTTAAGCAGACCCAATTTTTGATATAAGTAGGGAAATTATCATCGTCTAAGCAGATGAGGTATCTATAACAGAGCAGATAATCATTCTTAATCATCATAAGCAATTGCAATTGGATTGTAGAACATCTTATCATCACTAAAGGAATATGAAGAACATGTATATCCACAAACAACTGAATTATACAAATGCAAACAAGGCCTCATACAATTTTTTTTATCCTAAACATGTACACTACAATGTTGGTTACGTGTTTTATTATGCCCCAAGGATTTGATTTGTACCACCCAAATCCAACATACCACTACTAAGTCAAAATCGATGCCATACAAGGTCAATGGAAGAGCCAGAATCCACGACCTCTCCAACACCTCTCGATCAACACGAGAGTAACACCATAGAGACATGTTAGTCAACTGCATAAGTGACTCATAGTCAATAGAAGGATCAGCTCACGCATGGCCTTCCACATATATCAACACCTAGCCCATCTTGGTACATGTAACAACGCTAGAGGAACAAGCTCATGCATGGCCGTTCTAACAAGGAGTGGCTCACGCATGGACATCCATATCACAACGAGATCAGCTCACGCATGGCCATCTCATACAACCTAAAATTAAGGATGCAAAAGAATACTCGACTTGCACCCCACATATTAAAAAAATGTGCTTCGAGTGAAACTCACTTCACCTGTCTAGCAATTAAGGCTGACACTGGAAAGGATCTATGGCACAGGGAACTTACATGATTAAGGTTCCACTTGATTAGTTAGCCAATTGGGTGTCTTTTAGTATCAATCAAGTTATAACCTCTAAAATAATAACAAACCCTACAAGATAAGGGCATAACATACTTTCAATAGATGTAAACATATAGGGCGTGAGCTTGTCACACTATCACCACATAATGTTTGTATCATTTCCATTCACAATACAATCACCACTATTACACAGCCTCTTAAGGATAT
This sequence comes from Alisma plantago-aquatica, assembly GCA_963693085.1. NCBI lineage: Eukaryota > Viridiplantae > Streptophyta > Magnoliopsida > Alismatales > Alismataceae > Alisma > Alisma plantago-aquatica. Next base: position 589,244,165 of record OY856415.1, read on the forward strand.
TACCAATGTCACATCACTATGGGATATCAATCCCTTAATCATAGCACTAGAGGGTACCACTTCACAATAGGCATCAGACCATTACCAAGTCATAGGACCCATTTACATCATTCATGTATTACAAGTATTTCAACATGCCTTATAAAGGCTCATTCAACCAGTGTCACATCATACTCACCATAGCATGCACCATCTATGATATCCAAGTTCACATAACCTACATGATTAGAAATTGATTGAGAAAGAGGAAACATATAAATCAATGTGTCACATCACTATCTCCCTGTGCCTCCATTATTCATAATCATTACCATAGCATACCCAATCAAAGGTATGCATTCAACCTGCAAGGTTAGGGGTTCAAAGAAAAAAGAGATAATATCATAACATACTTTCCGTTCCAAGAAAGAGAAGCAAACATGTCACATTACTCATCATTGGGATTAGCATTTTCCCTCCATTGCCGATTAGGGTTTGAAACCTAAATTCAACCACTAATCCTAGGTTCACCATTTCCCATCATCTTGAAGCATCCTTAGGGTTAAAGAACATGATTAGGGTATATTATTAGATGTTATACAAACAACACGTTATGTGATTTATGTATTACTTACACAAGGATATCGTCATGTACCCAAGCATACATCTCAACCACCTACCATCATCATGTCTCGACCAGTCCACATCACTAGGTCGCAACCTCATGACTTAGTTAATGCCATGATCGTGACACATCGGGTGTCTCAACTATGACACCTAGGGTTAGAGTTCCATCACCAAAGAGATAACACTTGTCACGACCTCTCAGACCATAGGTATCTCGACCTCAAGAAGAGTCATGGCTATTTCGTTCCCAAGACATGGCATCATGTCACGACCTAAGACCATATGTCGAGGCCTCTCTCAAAGGTGTGTCATGACCAAAACTAGGGAAACAACCTCACCAAAATAGGGGTCAACATGACCATCAATCCTCAAGTGTCGTGACCTAAATCAACACTAGGTACAACACATCAATAGGGAATCATCTTGCCCAAGATGAAGTATGGTCATAACCAACATGGGGTATGTGCCTTGACCTCCCCAAGGGATGATGTCAAGGTCTCAAAATAGATACAAGACTAAGGGAAAGCCATAATGAACATTAAGGAAAAGGCTCATACAAAATGATCACCATAAACCCTAGGTCATATATCATGATACCACATGGAAGGTTCTCATCTAAGAGAAAGGAAACCATGAATAAGGTTCCCGAAATAGAATCTAAACTTCCCTTAACATCAAGATACACGAACATCATGCATGTGGGAAAAATTAAGGTTAAAAGGATAGAGGAAGATCACTATAACACCACAATCATCAAAATTAGGTATGTGAAATTAGGGTTTTGGATTTCATCAAACCAAGCAAGATAATCACTACCAAACAAGTTCTATAGATTATGATCATCTATTATCATGTTAGGGAAATGTTTCAAAGAGAGAATGTAGTATCTTGCATGTATGAAATGGTGCAATTAATAGAGAGGGAAAAGAGTTATATAACCCACCTTAAGATGATCACCACCAAGAGCTCCAAACTCCAAGATCAAGAGCTCCAAGCACACAATCCAAGGGTTGAAGAACCTTAACCAATAGCTCCAATCTTAGACACAAGAGTACCTCAAGAAGGAGAACACACCAAGGTTAAAAGCTATCCCAAGGAAAGAAGCAAAGAAGCTCTTGGCCAAAGCAAAAGAGAAAAGGAGAAAGAGAGGAGAAATCCTCTTCACACTTGGGGTCTTGTAAAAACATGGTCTATGACCCTTGTGATGAGGAGTTTCTCTCCCAAATGACAACCATGGAAGAACCATTGTCTAGGGCTAAGAAAATATAGGAAGATGGAGGTAGGAGATCAAAAGGAACGTCAACATAGAAGACAAACACTTACCAAGGATGGAAGATGAGCTCAAATCACCACCACCACCATATGTAGGAGGAGGTAGATCCCCTAAGATCTAAGAACAAGAAAAGGAGGAAGAAGATAGATGGAAAAAAGGGTTGCAAACAAGGAAAGATAAGAGGTTATATAGATGAAAGATGAGAGAGAGCACATAGGGTGAGGTGTCAACACACTAAAGAACCAAGGGACACTTTTCCTCACAAAAGACCAACATGCACCCACATGCAACCAATTAAACATGACATGAAACACATGGTGATACACGCTAGGTAGTGTCTCGACCACCATGTCAACCTACATGGTCACGGTCATGGCCATACTAGTGTGCACCGCCCACAGTCGCGACACCACCATCTAGGTCGAGACAAGGTACCACCATCAACCCTAGATCGAGACAACATATTCTATGTCATCTGTCTCGACCCAAAACCACCCTAGACTATCTAGGTCATGACCCTAAATTCTAGAGGAGGTGTCTAGACCATGAAAACCTCTAAAAAAGACTGATGCATGGGTTTTGAGTCACTTTTATATGCTTATTTTATATCTGTTTTATGCATGTATTTGTTATTTTCTTGATTATATTTGCATAATTCACTATAGTTGGCCTTTAAAATCTTTTTGCATCAAATTATACTTCTTTTATCATATTTATATGATTTTATATAATCCCCGGACTTATACACATGTTTCGGCACTTTTTCAGGCACTTTTGCATTGTCCAGAGTCGATACTATCGACCCTGGTGTCGATAGTATCGACATTTCATCAGAAAGAAACTCCAAAACGTGATCTTGGAAGGAAAAACCTGTATCATGGTCGATACCATTGACCTGGGGGTCGATACTATCGACAGCGTCGGGATCTGGCGATTTTCTGCACTAAAATGGAGCGTTTTAATCCGACGGTTGAGCTTTTTCGGAGCCGTAAAGTGGTCCTATGACCTAAGAAGAGCATGGCCGGCCATGGGGGGATCTCATAGTGTGTTGTACAACATCCAAGAAGGAGGTAGAGAGAGAGGAGACAAGAGACGAAGGCCATCAACTGAGCAATCCGGGCACCTCCGACGGGCGATTTTGCTGCCAGAAGACTGTAAAATGCACATTTCTCGAGGAGGATCTCCAGGAACACCTTTGTATCAAGGATTACATGAGTTTTCTCCATGTTTCCCATGTTTTTCTTCTCTACTCCTATGTATTTTCCATTGTCAACCATGCGGGGCTAATCCCCTTAATCTTTAGGACCGGGAGTAGCCCGGGGAAGCATTGTATGATGTTTTTATCATAGTAATTCATAATTTGTCTCCTAAATTTGTGGTATGCTTTCGTTTTCTCAATTATATTTTTATACTTAATCACCATAATGATAATCTAATGCCTTTAATTACTTTTAAAGAAGAATTAACGGTTGAAAAGAGACAAAATTCACATTAATTAACAAATCCCTTGAACAAGGTGATGTACGGTTAATGGTGGAAACCCAGAGGTCGATTCTAATGCACCTAGTTTAGGGTATAGGTTACTACGAGGGTGGAACCGACCTAGACATAGGTAGTGAATTGTACCACGACAGTGGGAAATTTTGACTACAGGCCACTACCTGGATTGAGAGATGAACCTGAGTAACTATATGGAAATTCATACAATGAAAACCTGCGGTTAAAGCACAATCCTAAAGATCTCCATTTGAATTGATTAAACTAAACCCTTAATCGATTGTTTTGTTTTATTTTATTTTCTTTTATTTTACAAATCTCAAACTCTTTTAATCAGTTTAGCTGATCGCAACCAGTTAGTAGTAGTCTACTGAAATTCACATTTCCCTGAGTTTGACTCGGGCCTCACAAGGCCTATATTACATTGATACGTATACTTGCGTTCTACGCACGGAAAAATCATGTCAAGTTTTTGGCATCGTTGCCGGGGAAACGGTGAATTTTAGCACTACGAGTGTTGTGAGCGACCACACTAGGCCACTTTTAATTCCTATATTTTTTTTCTTTTCATATTTTGAACTGAATTGCAAATCTTATTCCTTATTTTAATTATTAGTACCGGTTCATACACTACCATTTGAAATTTCAGGTACTAGTAAAGTAATAATGGGTGACGGAGTGGAAAATGAGGAGCAGACGATCTGGGAAAGGATTAAGGCTTCTTCTTCTTCTGCGCAGAAGGGGCCAATCAAGAAACAAGCTATCAACATACCCAGTTACAAGATTGATCCATGGCTTATTCAGTTGGTCAAATCGCAGGGTTTCCATGGACTAAAAAATGAGGATCCGGTGACCCACATCAGCACGTTCGTGAAAAATTGTGATATGATAAAGATTGACAGGTTCCCGCAAGAGACACTTTACCTGAAGCTTTTTCCCAGTTCTTTAGCGGGCAATGCTTGGGAATGGCTGCACAATCTGGATGATGAGTACATTGAATCTTGGGATCACATGGTTGAGGTGTTCTTTGAGAGGTTCTTCTCACCTGAAAAGACAAACGATCTAGTGAGGCAGATACACAACTTCAGCCAGCGAGCCGGTGAAACATACTCTGAAACTTGGGAGCGCTTCCAGATCATGCTGAGGAAGTGTCCACATCACGGCTTAGACAAGGAGAAGCAAGCTAAAATTTTCTACTTTGCCCTAAATGAACATGATAGGAGCAATTTGGACTCAGCAGGTTCTGGTTTCTTTTTGAACAACACAGGCACAAGGTGTTGGGAGATTCTAAGGAACATGTCCAAAAAGCAGTCTTGGGGTGAAAGAGATGCACCCGAGCAGGTTGGCATTACACATGAAGCAAAGGCCATTAAAGCGCTTAATGACAAGGTGGATATTATAGCCAAGAAGCTTCTAGAGAAAGAGGACAATGGGTCTGATGATGAAGCACATGCAAAGTATATGCATCAACAGGGATATAGAAATAACAATTATGATTGGAGGAAGGAACAAAATTTTCAGAAGCTGCAGCCTAGCCTAGAGGAAAAGAACAATGAATTGCTTAGCCAGGTGGTGAAACAAAATCAAGAGATGATGAGAACATTGGCCAAGCAGTTACAGTCTCAGGGCGAGATTTTGAATAAATTTGGGAAGACATTGCAAAGTCATGGAGCACAAATGAGGGCACTAGAGACGGATGTGACCCAAATTTCCAATGAAGTGGCGGCCATGAAGCATACAAATCAACAAAGACAGGCTGGGAATGCAGATGCTGTTCAAGCACATCATCAAGTGAAATATATATATATGATTTCTGAGGCAGAGCCCCCGGTGGTGGAGGTCCAGGACAAAAGCAAAATGATTTTTGATACGGAGGCTACGCCAAGAATACCGTATCCTCACAGTCATTATGGACTACCGGGCAGATGTTGTCCATTCAGAAAAATCCGCCAAGAGCACATCGTGGCCGCACCCGCACCTAGGCAAGAGGAGCAGGTGAAGGCCATGCGTCATGGTGAAGCTACAGTCACTGAGAGAGGGGAGTAGCCACAAGTCATGCCATCCACGGATGATGTGTCAAATCCTATCCTAGAAGGTGGCATTGAAGAAAGCTTAGGGGAGGAGACCCCTAAAGTTCCATATGTGCCACCACACAAGCGAGCGAAGGACCCAAACGTGCCTTTCTCAGATAGTCTGAAGCTGAAGAAAGAGCATAGGCACTACAAGAAATTCTTGGAGATGTTTAGGAAGCTCCATATTAATATTCCGTTAGTGGAAATGATAGAATAGATTCCAGCATATGGAAGGTTTATCAAGGACATAATTACCAAGAAAAGGCGGATAAAAGACACTAACATTTGTGTTGTTGATGAAAAAGTGAGTTCTATAATCCAAGGACGGCTACCAAGGAAGAGGAAAGATCCAGGATGTTTCTACATCCCATGTTCCATAAGCGGCCAACATTTTCCACAAGCACAATGTGACTCAGGGGCCAGCATTAATCTTATGCCACTGTCTACATTTCAAAAGCTTGGATTGAAGACACTAAAGAAATCTGCCATGACTATTGAGTTGGCGGATGGATCCATTGTGAATCCATAAGGTATATGCAAGGATGTACTAGTCAAGGTTGACAAATTCATCTTCCCTGTTGACTTTGTGGTCATGGACATGCATGAGTTGGAAGGAGGTGAGATGCTATTGGGAAGGCCGTTCCAAGCTACGACTGATGTAATCGCTACCATTGGGCGAGGTTACTTGACACTTGGGATTGGTGATGATAGAGTTAAATTCAAATTACCACATGACTCATTGGAGACATCTCTTGACAACCCAGGTTAAAGGTATCTTTATGTCAAGCCTAGGACATTAAACAAGGGCTCTTGTTGGGAGACAATCCAACTTTTGGTTCATTTTTATGTTTGGTTATGTTCTTTTATGTTTATGTACTTAGTTTTTGCTTAGGTTTTGACAATTTTTGTAAAAATGGTACCCTAACTCGTGTTTTGAAGTGTGCAGAATGTTAAGGTCGATACTATCGATACCCATGTCGATAGTATCGAGTTTGGATCAGTAAACGCTGAAGAAAAGTTGATACCATCGACCTTAGTGTCGATAGTATCGAGATTCCTGAAGAGTTTTAGAAAAATTGGTGACGGTAAAGTCGATACCATCGACCCTAGGGTCGATAGTATCGACACTTTTGAGTTCCCAAGCTTTTAGATACGTCGATACAGCAAAATTGCTGATCTTGGGTCGATACCATCGACCTTGTGTCGATAGTATCGACACCTGCAGGACAGCTACATAAAACAGGCCGTAAAAGGTATCGAAACGAGATTTTTTTCGAACCGTTTTTTGCAGAGGAAAGATGGATGAAGAAAGTCACATCTTAGAACCACCAAGACACAAAAATGGGCCACAAAAAGGAGGGAGATAGCAAGCATCACTTGGTCCACTTGATCATCTAACCATCCTTCTTCACCACACTTCAAAGCGAACGGTACCGTTGTTCCACCTCTTAAGTGAGAATGTTGACTATGAGGCCATAGTCATATTCAAGCTTAGGGGGGGTGTTGGAACAACCCTCTATCTTAGTTTTTACTTACTTATTCATGTTGCTTTTACTTTTGAGATATTAGTTGTTTTTATTTCTATGTTTACTACTTTTGTAGGATCCACATCTATCTAGTGTAATATGTGGAGCAATAAATGCATGGTTTCAATTGGGAGTTTTACTCTTGGGTTGTGTGCACATAAAAAATGAGCATTTTGAGAACTTTTTGAGCTTATTCTTGTTAGTAATTGAGTTGCATAACTGAGGAAGTGCTTGGGTGAGTCAGCTTCAGGACATGGGGACATGAATGACCATCTTTATTGTCCAAGGAAAAGTGATTGGCAAGGATGTTTGATCCCAAACCGAACAAATGCTAACGTGACCTTAGACTAAAGTTTAAGAGAGAAATCCTTCAGTTACTCTGTACACAGGTCTTTAGAGAGGGACATATGATATTTTCGGAAGGTTCTGTCAATTAGTCTTGTGATCTAATCCACCGCAATTTCATTCACACTCCACCATAAGAAATGGGAGCACATTATTGTCTTTCACTTTTTGATTGCATCTCATGTAGATAGGTCTTGCATTATATCTATTTTCACATATTTTTTTTGCATGAAAATGAAAAAAAAAGGATAGAGTAGTTATACATGCACATTATCCTTAGGTGCGTGTCATTTAATTGCATAACTATCATTATGTAGTTGCATTTGCATCTTTTGAGCATATTGTACACCATGTATCTTATGTTACTCTGAAAACATTAAAGGTGGTGAGCTTGATCCATACCCTCCAAATAGAATGCTTCAAATGTATAATTTATGAAACAAGAAGTGAGATCGACAAATAATTCATTATCATCTATGAAAATAAGGGCTTGAAAAAAAATGAAGAAAAATTGAAAAAAAGAGAAGAAAAAAAAGAAGAAAAAAAGAATTGAGAAGTAATAAAGAAGAAGAGGGAGAAAGGAACATGTTCTCACCTGAGAACTAAGAAGAATAAGCACATGGTGTAGTTTTCATAGATATTCCATCTCACCTTGAGACAGAATGATAGTGCATGCATCATTCCAACAAAAATAGAGCATTAGGACATTTTCACTTGCATTTTGCATCATGATAGGTCATTAATTTTTGTATTGCATGATTGACTGTTATGTGCTTCCATCTTTTCCACAACCACCTATCCCATCCACCCGTTGCTCTAATCGGTAGGCCACCCATGATATTCTCCTCAATCATTAATATCAGGGGATCTGCTTCCATTTAGATGGTAGTTAGGAAATGAGAAACGTAGACAGGAGATCACAAGATGCATCAAGTATGGACCATATGAGTTTATCATATTAATTGCTTTAATTGATAGTGTTTCACTGATTGGGGGACAGACATATTTTACATAGGTCTTTGGTCGCCTGGATGGCAGTTAGTGTTCAGTGGTCAATGAGGGCCGGTTTTTGGAAAGAAAGTGGGGATGATGTAGATTCATTTCATGTATTTATGTCCTATTGCTGACTTATCTCAACCAGATCCAAAGTTTTGTTACTCGAGGATGAGCAAGGTTTAATCTTAGGGGAGTTTGATGCATGGGTTTTGAGTCACTTTTATAGGCTTATTTTATATCTGTTTTATGCATGTATTTGTTATTTTCTTGATTATATTTCCATAATTCACTATAGTTGGCCTTTAAACTCTTTTTGCATCAAATTATACTTCTTTTATCATATTTATATGATTTTATATAATCCCCAGACTTATACACATGTTTCGGCACTTTTTCAGGCACTTTTGCATTGTCCAGAGTCGATACTATCGACCCTGGTGTCGATAGTATCGACATTTCATCAGAAAGCAACTCCAAAATGCGATCTTGGAAGGAAAAACCTATATCATGGTCGATACCATCGACCTGGGGGTCGATACTATCGACAACGTCGGGATCTGGCGATTTTCTACACTAAAACGGAGCATTTTAATCTGACGGTTGAGATTTTTCAGAGCCGTAAAGTGGTCCTATGACCTAAGAAGAGCACGGACGGCCCTGGGGGGATCTCATAGTGTGTTGTACAACATCCAAGAAGGAGGGAGAGAGAGACGAGACAAGAGACGAAGGTCGTCAACCGAGCGATCCGGGCACCTCCGACGGGCAATTTTGCTGTCGGAAGACTGCAAAACACACATTTCTCGAGGAGGATCTCCAGGAACACCTTTGTATCAGGGGTTACACGAGTTTGCTCCATGTTTCCCATGTTTTTCTTCTCTACTCCTATGTATTTTCCATTGTCAACCATGCGGGGCTAATCCCCTTAATCTTTAGGACCGGGAGTAGCCCGGGGAATCATTGTATGACGTTTTTATCATAGTAATTCATAATTTGTCACCTAAATCTGTGGTATGCTTTCGTTTTCTCAATTATATTTTTATGCTTAATCACCATAATGATAATCTAATGCCTTTAATTACTTTGAAAGAAGAATTAACGGTTGAAAAGAGACGAAATTCACATTAATTAACAAATCCCTTGAACAAGGTGATGTACGGTTAATGGTGGAAACCTAGAGGTCGATTCTAATGCACCTAGTTTAGGGTATAGGTTACTACGACGGTGGAACCGACCTAGACATAGGTAGTGAATTGTACCACGACAATGGGCAATTCTGACTACAGGCCACTACCCAGATTGAGAGATGAACCTGAGTAACTATATGGAAATTCATACAATGAAAACATGCGGTGAAACCGCAATCCTAAAGATCTCCATTTGAATTGATTAAACTAAACCCTTAATCGATTGTTTTGTTTTATTTTATTTTATTTTATTTTACAACAACTCTCAAACTATTTTAATCGGTTTAGCTGATCGCAACCAGTTAGTAGTAGTCTACTAAAATTCATGTTTCCCTGAGTTCGACTCGGGCCTCACAAGGCCTATATTACATTGATACGTATACTTGCGTTCTACGCACGGAAAAATCATGTCAAGTTTTTGCGGTAATACATAAGTGTATGTGAGGCCCGAGTCGAACTCAGGGACACTGAATTATCGGAGACTACTACTAACTACTCACAATCATCTAGACTGATTATAAAGTTGGAAGTTGTTGTAAAATTAAAAGAAAATGAAATAAAACAAAACAAAACAATCGATTAAAGGTTTAGTTTAATAAGTTCAAGTGGAGATATTTAGGATTACGGTTTCACCACGGGTTATCATTGTATGAATTTCTATATAATAATTCAAGTTCATCTCTCAATCCGTGTAGTGGCCTGTAAACAGAATTGCCCACTGTCGTGGTACAATTCACTACCTATGTCTAGGTTGGTTCCACCATCATAGTAACCTATACCCTAAACTAAGTGCATTAGAATCGATCTCTAGGTATCCACCATTAACCTTGCACCACCTTGTTCAAGGGATTTGTCAATTATTGTGAATTTCGCCTCTTTTCAACCAATTAATTCTTCTTTCAAATAATCAAAGGCATTAGATTATTATTATGGTGATCAAGCATAACAATATAATTGAGAAAACGAAATTATACCACGGATTTAAGAGATAAATGATGAATTACTATGATAAAATTGTCATACAATGATTCCTCAGGCTACTCCCGGTCCTAAAGATAAAGTGGATTAGCCCCGCATGTTCATCTCAGAGCAAAACATGGTAGAGAAAAAAAAACATGGAGAAAAATGTGATTGAGTGGTGAAACCCCTAAACGGAGAAGATCCAAGCGGTCCTTGGCGTAGAATGCACGATCTCCAGCCTTTTGGCGGTGGAAAACATCTTCTTCGGTGCCCGGAATGACTGGGGCGTGCTTCTGGGCTCTATCCTTCTCTCCACACCTTCTCGGGACGTGTGCAGTGGCTAATGACATGATAGATTGCTCTTGGCCGCCGTCATTAGGTATAATCACCGAGTTAGGTCGCTAAAATATCATAGCCGTCGGATTTAGATCGATATGAAGCAAACTTGTATCTGACGGTGTCGATACTATCGACGCGAGTCGATAGTATCAACTCTGCACGGTATCGGTTGTCTTCTTTTCTTTTCTTTATTGCGACTGATGCTGACTCGATACCATCGATGAGGGTCGATGGTATCGACTCTCTTAGGCGTCACTTTTGTCTTTTTCCGTCACTGAAGCTCCTCGTGTCGATAGTATCGACTTTAGGGTCGATAGTATCAACTGTCTTCTCGCCAACAACCTGATGGTATCTCGATACCATCGACATCTGTGTCGATAGTATTGACTCTGTGATGCTCCTTGCGGCTGGCAACCTGGGGTTGTTTCGATGGTATCGACCACTGTCGATGGTATCGACAGTAGTAGATATTTGTTTTTCCTGAAATTGCAACACAGAACCACATGAGCCAAAATAAAACATATTATTGTATTCATTTATGCTCAAAACACTAAAATAAGGGTGATTTGACATAGAGAAGGATCATAGACCAAAATAAATGAATCATGCAATATTAACCACCAAAATGACTAATAAATGCATAAAACACAAGTAAAATATGTCTATAAATGCGACTCAAAATCATCGCATCAAACTCCCCTAAGCTTGAACATTGCTCGCCCTCGAGTAACAAAACCTCAGAATAGAATTGCGAGGGTCAACTAAAGAACAAATCATCACAACAAACATCACCACATGATCCCCACCAGACATTCACATTCCGACCCTTACCAACCACGGAATGATAATTTCCCTAAAGGTGACAATAATCATCCATAAAAGATATCCACCTCAGAATTGATGAACACTATCATATAAGGCAGTTAACATAATAAAATTCTCCGGTTCAGACTCAGTGCATATTGTGATCTCCTATTCTACGTTGCTCGCCCTAACTACCATCTACATGGAAGCAGCTCTCCTGATTTTAACATGTGAGGAGAAAATCACAGTGGCCTACCAATTCGAGCAACGGGTGGATGGAATGGGTGGCTCATGGAAGAAATGGAAGCATTATATGATTTCAACATGCACAAAGCAAAAATGACCTAAATGATGCATATGCAAGTGTAAATGCCCTAATGCCTACATTTGGGTGGAATGATGCATGCCCTAATGTCTCAAGATGAGATGGAATATCTAAGAGAACAACATCAGGTTCTTATTCTTCTTAATATGTAGTGAAAAGCATGTTCCTTTCTCCCTCTCATTCCTTTTTACTTCTCAATTCTTTTTTTTTCATTTTCATATTTTCTTCTTTTTTTCTCTTTTTTTATGTCCCTTATATCCAATAAAGACAATGAATTATTTGTCGGGCTCACTTCTTGTTGCATAACTATATACTTGCAACATTCAGAAGGTATGGAACAAGTTTATCACCTTTAGTACTTCAGAAGAAATAAGATACATGATGTGATCTAAATGCAAAAAAAATGAATGCAACTACAAAATGATACATGATGCATCTAAATGACATGCACTTGTCTTTTTATTTATTTATTTTCATGCAAAATATGTGAAAATAGTTGCAATGCAAATCCTATCTACATGAAATGTAATCAAGGAGATTAAAACCGTAATGTACTTCCAATTCTTATGGTGGAATATGGAAAACAATGAGGTGGCTAGATCACAAGACTAATTGACTGAACCTTTGAAAATTATTATGTGTCCCTCCTTATTGACCTGTATAACAATTAAGAGGTGTCTCTCTCTTACTTCAAATTAAGGTCTCATTATCATTTGGTCAGTTTAGGCTCAAACAACCAATTTCGTCCACTTTTCATGAATCATAGGAATATACAGTTGTGATTTTCTATTTTAGAGTTGACAAACCCAATCATTTTCTTAAGTTATGTGCTCAAAATTGAACAACACAAGCTTGCAAAGAACTAAATTTTTTTAAGTTTTCCCTTAATTCCCATGTACAAGAAAATGAGATGACACATGACTTAAGACATCCACAATTACACTAGATAGAATGTGGATCCTACGAACAAACTAAGATTGCAAAAACTAAATGACAAAAAGTAAAACAATAAAATCTAAAAAGTAAGAAAACTAAAGGATAGAGCTATTCCAACTCCCCCCTAAGCTTGAATTCAACTATGGCCTCATAGTAAAAAACAATCTTAAAGGTTGGAACAGAGATACCGATCACTCTTCTGGCAGAGGCGGGTACTGTGGGGTCGTGGGGTCCCAAGACGGGTATTGCCCCTGAAAGCTCGGATCATACTGGGGCATGGGTGGAGGTTGTGGATACCCCCCAAAGTAGTTTTGGCTCCAGTAATGATCGTAGAAGGGCTGCTGCTGCATCTCCATCCTATTCAACCTATCATGCATGAACTGTTGGTTGTCGAGGATGAGGTGCTCATTTTCAAAAATAGCCCTCTGGTTGTCAAGCAACCGGTTCGTCGTCTCCTGAATACTGGTATATGCTGCTGTGTGGTGTTGCTGCGTCTGTTGGATATCTTGCAGCATGGCATACATTCCTTGCATGGAGTAGACATCCTCTCTTTGTTGCGAGGGTTGTGGTGGCGGAGGCTGTGAAGAAGAAGATGCACCCAGATGCATGTGTGGACGCTTCCTAGGTTCCACTCGTGCCCGAAGAGGGCTGAAAGCCTCCTCTTCCTCTTCCGCCTCATCGTCGTCATTGTCGTTGTCGTCGTTGCCGCCGTCCTCATCTGAATTAGCAATGGCTATGATCGGCCATCAAAAATGCTGCGCACCCTCAATATGGAAGACGGGGTCTGGAAGTGAACATTCCTGATATGCTTGGTTGACGTGGCAGTGTGCATACGCCAATCCATCACGAAGAACGATGAGGTTGGAATGGTGAAGGTGATGCAAATTCACTTTGCTCCTATTGGAGAGAGGAGTCACTTGGGAGAAATTCAACCCCAGGTAGGAGGCCAACGGTGTGATGAGTCCTCCAAAATGGATTGGCACCTTCCGCGTACTCCTCTTTACTGCCAAAACGCGCGTCAAGAAGAACGGGCCCCAGTTGCACTCCTCTTTCTTCAGCAATTTGTACAAAGAAAAATAGATCCGCCTCTTGAAACTTGCTGAGAGACAGATCACCACGGCTGAATAGGGTGGTGCAGATCATGCGGTGAAGAATCCACATGAAAGGATGCTCGAAATCCTCTAACGCTGCGTTGTGGTAGCTCATAGATTTTCCCGGCGGCACAGTCACTAGCTCGGCGAAGATAGCATCATAATTAGTCTGGTTGTCTGGCCGCCGATACTGCTCTCTCCTGTGATTCCAGTTATAGATGGAGTTGAACTGCTTGAGGGTGAGAGTGTAATCATTGTTATACAGCCGGAAAGAAACATGGCCGTTGATCCATTCGTGGTCAGTGGTGATGACGTCATTCGGCACGACGCATATATCCAGCGACGCCATGAATTCTGTCACCAGCTCCTTGTATGTCGGCCATTCACCAAAGAACGGCTGGCCATCAGCATGGAATTCCATCTCATCGGGCCTCCTACCCATATGTCATGCTTGTCCCTTAAGAACGTAGGCCAGATTAGCCTCGAATCCCAGGTTGCGGATCATCTCCCAATCAACATAGCGAGTCGGCTCAATCTTGCGCTTCATTAATTCTTCATAGACCTTCTTGATTTCCGCAGAAGGATGGACAATCCGTGGATGTGGAATGGATGCAATCGGTGGAGGAACGAACACCGGGATCTCCATCGGTGTCGCGCGTGAAGAAGATGCGTCAGCGGTGTGCACCATTGTCGAAGAAAAGAAAGAATTAGAAGATGGAGCTCGGAGAAGATTATCTCCGCTCGATGAAGGCTTGGTGAAGAACACGTGTTGTGGATGCTCGTAGCCGGGCTCCGATTGCTCACAAAGATGCTTGGCACAAGTGGAGAAGGAATGCTATGAAGTTGTGACATCATATGACGACAATACATCTCTTATATAACTGTGGTCGGCATTGCTGTATACCCATCGATACTATCGACACAAATCGATGGTATCGACTCGGGTAGCACAATCTGTCCGCCGCTAGTATCGACGGTCGTCGATGGCTTGATGTGGGGGCCCGGATTGATTACGTGTCGATACTATCGACAGGTGTCGATGGTATTGACCTGTCCCACAGATTGACTTTCCTGACGTAGCGATCGTCGTTGATCTCCTCTCGCGGATGGTGATGTGTCGCGTTGATACTATCGACGCAAGTCGATAGTATCGACTTCTGGTTAGGGAAACACCCTCACGAGGCCCGGCCGCCACTCTCTACCTGTAACTGGGTCGATACCATCGACAGGCCCGTCGATGTTATCGACTTTACTAAGACGATTTCTTCTGAAAATCTTTAGAGATCTCGATGGTATCGACATGCATGTCGATACTATCGACCCCAACTTTGCGATAAACCTATTGGTGTGTCGATACTATCGACGAGGACGTGGATAGTATTGACGCAGTGCAATTTCTGCAGCCGCCAACATGTACCCATCTCGATACCATCGACACAAGTGTCGATTGTATCGACTCTGCCTCAGTCCTGCACATAAAGCAAACAATCACGGTACCTTTTTTTCACTAAAAACAAAATCAAATCAAACCAAAGTATGAATGTGAAAGAAACGAAACTAAACTACCGATGGCTGGGTTGCCTCCCAACAAGCGCCCTTATTTAACGTCTTAGGCTAGATGAATCAAGCTTCATCACTTTGGAGCTTTGGAGAGTGTGCCCAGGGGATCATGCGGCAGTTTGAACTCAACTCAATCCTGGCCAATCCCCAAGGTCAAAGTACCTCTCCCAATGGCAGTAACAACATCGGCCGTTGCTTGAAACGGCCTACCTAATAACATCTCACAACTTTTAAGCTGTAGCATGTCTACGACGATGAAATCCAATGGAAAAATAAACTTGTCTACCTTGACAAGTACATCCTCGCACACTCCGTATGGCTTCACAATGGACCCATCCGCTATCTCCATGGTCATACTAGACTTCTTTAGTTCCTTCAACCCAAGCCTTTGAAATGTGGACAGTGGCATAAGATTAATGATGGCCCCTGAGTCACATTGTGCTTGTGGAAAATGTTGACCGCCCATAGAACATGGGATGTAGAAACCTCCTGGATCTTTCCTCTTCTGCGGTGTACTCCCATGGATAATTGAGCTCACCATCTCATTCGCCCGACAAACATCTGTGTCTTTGATTCGCCTTTTCTTGGGGATGATTTTTTTGATAAACCTTATGTAAGCCGGAATCTGCTCTATCATTTCCACTAACGGAATATTGATGTGTAGCTTCCAAAACATCTCCAAGAACTTCTTGTAGTGCATATGCTCTTTCTTCAGCCTCAGGTTATCCAGGAAAGGCACGTTTGGGTCCTTCGCTCGCTCGTGTGGGGGCACATATGGAACTTTAGGGGTCTCCTCCCCTAAGCTTGCTTCAACGCCACCTTCTAGGATAGGATGTGACACATCATCCATGGATGGTATGACTTGTGGCTGCTCCCCTCTCTCAGTGACTGTAGCTTCACCCTGACGCATGGCCTTCACCTGCTCCTCTTGCCTAGGTGCGGGCGCGGCCGTGATGGGCTCTTGGTGGGTTTTTCTGAATGGGACATATTCGCCTGGTAGTCCATAATGACTTTGAGGATACAGTATTTTCGGTGTAGCCTCCGTATCAAAAATCATTTTGCTTTTATCTTGGACCTCCACCACCGGGGGCTCTGCCTCAGTAATCACAGATATGTACTTTACTTGATGATGTGCTTGAACAACATCTGCATTCCCAGCCTGTCTTTGTTGATTTGTAAGCTTTAAGGCCACCACTTCATTGGAAATTTGGGTCACAGTTGTCTCTAATGCCCTCATCTGCACTCCATGTCTTTGCAATGTCTGCCCAAATTTAGTCAAAATCTCACCCTGAGACTGCAGCTGCTTACTAAACATGCTCATCATCTTTATGATTTTGCTGCACCACATGAGTAAGCAATGCGGTGCTTTTATCTTCTACTGTTGACTGTGGCTTTGCATCTGGATCTTGTAGGAAGTTATTCGGATCTTTCTATGAGAATTTTCTATCCTTCCTCCAAGCATAATCATTGTTTCTGTAGCCCTATTGTTGCATAAATTTGACATGGGCTTCCTCATCGGATTCTGCATCTTCTTTGGCAAGCAATTTCTTGGCTAGAAGGTCTAATTTATCATTCAGCTCCTTGATGGCCCTGGACTCACCTGCAACTTTAACTTGTTCTGGTGCATCCCTATCACCCCAAGACTGCTTCTTTGCCATATTCTTTAAGATTTCCCAACACCTCGTGCCAGTACTGTTTGAGGAAAATCCGGATCCTGCAGAATCCAGATTGCTTCTATCATGCTCAGAAAGAGCAAAATAGAAAATCTTGACCTGCTTCTCTTTGTCCAAACCATGGTTTGGGCACCTTCTCAGCATTATCTGAAACCTTTCCCAGGTCTCAGAGTAGGTTTCACCTGCCTTCTGGCTGAAATTGTGAATTTTTTTGATCAGATCATTTGTTTTCTTGGGTGGGAAGAATCTTTCAAAGAATACCTCCACCATGTGGTTCCATGATTCCACATATTCATCGTTCAGATTGTGCAACCATTCTCGTGCGTTCCCTTCCAGAGAACTCAGGAATAGCTTCAAGTAGAGCGTCTCTTGTGGAAATCTGTCAATTTTTATCATGTCACAATTCTCCACAAATTGGCTTATATGCGTGACTGGGTCTTCGTTCTTGAGCCCATGGAAAGCATTCGACTTGACCAAGTTGATTAACGCAGGATCAATCTTGTAAGTTGGAATGTTGATCGCCTGCTTCTTGATTGGCCCCTTTGAAATAGATGAAGAAGAAGCCTTGATCTTCTCCCATATTGTTTGTTCCTCTGCCATTTCTTCCTGTTCAGATTCTGAATCTGTTTCTTCCAAGTGGTCTTGATTGTAATTCTCCTCGTCGTCAGGTCTCGGCAGTGGAACCTCTGGTGCCTGTTGGGTGTAGTCGGTACTACGCGTCTGCACCATGCACAATACCTACAAAATGGTAAATTAAGTTCAGTACCGTGCTAGACAACTACAAGATGTGAAAGATAAGCTATGAATTTTGGAAATGATTTCAAACTAATAAAAAAAATAAAAAGTGGCCTAGAGTGGCCGCTTGCAGCACTCGTAGTGCCGACAATCGCCGTGTCCCCGACAACGGTGCCAAAAACTTGACACGATTTTACCATGCGTAGAATGCAAGTGTACGCGTCAATGTAATATAGGCCTTTGTGAGGCCCGAGTCGAACTCAGGGACACTGAATTATCAGAGACTACTACTAACTACTCGCAATTAGCTAGACCGATTATAAAGTTGGAAGTTGTTGTAAAATTAAAGGAAAATGAAACAAAACAAAACAAAACAATCGATTAAAGGTTTAGTTTAATCAATTCAAGTGGAGATCTTTAGGATTGCGGTTTCACCGCGGGTTTTCATTGTATGAATTTCTATATAGTCACTCAGATCTATCTCTCTATCCGGGTAGTGGCCTGTAATCAGAATTGCCCACTGTCGTGGTACAATTCACTACCTATGTCTAGGTCGGTTCCACCGTCGTAGTAACCTATACCCTAAACTAGGTGCATTAGAATCGATCTCTAGGTATCCACCATTAACCTTACACCACCTTGTTCAAGGGATTTGTCAATTAATGTGAATTTCATCTCTTTTCAACCGTTAATTCTTCTTTCAAAGTAATTAAGGGCATTAGATTATTATTATGGTGATCAAGCATAACAATATAATTGAGAAAACGAAATCATACCACGGATTTAAGAGATAAATGATGAATTACTATGATAAAAAATGTCATACAATGCTTCCCCGGGCTACTCCCGATCCTAAAGATAAAGGAGATTAGCCCTACATGTTCATCTCAGAGCAAAACATGGTAGAGAAAAAGGGAAACATGGAGAAAAACGTGATTGAGTGGTGAAACCCCTAAACGGAGAAGATCCAAGCGGTCCTTGGCGTAGAACACGTGATATCTGGTCTTTCGGCGGTGGAAAACGTCTTCTTCGGTGTCTGGAATGGCTGGGGCATGCTTCTGGGCTCCGTCCTTCTCTCCACACCTTCTCGGGACGTGTGCAACGGCTAATGACGTTCCGGACACCGAAGAAGACGTTTTCCACCGTCGAAAGACCAGATATCACGTGTTCTATGCCAAGGACTGCTTGGATCTTCTCCGTTCAGGGGTTTCACCACTCAATCACATTTTTCTCCATATTTCCCTTCTTGAAAGAAGAATTAACGGTTTGCAGTCTTCCGGCAGCAAAATTGCCCGTCGGAGGTGCCCAGATCGCTCGGTTGACGGCCTTCGTCTCTTGTCTCCTCTCTCTCTCCCTCCTTCTTGGATGTTGTACAGCACACTATTAGATCCCTCCAGGGCCGGTCGTGCTCTTCTTAGGTCATAGGACCACTTTACGGCTCCGAAAAAGCTCAACCTTCGGATTAAAACGCTCCATTTTAGTGCAGAAAATCGCTAGATCCCGACGATGTCGATAGTATCGACCCCCAGGTCGATGGTATCGACCATGATACAGGTTTTTCCTTCCAAGATCGCGTTTTGGAGTTGCTTTCTGATGAAATGTCGATACTATCGACACCAGGGTCGATAGTATCGACTCTAGACAATGCAAAAGTGCCTGAAAAAGTGCCGAAACATGTGTATAAGTTCGGGGATTATATAAAATCATATAAATATGATAAAAGAAGTATAATTTGATGCAAAAAGAGTTTAAAGGCCAACTATAGTGAATTATGAAAATATAATCAAGAAAATAACAAATACATGCATAAAAAAGATATAAAATAAGCCTATAAAAGTGACTCAAAACCCATGCATTAAAGACCTAGGTCGTGACCCATGGTCGAGACAACACAACATACTTCATGCATCGAGACATCTAACATGCATGGAAACCCTAATCACCCTTAAGGTGTCAAATCCAAAACTAGAGCTCAAACAAGGTGCCATTTTCTTTCTCTTTCCTCTAGATGATGTCAAGAAAGAGAGGGAGCACTCTAGAGGTTGAAAATTGCACATCAACCCCCTGCATTGGGTAAATTGCAATTTGCACCAAAACTAGCACAACGAGCACAAACAACATCCAAACAAACTCAAACTTGAAACTTAAGCTCTCCGCAAGCCCTAATCATATATCAAAGGATTAGAGCAAGGTTCTAAGAACAATATTAGGACAAAGAAAATAGGGTTACCCTAAAACTTGGGCCAGGGACCTTACAAGCCATAAACCCCTAACAAGAATTTCACCCCCGAAATCCAAAGTGAAAAGAGATAGGTACTGATTCTGCATCTCTATATCAAGCCCAAACTAAGGTCAGACAAAAAAAAATATAAAATATATGCAAATATATCAGAATGAAACAACTTCATCTGACATGTCTCAACTTGAGGGTTGACTTCTTCCTCAAGCTGACTCAAGGTGTAAAGTCGAACCGTCACCTATTGTCGTCCTCATCCCCCACCACTGCTAAACTACTGTCTCTGTCACCCCTACTGGCTCTGCCTCAACTGTTGGGTCACCTCATCATCTTTCACAAGGCAAAATGATCTAGTATGCCCAACCTATCCACACTTATAGCACATCTTATTCTCATACCAAGGCCTAGGCGGCCCTATAACAGACAATGAGGTAGCACTATGGGCTCCTTCAAGTGGAAAACTATGACTCCTTCTCATACTTGGTGACCATTGCATCTGTGTACTAGACCTCTACTGTGTTGGTGGTGCTGAAAACCTAGGATCATTAAAGCCACTGATGACTATCCATGGAACTCAGCAGGCCTCTTCTTGGCACTGTCATCTTTCTTCTCAACCACATACCTCTCTATTCTTCAGACTGACTCCACAAACATAGGAAAGCACTCTCTACTCTCTAGGGCTGCTACCAGTGTCATCAACTCTGCACTCATCCTTTTCTTGAAATGTCTGATCCTCTCATGTTCTGTCATGGCAATGTGAGGATAGAACCTCAACAACTCCATAAACCTTGCTTCATACTCATTAATCGTCATGGAAACCTGTCAGATCCTCTCAAACTGGCTAATCTTCTCATCAAGGTATGTCTGAGGAAAGTACCGACTAATGAACTCACGTAGGAATTCTTCCCACCCAACCACAACACCTGGCCTCTTTTCCTTCTCTATGGCCCACAAATGGACAACATTCCCCTTAAAAAGGTATATTGCATGGTTCACCTTATCAACCTTTGGGATACTAAGGATCTTGAAGGCTTTCTCTAGCTCCATTAGCTAGAGATCTGCATCTACTGGATCCGTCGTACCTGCATATTCCACCGCTCCAACTCGCCTCAACCGCTCAAACATCTTCCTTGAGACTGAAGATCCACATTGGGGACAACTGTTCTCACTTGAGGAATGGACATTTTGTCTGCCATGTGTGTAATTGTGGCTATAAATTATGCAAACATGGACTAAAAAGTGGGATTGGCCACCACTATAGGGTCTATCTAGGGAATATCTGGCGTCATCTCCTTAACATCCTGCCTCCTTACCCCTTCACCTAGTGCAGCAACACAACTCTCAACAACATGATATTTGTGTTCTCCAACCATCTTTTCAACTCTTATTCTTCTACACAAGCAGAAGTCACTATAAGACAAACTGGAGGACACCAGAATAGACACAAACCCTAGTCCTGGGTCCTTGTAGACTCAGCGAACCTAAATCTCTGATACCAACCAAACTGTGACACTCATTGCCACACAAAGTGAGATTACTCAAAACAAAGCACAAAAACAATACTAAACAAGTGGATTAACAAAAAACACTAAAAATTAAAATTTATTGCACAAGGTACCAACATCAAAAAACTTGTGACATATAGATCCATAACCTGCCATCTTTATCATATATCTCATAAAGCGTCATGATTACAACATGTCCATAAAAGACTACCTGTCATATGTGGTATATGTTTATCTTGCATATACATGTACATCTGCCAACTATATACAACAAGCGTGCATAAACTAAAAAGTACCTTTGATAGCACCATCAGAAAACACACCAAACTATCCCCAAAACTAGAGTGTATAGGGACAACACTAGGACTCTAACACTTAAAGACCAACAAGCAACATGCTCAACCTTATCAGCTATGATCTTTCTATTGCTCCTTCTTAGTTGCATTATCCCCACCACATCGTGCATGGTCACCTAAAAGATGTGGAAACCGAAAGGGTGAGACCAAACATCCCAGTGAGAGATATAACTCTCTGCCAATTCTATAAAAGCACAGATAAAGAAACTAAAGAACAAAATTAAAGCTACAACTATGTTAAGTAAATACAATTTTTGATATAAGTAGGGCAGTTATCATCATCTAAGAAGATCAGGTAGCTATAACAGAGTATATAATCATTCCTAATCATCATAATCAATTGCAATTGGATTGTAGAACATCTTATCATCATAATCGTAACTCGTTTCACCTATCTAGCAATTAAGGCTGATACTTGAAAGGATCTATGGCATAGGGCACCTACGTGATTAAGGTTACACTTGATTAGTTAGCCAATTGGGTGACTTTTAGCATGAATCAAGTTACAGCGTATGAAATCAAAACAAACCCTACAAGATAAGGGCATAACACAATTTCAACATATGTAAACATATAGGGTGGGAGCTTGTCACACTATCACCCATAATGCATGTATCATTTCCATTCACAATACCATCACCACTGTTACACATCCTCTAAAGGATATCACAAATGTCACATCACTACGAGATATCAGTCCCTTAATCATAGCACTAGAGGGTGCCTCTTCACAATACGCATCAGGCCATCACCAGGTCATAGGACCCATTTACATCATTCCTATATTACAAGTAATTCAACATGCCTTATAAAGGCACATTTAACTAGTGCCACATCATAATCACTATAGCATGTACTAGCTATGATATCCAAGTTCACATCACCTGCATGGTAAGAAATTGATAAGTGAGAAAGAGGAAACATCTAAATCCATATGTCACATCACTATCTCCTCATCCTCCATTATTCATAATCATTACCTTAGAATACCCAAGCAATGACATGCATTCAACCTGCAAGGTTAGGGGTTCAAAGACAAGATAGATAATATCATAACATGCTAGAAATTCCAAGAAAGAGAAGGAAATATGTCACATTAATCATCATAAGGATTAGGGTTTTCCCCCCATAGTCGATTAGGGTTTGTAAGCTAAATTCAACAACTAATCCTAAGTTCACCATTTCCCATCATCTTGGAGCATCCTTAAGTTAAAGAACATGATTAGGTTAGATTAGATGTTATCCAAACAACACGTTATGTGACTTATGTACTACTTATATAAGGATATCATCATGTACCCAAGCATACATCTCAACCACCTACGATCATCATGTCTCGACCACTCCACATAACTAGGTCACAACCTCACCACTTAGTCCATGTCACGACCGTGACACCTAGGGTGTCTCCACCATGACACCTAGGGTTAGAGTTCCATCACCAAAGACATAGAACATGTAGCGATCTCTTGGATCATGGGTATCTCGACCTCAAGGAGAGACATTGTTGTTTCGTCCTAAAGCCATGGCACCATGTCACGACCCAAGACCATATGTTGCGACCTCTCTCCAAGGTGTGTCAAGTCCAAAACTAAGACAAGGTCAAGTCCCAAAACTAGGGTAACAACCTCACCAAAATAGGGGTCAACATGACCATCAATCCTCAAGTGTCGTGACCTACATCAACACTAGGTACAACACGTCAAAAGGGAAGCATCTTGACCAAGATGAACTATGGTCGTGACCAACATGGGGTAGGTGTCTCAACCTCCCCAAGGGATGATGTCAAGGTCTCGTAATAGGAAGAAGACTAAGGGAAAACAATAATCAACATAAAGGAAAAGGCTCATGCAAAACCATCACCATAAACCCTAGGTCGTACATCATGATACCACATGGAAGGATCTCGTCTAAGAGAAAGGAAACCATGAATAAGGTACCCAAAATAGAACCTAAACTTCCCTTAACATATAGGTACACGAACATCATGCATGTGGGCAAAACTAAGGTTAAAAGGATAGAGGAAGATCACTATAACACCACAATCATCAAAATTGGGTATTTGAAATTAGGGTTTTGGATTTCATCAAACCAAGAAAGATAATCACTACCAAAAAAGTTTTGGAGATTATCATCATCCAATATCATGTTAGGGAGACATTTAAAAGATATAATACATTATCTTGCATGTATGAAAGAGTGAAATTAATAGAGAGAGCAAAGAGTTATATAGCCTGCCTTAAGATGATCACCACCAACAACTCCAAACTCCAAGATCAACAGCTCCAAGCACACGATCCAAGGGTTGAAGAACACCAAAAGCTCCACTATTGGTCACAAGAGCACCTTAGGAAGGATAAGACACCAAGGTCAAAGCTATACTAATGAAAGAAGCAAAGAATCTCTTGGTCGAACCAAAAGAGAAAAGGAGAAAGAGAGGAGAAATCTTCTTCACACTTGGGTCTACCTTGTCAAAACATGGTTTATGACCCTTGTGATGAGGAGTTTCTATCCCAAACGACCACCATGGAAGAACCATGGTCTATGGATAAGAAAAGAGAGGAATATGTAGGTAGGATACCAAAAGGAACATCAACTTATAAGACAAACACTTACTAAAGATGGAAGATGAGCTCAGATCACCACTACCACCATATGCAGGAGTAGGTTGATCCCCCAAGCTCCAATAACAAGAAAAGAAGGAGGAAGAAGATAGATGTCTGAAAGGGTTGCAAACAAGGAAAGATAAGGGTTATATAGATGAAGTATGAAAGAGAGAGCAAAGGGTGAGGTGTCAACACACTAAAGAACCCAAGGGATACTTGTGCTCGCAAAAGACCCACATGCAACCACTTAAATATGACATGAAAGACTTAGTGATACACTCTAGGTAGTTTCTCGACCACCATATCAGCCTACATGGTCACGGTCGCGACCATCCTAGGGTGCACCTTCCATGGTCACAACACCACCATCTAGGTCAAGACAAAGTACCACCATCAACCCTAGATTGAGACAACATATCTGAGGTCATCCATCTCGACCCAAAACCACCCGAGACTATCTAGGTCATGAACATATACTCTAGAGGAGGTGTCTCAACCACAACACCCTACAAAACATACCTAGTTCAAGACCTACAGTCGAAACAACTCAACATACTTCATGGGTTGAGACATCCAACATGCATGGAAACCCTAATCACCCTTAAGGTGTCAACTCCTCAACTAGAGCTCAAACAAGGCGCCCTTCTCTTTCTATTTCCTCTAGATGATGTCAAGAATGAGGGAACACTCTAGAGGTGGAAAATTGCATGTCAAACCCCTACATTGGGTAAATTGCAATTTTCACCAAAGTAGCAAAGAGAGCACAAACAACATGCAAACAAAATCAAACTTGAAACTTAAGATCTCTGCAAGACCTAATAATATCTCACATGATTAGAGAAAGGTTCTAAGCACAAGATTAGGCCAAAGAAAATAGGGTCACCCCAAAACCAGGGTAATGGTCCTTATAGTGTTCTTGAATTAATATTTGAATACAAGATATGTAATACATCAGCCTTATCTCAATTCGTGGTACTAAAGTACCGTAGTGACCCAACCCTTGAGTGATAGTTCACGGGATATCATGATATAACTCCTAGGAAGAAAATGCATAGACGATATGATGGAAATATGCCTAAAGGACATGTTGATAAAAAATACCAAGGTCTATGAAAATATCATAAAATTAAGAAAATTGGACTGTTTGACTCTATTTCCATGTAACATGTTGAGAGGAACTAAGGGTGATGAAGTTTGCATAGTTAGAGATATCATTAGTGGAAATGTCATATTTGAGGAGATACAATCTAGTATAAGATCAATTCTGTTGGTTTCTAGTGAATGATAACTATGTCTTGTCTAGGATAGGACCTTCCCTATGAAGGGGGAATCCATTGATAAGTTAATAATGGAGATAACATTAAAAGTAACTGAAAAACTTGAGATATTAAGTGAAAGAAGTATAAAAGAATATAAATTGAGTATAATTCTTGGAATCTATGTATGGCCATCTCTAAGGGACATAAAGAAACGTAACTATGGAAGTGACCGAGATAAGGGGACCATGCCCAGATGGGTAGGTCCCCATGGGCCCAATGAAGGGGCATAAAGAAAACTGTGGGTAACCTAAGAGATGAATGAATTTAGTGAAAGAATAATACAAGATATGATTTGCTCAAATATGATCAGAGAAACCTCAAGAAAAATGTCTAATGAAATAAAATAAAATAAAGTCATAACATCTCAATAGAACCCTAAGTCTATCTTAAGGTTAAGAAGGGGTGATTAAAGGTACACATGACTGATGGGATTAGGAGGTGATCGTCCCTAATTGCATAAGAACTTAGGGTCAGGAGATAACAACAATCTTTTCCTGAGGCCCATGGGTCAGGATATTGGCCACTTCCATGAGTTCATGATACCAAGGTGTAAATGAAGGGCACTCCCTATAGGCATATGGATGAGATTGCTCCACAAGTACATATACCCCTAGATATCTTGATGATATGATTAAGGCTAATAAGACATGAGTTATAGAAAAGAAATATATAAGAAGTAAAGTTATAATGAAATTGCACAAACCCTAGGGTGAGGAAGGATTGTGACTTCATGAATTGAAAGGCATGTATGGTTTAGGGTCATGTGTGATGTACCGTTTGTACTCTTGGAATGGGATAACCTTTGTATTTGGACTGTAGCCAAATGCTTATTTCATCTTGTTTTGAGCGTGAGAGATGAGACAACACATGCCATATTAGTAAAGGAAATGATATGAGGAATAAATGCTTAAGATGACTAATAATTTGAGGTATTACCATACCCTTAGGAGGATATTGAATGAGTGGCTTGGAAGAACTAGATGAGAAAGGTAATTTTCAAATTGAAATTTCAATTGAGGATACACTTAACAAGTGGAGATTGGATTCTATAGGTATACGATTGAAACAGGTGATCAAAATAATGGATGTAAGAGTTGAGGTACCAACTAAAGATAACCAAACTTGATTTGTTGATCAATCTTGTAGCAGCCGGTTAGATGACCTATAATTAGATAGGATGAAGGATTTGATGGGGAAGTCTCAGACACACCTCCCGATGGATGTGAGTGGTGTAATTTGATATGCAATATGTATTTATATTCCTAAAGATTCACCTTAAACATTCATATCTTGCAAGAACTTAAGTATACATTGCACCCTGGCACTAGGAAGATAATTAAAGACTTATAGTGATATTTTGGGAATGAATAGGGATATAGAAGTGTATGTAGCTAGTTTTCTCACATACGAGATGGTGAAGGCTGAACACCAATGACCCAGTGGGTTAGTGCAACCAATTGAGATTCCTGAGAGGAAATGTGACCCAACTACTATGGATTTTGTGGTGAGTTTCCCAATGATAAAGAAAGGTCATGATGCAACATAGATTAACTGAACTATATATTAAGGATATAGTTCTCTTGCATGGTGTTTTAAGTTTGAGTATTTCCAAATGTAACCCAAAGTTCATTCCTAAGTTGTGAAAATAAGTGCATGAAGAACTGAGTGAAAAATTTGGAATTCAGTAAAACTTATCACCCTTAGACTGATGTACAGTCAGACCTTATAAGTTTTGTTGAGAACATGTGTGCTCGATTGGGGTGGATGGAGGAAGCAATGCTTGCACTTTATTATTTTTCCTATAATGATAGCTACCAAGCCAGTATCAGGATACCCATGTATGAAGATTGTTACGGGAGGTTGTGTTAGTCACCACTTCATTGGGATGATATCGATGAGAGGACCTTGATGAGGTAAGAGGAACTATAGATATGTGTTAATAAAGTCACTTTGAGCAAGAAAAGGATAAAGAGAGACTAGGGTCGACACAAGTTGTATGTTGATGCAAATCAAACTGACTTGTACTTCATAGTTGGTGAATGTATGTTCTTGAGAGTCTGATCCCTCTGAGCTATAGCTAAGAAGAGAGGACAATTGAATCCCCAAAATGTGAGCCCATTCAAGATCCTAGAATGGATTGATGAAACTACTTATCATATATAGTATGATACATGATGTGTTCCATGTCTCCAGTCTAAAGCATTGTGTGAAGGATCCTAGCCATGTGCTAAGTAGTGAAGCTATTACATTGCGAGGGAGGCTGACATACCCTGAGTCACATGTGAGGGTAATAAGTACCGAGGTGAGAGAGAGCTCAAGAATAAAATATGAGAGATGGTAAAGGTTTTTTGGAAGCACCATGGAGTGGAAGAAGCCACATAGAGCTAAGATGGACATGAAAAAGTCCCTTCCTGAGTTGTTTGTATGATTGGTTGAATTTTGAGGGCAAAATTCCTATAAGTGGGGAAGGAGGTTATAACCTCAATTTTTCTTGTATTGTTATGCAATTTATCTAAGGGGCATGTTTGGGAATTTGTGTGCACTATTTTATGGAATCAGTTTCTTTACAAAAATTATCTTGAATAATGGATTTCATGGTTTTTCTGCTTTACTAAACCAATAAAGAGGGAAAAGGATAAGAGAAAAACCCCCTAATGACTAAAAGGAAAAAGAAAATGAATATTAATTTCACATGTTTAAGAAAGTGGCATGGATGGTTACAATAGTGTGGTTTTCAATTAAACATTCTTTCTAATAATAAGAAAAGCTAAAATAAGGAAAATAGAAAGGAAAGAAAGGGAATCATATGTTTTAAATACATAATACGTGCCTTGCAAGTGAATGATTTGCACACAAAGAATAAAGGTTATTTCTTTTGAGTTTTGGTCTCAAATTGTACCCATGAGTAGATTAAGTCATTAAGAACTTTTCCTTAAAATTTGGGATTAAAAGGATTAATCGTTTAAGAGAAAGGAATTTTACAAAAATCCATAAAGTGTGGATAATAAAATTGGAAAGTATTGAATGTCACGTATTATATTTCTAATCGAATTATCTTTAAAATGTATGCGTATGATGAGGACCATTGGATCTACAAATCCAAGGGTTGCAGTCATCAGCTAGCTCATGCCTATTTTTGGAAAGAAGAATAGGAAACCAGATTTTCCTAGATCATTTTACACAATCATCAATGCCTAAGCACAATTGAAAACCTTTTCTTTGGCTTCTAGGATATTCGCCCAATCTCCCCCCTAAGGTGAACCCTTCCGCCATAGGAATCTATATATATGGGAGTACTGACCCTTTACGAGACTACAATCTAATTGTAAAGCACCGAACAAACCCTATGAGTACTGTTGTAATCTCAATTGCTCAACCAAACTTTGCCACCACCCTCCTCTCTCAATGTTTCCTTATCAGCATTCTCGATCATCCCAACACCTCATACCACCTCCAGAGGAATTGAAATGCTCCTTGAGTTCATGGAGCATAGGCGAAGGTATGAGCATCTTCACTTGAACTTGGGAGATCGGGGAATCCTAGAATCAACCCCTGAGTTGACTAATCAGTTCCTGAAGAGGAAGACTGCCCAAGGTTGAAGAAGACAATTTAGGGTAAGACCTATTTATCCTCTCCTCCCCTTCAAAATAGGTAAGGTCCTTTTGGTCATTTCCCCATTTTGACTCGGTTCTGTGGTCCTTGCCATGTAAGTATGGAAGCTGCATCGGCTAAAGCCCATTGGCTTGGCCCAGTCACACTGGCAAGCCGAGCCTTGTTGCCTTGTGCTTAGGTGGCGACCCATGATTGACCAGAATACATTTCATTGATAAAAATTGTAGTGAATCATAGGAATATCCAATAATGACATATAATATATAAATTTGGGTGAGAAAAATGCAAGCTATTCAATAAAAATATAATCTTGACCTATATCTGCTTCGAATTTGAAAAGTGTTCAAAGTTTCTACCTTTATTGTGTTAAATGAATATAAACCCTAATATTTAGGTTTTGATGATTTTAAGGTTTGACATTTATGGATAAAAGGGTAACTTGGACTGAATTTGACGTTAATAACTCATTAAATGATGAATTAGGGTTTCCTTGAGAATCAAATTATAATAAATATTAAGTTAGGGTTTGTAGCCTAAATAAACATGAAGAGTGATAATTAGGGTTTAGAAAGACAAAAACCTAACAAAACCCTAAGTTGACCAAAAACCCTTACTTGGAACCCAAGTCAGTCGTATTAGTAGATTTTGGAATCATGTAGTGACACATGGGTGTTATGCTTTGAATTTTAGGTTGACTTGCTTGGTTGCTTGTGTAGTTTTTCTTCATTATTCTTATTTGGACTTCAAGCTCTATTGAGATAGGTATGTGGTTACGCCTATGAATAACCGATCTAGTTTCATGTATCTTTCTCAGGTTTCTCCATATGGTTTGCAAATATATGACTGCTTGTCTGTTTATTTCCTTGCAAACTATACAGTGACTATGACTATCACATAATATAGAATTTACTAGATCATATCCTATACCCCCTCTGATGTAAGATAAGAAAGTGCCAAATGATGAATATGAAGCCCTAGGGGTAAGGAAATCATCAGAAAGATCACTAAGCCCTGGGGGCAACGGTGAGGGACCAAATCTATGGGGGCAAGTGTGGCCTATGTCCACTATAGGGACAAGACTCCAGAGGGTGGATGTATCTGGATCAAGTAGTCATGATCAAAATGCTAACTTTGATTAGTTAAACAATAATTGTTGAATTATGTTGTTAAAAATAAATGTGAATATTTTGTTTCCACCACATACTAGTATAACTTGTTATATTGACCGTATGTTTTGTTTGTCGACATTTTAGGATTGTCTGCAATGCAGTGGAAATTGGACATTCAAGAAAATAAGGCACTGAAAGCAAAAAAATGAAGTAATGCTTAGAGGATATAGATAGATGACATATTCCTTGGGTGGAATCTTAGAACCCATATTTTTTTGTAAACTTATATAAAAAGAATTTTTATCTTATAGCAAACTCAGTTTGTTTAGTGGAATTTATCAATTATTTTATATTATGTGTAAAACCATAGATTATGTTTTTGGGATAATGGCTCTCAACTTCCTGGCCTTCCTTAATTGGGTGTATTTGGGGAGTGGGATTGTTACAAATATATTGTAACAATGATGGATCCATTGAATAAGCTAAGGAACCCATATTGTATTAGCATTCCAAGAACATACTTAGCAATGATGTTGACCCTCTAAAGAAAGAACTTTCTTGACATAAAAATGATGGTCATGTTTGATCACTTGGAGTTTGATTCATGAGTGATTTCCTCTAGTTTAAGTGGGAGACTGTTGGTAGTATTCCCTAAGAGAAAGTCATATGATGATTGTATGATACATTGTACTTGATTTGATTAATGATACGTGCAAACTACACATATAAAATGCAAGTGTGGGTATTGAGTAATATAGGCCTAAGGAGGCCCAGATGTCGAAATAGGGAAATGTAAATCCAAAGACTATTACTAACTGTAATGCGATCATCTAGGTTGAAGAAAACTTTGAATGAGGGTTTTACTATCTAAAACATAGAAATAAATCTAAGGTTACTAGTGTTTGATCACAATTGGATTGAATTCCTTAGTATTACAGTTTCACCTTGGTTAACATTGCAATTAATAGTATGACATTAATAAATATCTCTCCTAACCTTGGACAAAGAGACGTGTAGCTAGAATTACTCATTCTCACATGATAATTCCCTACCTATCATGATTCTCTTTAGAACATATGAAATTCAAATGACCATAAAATGGAATTTGATTGGATCGTGAATAATCAAGAACCCTGATACCTTTTTTTAATCATAAAGGCTTTATTAAAAAATATGGATAATCTCTTCATGCTCGTAAGCCATGTTTCTCAAATGGCGATATAAAACATGTATTTCTATGAATTTTCCAACCCTTAATCCCCCTCTTTAAGCCATTAACAATCTATTAATCTACCTATGATGGCCAAACATAGATAATTCATGATACTCTCATAGAAATATGTCCAAAAATTAAGATAAAACATATATTAATCCATAAAAGTCAATTAAAATAGATAACCGGGCTACTCTCGGGTCTTAAGAAATAAGGGGATTAGCCCTGCATGATTTCCAAGTCCAAGTGCATAGGAGGGGAGAAGAAAAACATTGGAAACATTAGAGAACTAAAGAACCCCCCGGAGAACTGAGTCTGGATGACTACCTCTAATGAACAGAGCCATTTGTTGTCTTTCGGTTGTGAATCTGCCCGCCGGAGGTGCCTTAATCATCCAGAACGTTGTCGTCTCCTCTCTTTTCTCCTCTCCCAACTCTTAGCTGTCATGCAATGGAATAGAATGTGATGATTAGGAATGGCTAAACTCTCCCTAATTCATATAAGTAACTTAGAGTGGAATAGATCCACAACCCTTAGATTAAACACCATCTTTAGATCTTCCTGATCCAGACGTGTCAGTACTACTGACACCTATAATTTTTACGGCCACCTAGAAAGTTGTCGGTACTACCGACCGTGTGTCGATAGTACCGATTTGCTTTGATAAATCTTGATCAAAATATTGTGATGTTGTCGATAGTATCGACATACAAAGTTGATACTACCAAGCTTTCTCGATTTATTTCTTTTCCAAACTGAGCATGTGTCAATACCAATGACTCTAAAGTCGGTAGTACCGAGCTATGTAGATTCTTGCAAAAATTCCTAAAATTCACAAAATCCAAACATAAGCTCTAGAAACATAATAAATCATTCAAAACATTAACATTACATTTATTTGATGCAAATTAACATCACAGACTAATGATAATAAATATTGCACAATTCATATGAAAATTAACAAATAGTGCAAAAAAATCAATATAAAATAGCCTATGAAAATGACAAATAACTATTGCATCAAAATACCCTAAGCTTAAATATTGCTCATCCTCAGTTAAAACACCCTCAGATGTATTTGGGACAAATCAGCAAAAGGACATAAATTATGAATTTTATTTCTTAACCACCCCCACCTAACGGTCCCAAACCGGCCTTTACTGATCACTGAACAATCAACTACTCTATAGCTACCAAAAGTATCCTTAAAAATTATCCACCCTTAGATCAATGACCACTATCAAGAGAGCAGTTAATATCATAATCCATCAGGCATTCACTTGGTGCATCTTGTGATTCGCTATTCTACATTGCTCTTTCCTGACTACCAACTACTTGGAAGTTGTTCTCCTTATAAAAATGATTGAGGAGAATAATCATTTAAGTGGCCTACCGATAAGAGCAATGAATGGTATGAAATAGGTGGTCGTGTAGATTCACAAGTAACATCCAAATTATTTATGCAAAAATAAAACATGATGAACCTATATGGTGAAGAGAACAAAAAATACATGAATAAAGAATCTCATCAAATAAATGAGAAAGAAGTAAGAAAACAAAAGAATGCATCATGTGAATGTTTGCATATTTTATTTGAATAGTTGAGGCATCCTTTCTCCCTCTTAACTTTAAAACATTAACAAACACTTTTTTTTTCTTTCTTTGGCCTATTATTTTAGCATGATGGAACGTTATGCTTGGGCTTCACTACACATCATTCATTTGTTTTTTCTAAGGGTATGGAT
The DNA here is from genome assembly GCA_963693085.1 of Alisma plantago-aquatica. NCBI lineage: Eukaryota > Viridiplantae > Streptophyta > Magnoliopsida > Alismatales > Alismataceae > Alisma > Alisma plantago-aquatica. The sequence goes on from OY856415.1 coordinate 589,277,788, forward strand.
GTGTATCCTTGAACTCAAATTCAATGGAAACTAATACCCACATGATATAAAATTGAATGATGAGAAATTCATGTAATCTAGATGTTGTTGTTTATGCAACTAAAATGATTTGCACAAAAGTTTCTTGTGCATGATAACATTTTTTCATTTTTTAACTAATGTAATAAAAGTAAATGAACTATCATGGAACATGTCATGTCATGTCATGTAAACAAGAGGAAATAATTCAGTCTTACTTGATATCTTAATGTGGTGAGTCAAAATTAATGGAAAATGGATGGAATTACATAACTATGAGACAATGCCTTTCGTGAGATTATGATATGTCCCTCTCTAATGACTTATGAACATGGTAACCTTAGGGTTCCTTTCTTAAATTTCCATTTAAGATTCTGTTAATCGTTTGATAAATTTAGGCTCAAACCCATCTTCATCAACAATTCATGAATAATTAAGATGTACATTCATATGAAATGTCTTTAAGCTGACTAGCCATACACTTCCTCTAATGGTACAACTCAGGAAATTTGCAACTAAGACCATTTAAAAATTTTAAATTTCCATTGCAAGGGCATGAAAACACATGAAAATGGCAGAAATCATTAAGCTCCACTATTACACTAGATAGATGTGGATCCTAAAAAAATTACAAACAAACTAAGGAGAAAAATAAAGATAAAGTCATTCCAACACCCCCCAAGCTTGAACTTGACATGACGTCATAGTCAAAATTCAATCATAAATGTGGAACGGGGGTACCGGTTGCTTTAAATGGTGGTGGAGGTGGATTATTGGTGGCTCTTTGGATCAAGTTGTGCTAGCATATATCCCCCTTGTTGGTACCTCTAATTTGTTTCTTTTTGGCACTAAAATATGACATTCTCTATCCTTCTATGAACTTTGATTCAGTGTCGCTGACTTAAGTGTCCATTGTATCGACAACCTTTTTCTTATAGCTCTGTAACTTTTGCTGAAAAAGTCAGTTTTACCACTTTGGACTCAATAGTACTGACTTTGGCCTAGGAGTCCTGTGATTTTTTTGAGAAAACTCAGTAGTACTGACTTTCTGTAGACTTTTACCTGATAAGGAGTCAGTAGTACCGACTTGGCTATTAGTAGTACTAACTTTGACTTTGCCTACACACCAAATAAGAGCATCAAGGTACCTTTTTACATCAAATAAAGTCTATCATGAAACATATGAAATTTAACTAATGAAAAGACCTAAAAAATAGCAAATAACAAAAATAAAATTTTGTTGTCTCCCATAAGCACCCTTGTTTAATGTCCTAGGCTCAACAAGGTGATTTTCTTCAGCCTGGGTTATCATAGGATGGTGGTGAAGAATCATCTGGCAGTCTGACCTGCACTTTATCATCGTTATCCTAAGTGTCAAGTAGCCTAATGGTAGTGATCACGTCGGTTGTAGCTTGGAATGACTTTCCTAACAACATTTTTGATCCTGGTATCTCACGCATGTCCATGACCACAAAATCAACAGGACAGATGAAATTGTTGACTTTGACTAGGACACCCTCACATATCCCTTATGGCCTCATAATAGATCCGTCTGTCAGCTCGATTGTCATGGATGTCTTAGTGGGTTCTTTCAATCCTAGCTTTCGAAAAGTGGTAAGAGGCATGAGATTTATGATTTCTCTAGAATCACATTATGCTTGTGGGAAATATTGGTTTCCTATAGAACAGGGGATGTAGAAACATCCTGGATGTTTCCTCTCAATTGAAAATTTTCCCTTGATCATTGCACTCATCACTTCATCAACATGCAAGACACATGTATCTTTTATTTGTCTTTTAATATTCATGATGTCCTTCAAAAATCATCCATATGTTGGAATTTGTTCTATGGCCTCCACTAATGGGATTTTGATGTGGAGCTTAGGAAAGATGCCAAGAAATCTCTTGAATGGCATGTCCTCTTTTCTCGGCTTCAAACTATCTGAGAATGGAACATGTAGCTTCTTAGTATGCTTATGTGGAGGAACATATGGAACACTAGAGATCTCTTCCTCTAAGATTTCCAAAATGCCACCTTCTAGGATAGGATTTTGTATGTCTTCTATAGATGGAGTGACTAGTGGCTGATCCTTCTGAATTGTGGGTGCCCCCTTATTAACTGTGATTGTTACACTGCAGAATACAACCTTCACCTACTCATGTTGCATAGGCACCCTATCTAAAACTGTAGGCGGCAACATTATAGTGGTGGAACCCTGAAATTCATTGTCTTCTAGCGTGTTGCATCCTCATGGTAATCCGCATAGACTACGGGTAAATGGAGCTTTTGGTATGTACAACCAATCAGGCTCTAGAGCATGTTGCATTGGGACTCCTTTGTATGATGTTCTGGTTTCTCAAAAATAGAGATAAACTTTACTTGGTGATGTTGATGAGCTACAATTGCGTTCCCAGGAACTCCTTGCTGAATAGGTTTTTTTAAAGAAGCCACTACTACTACCACGTGAGAAATTTGATATTCAATATTGTGGATTTGTGCACCTTGATTCTGCAAATCCCTCTGTTTCTAGCCAATAATCACCTCATTTTGACTGACTAACTTGCCTAGAATGTTTTCAATTTTATCTATCTTTCCAGGGGCCTTGTCCTATTGGTATTGTTGATGCATGAACTTGCACTCTTCCTCTTATACTCTAAAAGAGCTTGTATTCCTTTGACACAATTTCATGGCTATAAGGTCAAGATTCTCATTCAACGATGTGATGACTTTAGATTCCCCAACACTTTTAATGGTTGTTGGGTGTTCTCTTGCTTCACCCCATTACTGGTTCTTATCCATGTTCTTCAGGATCTAATGACACTTGGACAACTTATTATTGAGGAAGAAGAATGTCCCTACACTATCTAGAGTGGTCATTTCCACCTGATGCAGCCCATAATAGAAGATTTTCACCTTCCCATAGAGATCATGATGAGGAACCTTCCTTAAAATATTTTGGAACCTCTCCCAAGCTTCAGAATATGACTCCTCTGCTTGTTGTTTGTAGTTGATTATATTTTTGGTCAAATTGTTCATCTTCTGAGGAGTGAAATAGAACTCAAAGAAAACGTCAATAATTTATTCTCAAGTTTCTATTGACTTAGGCTTGATGTTAAGGAACCAAGACATAGAACCATCTTCCAGTGATGACAGAAATAACTGTAAGTATATCACAGTCGCTGGAACTTTATCTATCTTCACCATGTAGCATCTTTCAACGAAATTGCTGATGTGTGGCATCAGTTCTTTAGTATTGTGGCCATGGAAGGCCTGTTTCTTGACTACTGATACCAGCCCAGGATCTATCGTGTAGCTACCCACATTTATTGCATGTCACTTGATTGGCCCCATCTGAGCTGTTGTGTATGACACCTTGATCTTCTCCCATATGATTTGTTCTTCTTCTATGTCCACCATTTCAACTACTTCTGGTACTTCTACTTGAGGTGGCGGAGGTGGTGGAGTGGTCGATGGTGGAGTCCGAACTAGTCCTCCCGTCGAGGCACCATGCTTTCTCCTATTACGTAGAATCTCCTCCTAACTAGAGCTTGATGTAGATGACTCTCTGTAGTCATGGGCTCTTGTCCGCACCATATACTGAAAAATCTAGAGGGGGTGAATAGAGTTTATAAAATATTTAAACAAATTTTGATGTGCAATAGAAATAAAAGAGGCAACTAAAAGAGAGAGATGGGATTTAGAGTGGTTATGTCTACATCGTCAATCCACTACCTAGTTGTTGTCAAATAGGATTTGCAACAAACACTTTTATTAAATTATTAGTGAGGACAAATTACAAGATGATTGTTGCAAGCAAATCCGTCTTCTTTACCGGCCACGACAGAGCACCACCAAACCTCTTCTTTTACGGATGCACTGATGGACGAGGAAGAGCACCACCACACCTCTTCTTTTACGAAGTCAACTAAGGCCAAGGAGGAGAACTGCCACACCTTTTATTTTACAGATGAACTAAGGGCCAAGGAAGAGAATCGCCACACCTCTTCTTTTACAGATGCACCAAGGGTTGAGGAAGAAAACCACCACTTACGGAAGTAGACCAACTACAATCACAAGTGACAAAATTAAGAATGGAAGAAGAAATACACCAAATAAGTTTTACAATGTTCTTATGAATCAAGCTTATGAACCAAACCACTTAAGGATGTATCAAGGTCATAGTAAAGGTGGTAGGCTAAGCTAATGGCTAGTACACTAAGGAATGTTGTTGTGAATGATTTGCAAAAAGGATAGCTACAACTCTTATTGCTCAAGATGTAATGTATGCAAGTATGAAAGTGTGTGTTGGGATGCCTCTAGACCACTACTATTTAAAGGATTGAAATATGGCTGTCTAGGGCATCTTTGGGGAGAGTGTAGAGGGTTCTAGAGGGTCAAAAGGCCATTTAAACAAAGTTAACTTAAAAACAACGGCTAGTTTGAACAAATTAAAAGATTTTTTCCAGAACCATCTTGTTCCAGAACCATCCTCGGTCGACCAATTTCTCGATCGAACAACAACTCAGTCAAAGATTTTCTCGACCGAGCCAAGGCTGGACGCGCCATACTTTAACGGCTATAAGTCAATCAAAGATAACATGGTAAAGGGTATAACAACAACTCTAATTTTTGACTTAGTTTGACTCATAATAAATTTGCAATTTTGATATCTTGTGTCCTCAATCGATCATTGTCTTGGTTGAAAAAGTCTTCGACCGACTTGAGGCTCGGTCCACAATGATTTTGACCAAGAGACTGTAGCAGATGGATAATTCTTTGGAAACTCTTATCTAATGATTTATCTAGTGAGACCTACCTATCCAAGATTTTTGATATTGATATGTGAACGGTTTTGAGATAGATGGACTTGGACCAAAGCTTGAGTTTACATGAGTTCTAAGTAAGAAATACAAATAAACACATATAAATGCTTTATTCAAAGAACTTGATATTTTAGTCTTGAGTTTGCCAAGAGGTTCCTGAAACACTTAAAGTAGCAAGTTTGATCCACTAGTAATAAATGTTTGTCATCATCAAAAGAGAAGATGAGCTAATGTCCAATTTAGTCAACAATCTCCCCCCTTTTGAAGATGGCAAACATTTTAAATTATAAGCAAAAACTCAAAACGAAATGTCCATACCTTAGTGAAGTTTTCCTTGAGTATTTTAGAATTTGTGCATATTCAAATTTGAGAAGTATGGAACATATCATCCAACTCTCAAAGTGAATTGCAATAATTAATATATGGCAGAGTGTTTGGTAAAAATGTGAAAGCTCAAACGACATGCTCAAGGATATAAGTTTTTGCATAGAAAATATTTCTCCCCCTTTGTCATCTCAAAAAGGTAAATGAAGAAATGATAAGATGACTCCCCCTGAGTGAGATACTCCCCCTTAAAAAGATATGTATAAATTAAATGTCAAATTTAGGCATATGATCATGAAATAATATTTTCTAATTTCCAATGAAAGGAATGTGAAGTCCTTCATGACAAAGAGAAACCCAAAAATCAAATAAACAAATCCTTAAAAAATACTCTAACTAATGGGCATGAATGTTAAGTCCGCCATGATGTAGAGATGCCAAAAAAAATACAGATAAAAACTCATCAATATGGAAAGAGATTAAAATAAACATCCTCAAGAGGAACAATGTATAATTTGTCTCATATAACTTGAAATTGTTCCAAAGGAAGAGGTTTTGTAAAGATATTGGCCAATTGGTTTCCAGTATCTAAGTGATGTAGACAAATGTTATTTTTAGCAATGTGGTCGTAGAGAAAATGATGACGAATTTCAATGTGTTTTTCTAGACTATGAAAAATAGGATTATGTGCTAGGTTTATGGCACTAGTATTATCGCAAAAAATCAGATTTGAATATAGAGAAAAACCATAGCCAGTTACTACTTGTTACATCCATAATACGTGTGCACAACAAGAACCAACTATCACATATTCGACCTCAGTGGTGGATAAAGCAACAATATTTTGTTTCTTACTAAACCAAGAGACAAGTGATTTCTCGAGTAAGAAACAACCACCACTAGTATTTCTTTGATCAAGATGACAACCAACATAATCGACATCAGTATATGATTTAAGGACAAAGGATTGATCTCTTAGATACCAGATGCCATAGTCAATTGTATCAGCTAGATATCTCAAAATTCATTTAACAACAATTAAATGAGATTTCATTGGATTGGATAGAAAACAAGCACATAAACCAACAACAAATATAATATCAGGTCTAGAAGCAGTTAGATATAACAAGCTACCAATCATGCCTCTATATAAAGAATTGTCAGTTGGTTCGCCATTTTCATCCTTATCTATTTTAGCTAAAGTACCCATGGGGGTGGATGCATGTTTACAATTTTTCATTTTAAAGAATTTTATAAGTTCTTTTGTATATTTTTCTTGGTTAAGAATGATACCACAAGGAGTTTGTTTGATTTGAAAATCTAAGAAAAATATTAACTCACCCATTAGACTCATTTCAAATTTCTTTTTCATAATATCACTAAATTATGTACATAGATATTCATTTGAAGCACCACAAATGATGTCATCGACATAAATTTGAATAATAATAAAATCCGAGTCATACCTTTTAATGAATAAAGTAGGATCCTATTTGCCCATGGAAAAGTCATTTTCAAACAGATAATTTTTAAGTTGATCATACCAATTTATAGGGGCTTGTTTTAAACCATATAATGCTTTCTTTAACTTGTACACATGATTAATATGTGTTGGATCCTCAAAACTAGGAGGTTGAGCAACATTAAATTCCTCTTGAATTATTCCATTTAGAAATGCACTTTTAACATACATTTGAAAGAGTTTAATGTTTTTATGTGCAACTAGAGATAATATCATTTGAATTGATTCAAGTCTAGCTACAAGGTCATATGTTTCATTAAAATCAATTCCCTCTTGTTAGTTATAGCCTTGGGCAACTATCTAGCTTTGTTTCTTACTACTTCCCCCATTTCATTTAACTTGTTACGAAAAACTCATTTAGTTCCAATAATGGATTTGTCTTTAGGTTAAGGAACTAAATCCCATACATCATTTTTAGTGAATTGATTTAATTCTTCTTGCATGGAAATTGTCCAATAATCATCTTTCATAGCTTCATCAACCTTTTTGGGTTCAATCACGGATATAAAGATGATGTTAGTCATATCCTTAAAAGATGATCTAGTTTTCATTTTATCAAAAGGATTTCCAATAATAAGATCTTGTGGATGGTCTTTGATTATTCTTGGACTAGGTTCATGTAAATTTTCATTTTGATCTTTACTTGACTCATTTTCACCATTTTCTACACCTTAGGTGATATAGTTAAATCTTCAATTACTAGAGGAAGATTGTTTTCTATTGATTCATTTTCATTGCTAGTTGGATTCTCATGAAAGGTTACATGTACTGATTCTTCCACTTTCTTAGAGATTGTATTGTAGATTCTATAGGCCTTACTCGAGCTTTAGTATCCTAAGAAGAATCTTTTTATCATTTAGGGTCAAATTTATCCCTATCTTCTTTGGCATTTAAAATATAGCAAGGTGTTCCAAAGATATGAAAATAATCTACTTTTAGTTTCTTAGAAAACATGATTTCATATGGGGTCTTTTTAAGTTGAGGATGGATTGATATTCTATTTTGAACATAACATGCAGAATTAACAACTTCAGCGCAAATGGTCTTATGTGTATTATGTTCTAAAAGCATAGTTCTTACCATTTCTTGTAAAGAACAATTTTTCCTTTCAACTATACCATTTTGTTGTGGAGTGGGAGGAGAAAAGAAATTATGGGTGTATCCCTTAGATGAGCATAATTCTTCAAAAACATGATTTCAAAAATTTCCCCATGATCACTCCTAATGGTGCAAATTTTATTCTGAATTTGATTTTCAATTTTTGAGCAGAACTTGATGAATATTTCAATAGTATCATTTTTACTGGAAAGAAAATGTACTCAAGCAAATCTATTGTAGTCATAAATAATAATAGAGCAATACTTCTTTCCACCTATGGATTGTGTTCTCCTAGGTCCAAACAAATCCATATGTATAAGTTCAAGGGGTCTGGAAGTACTAAGGACTTGTTTGTCTTTAAAGGAAGTTTTAATTTGTTTTCCTAGGGTGCAAGGTTCACAATTTTCAGAAGTTTCAAAAGATATTTTAGGAAAACCACGAATGAGATCATGTTTAATTAATTTCTTAATAGTATGAGTGCTAGCATGTCCTAATTTTCTATGCCATAGATTGTGATCATCATTTGCAATAAGACATTTTCCAGTGATTGATTTCATAGATTTAGGTCTAAGGATATATATATTTCCTATCCTTTTTCCTTCATATACTACCTTATTAGTGTCCTATTCAAGCTATTTGCAACAAGTTTTGTTAAAGAACACATCATACCCACTGTCACATAATTGATTGACACTTAGCAGGTTATGGTGCAATCCATCTACTAATAAAACATTTTTAATAGTAAGCTTAGTTCCAATGTTACCTATTCCAATGATGGTTCCTTTTATATTATCTCCAAATGTGACTGATCCTCCCTTTTTATTTTGAAGTATTTTGAAAGCATGTTTGTTTCCATTCATATGTTTGGAGCATCCACTATCAACTACCCAATCCTACAATAATATATTTTTGGTACCCAAGTGGAGTCCATGGTGGTTAGAGTAAATATGCATATAACTTGTATTAATTTACCCATACATAGGAATAAGTTTAAAAATTTGCAAATGAGTATCAAATTATTGTTGAGATGAGACAATTTTAATTTATCATATTAAGAATAGGTCAAATGTCAACATGTTCTTTTAATTTTAAGTTGGATTTTTAGGAACCCAAACCATGACACTTATTCCCTTCTTCCTATATTCACATGTAAAAGAGTGATGACCAAAACGTTGGCAATAATGACATGATGTACAAGATATTTCATTTCTCTTTTCCACAATATTATTTTTAGGCACATACATGGTTCTAGTCTTTTGACCAAAATTCATTTTTGTTCTAGGCATATGTGAGTTTTGATTCTTAGGCACATATCCTAGACCTCTTCTTCCTATTTGCTTGGAAGTATTTACTAAGATATTATCAAGATTTCTATTTCCTTGCAATAATATAGAAACTCATTTTTGCAAATCAATATTTTCGGCAATCTTCTTATTTAGATCTAAGTTCAGCATAGCATGATTTGAAAGTAAAGCATCTTTTTCTTGTACTAAAGAGTCATAGTCTACATGATTGCACAAAATAGGTTGAGTTTGATAATCATTAAGTTTAGCAAGCTTGTCAACGTTTTCTTGAGATAAAAGGCTATTGTTATTTTTAAGAGAAAGTAATTTATCCATATAACTTTCAACATATTCTTTTAAAGCACTATTTGAGTACCTTAGAGTATCATTTTCAGAACTAATATTTTCCAAGTCAACATAAAGTTCATCAATAATTTTTTAAAGTTTCTTTGTTTATTTCTTGCAATCAATGTACTTTGCATGAATTTCTTCAAGATTATTTACTAATTCATCCTTATATAATTCAAAAATATCTACCTCATTTGTTTCTTCTTCATCATCTTTTGCCATGAGATATTATATCTCTTCTTCTTCACTACTCCCATTTTCATCGCTTGATTGGTCCCAAGTGGCCTTGTAGGATTTTTCTCCCTTCTCCTTCTTCTTTGATGAGGACTTCTTCTTCTTGAGTCTTGGAAACTCAGTCTTTAGGCGGCCCTTCTTTTCGCACTCAAAACACCTGGAAGAACGAATAGGCTTATATTTCTTACAATTTACAATGAAAGCATCTTCCTTATTTTCACTACTTGTATCGCCATTTTCTTGAGTGGATTTTGAGGATGACTTGGAGGTGGCTTTGAGAGCAATGTCTTTCTTCTTTTCCTTGTGTTGTTCAGCGTCAATCTTCTCTTCTTCTTCTAGAGTCACTTCATGAGTTTCTAGATTTTTGATGAGCTGCTCCATTTTGAGTTTTGTAGGATCATTGACTTCTTCTATGGCAGTGACCTTGGATTTGCACTTTATGGGTAGTGATCTAAGTATTTTTGATACTTGATCTTCTTCACTTATGTTCTTTCCCAAGGCTCTTAGGCTGTTTACAATGTTAGAAAATCTAGCATACATTTCTACAATAATTTTGTTTGGTTGCATACAAAATAATTCAAATTTATGTTTCAACATACCAATCTTAGTATTTTTCACTTGTGTGGTACCCTCATGAGTTATGGAGAGCTTGTTCCATATTTCATAAGTGGTGACACAAGTGGATATATGATTAAATTCACTTACACATAATGAACAATAAAGTATGCTTACATACTTTGCATTTAATGTAGCTTGTTTTACCATTTCTACATCTCATTACTCTAGTTTAGTTGTTGGAAGCTTGTAGGATCTATCCATTATTTTCCATAAGTCAAATCTCAATCCTTGGAAATAGAACTACATCCTCCTCTTCCAATAAGTATAGTTTGTTCCATCAAATATGGATGGTTTGTTGATGTGTGTGCCTTACATGTTGAGGTTTCCAAGTATGCCCTCCCCCATTCTTCAAGACCACTAATGGTTCCTTGAAGACCTGCTCTGATACCATATAAAAATCTAGAGGGGGGTGAATAGAGTTTATAAAATATTTAAACAAATTTAAGGTGCAATAAAAATAAAAGAGGCAACCAAAAGAGAGAGATGATATTTAGAGTGGTTCTATCTACGACATCAATCCACTACTTAGTTGTTTCCAACAAGGATTTTCAACAAACACTTTTATTAATTTATCGGCGTGGAAAAATTACAAGATGATTGCTACAAGTAAATCCCTCTTCTTTATGGGCCACAAAAGAGCACCACCGAACCTCTTCTTTTACGAACTCACCGACGGACGAGGAAGATCACCACCACACCTCTTTTTTTACGGAGTCATCAAGGGCCAAGGAAGAGAACCGCCACACCTCTTCTTTTACAGATGAACCAAGGGACAAGGAAGAGAACCACCACACCTCTTCTTTTACAGATGCACCTAGGGTTGAGGAAGAGATCCACCACTTGTAGAAGTAGACCAACTACAATCACAAGTAACAGAAATAAGAATGGAAGAATAACTATACCAAATAATCTCTATAGTGTCCTTATGAATCAAGCTTATGTACTAAACCACTTAAGGTTGTATCATGTTGTAGTAAAGGTGGTAGGCTAAGCAAATGGCTAGGACATGAAGGAATGTTGATGTGAGTGATTTACAAAAATGATAGCTATAGCTCTTATTTCTCAAGATGTAATGTATGCAAGTATGCAAGTATCTGTTGGGATGCCTCTAGACCACTACTATTTATAAGAATGTAGTATGGGTGGCTAGTGCATCTTTGGGGAGAGTCTAGAGGGTTCTAGAGGGTCAAATAGTTTTTTGAACAATGTTAATTTAGATACAACAACTAGTTTGAACAAATTAAAAGATTTGTTCCAGAACCTTCCTCAGTTGACCAAATTCTCAATTGGACAGCAACTCAGTCGAAGATTTTCTCGACCAAGCCAAGGCTGGATGCGCCATACTTCAACAACTATAAGTCAGTCTAAGATAACTTGGTCAAGGGTATAAAAACGGCTCTAATTTTTGACTTAGTTTGACTTGTAATAAATTTACAATTTTATTGTCTTGAGTCCTCAATCGATCATTGTCTCAGTCGACAAAGTCTTCGACCGATTTGAGGCTCTGTCCACAAAGATTTCAACTGAGAGATTGAAACAGATGGATAATTCTTTGGGAACACTTACCTAATGATTTATCTAGTATGACCTACCTATATAAGACTTTTGATATTGATATGTGAATGATTTTGGGATAGGTGGACTTGGACCAAAGCTTGAGTTTACATGAGTTCTAAGAAAGAAATACAAATAAGCACACATAAATGTTTTATTCAAAGAACTTGATATTCTAGTCTTGAGTTTTCCAAGAGGTTCTTGAAACACTTAAAGTAGCAAGTTCAATCCACAAGTAAGAAATGTTTGTCATCATCAAAAGAGAAGATGAGCTAATGTCTAATTTAGTCAACATATACTAGTACATGAAATTATTAAAAAGTAATGTTGGAAGGGGTACTATTGATTGAATAAAAGATATTTGAAATTCAGCTTAAACGGGGTAAAAACAAAAAGATAAAAGTTTATGGCCCAGACTGACGATCACAACACTTGTAGTGCTAGATTTGTCATTTACCCAGCAATGATGCTAAAAACTTAATACACGCAAACTACACATATGCAACACAAGTATACATATCGAGTAATATAGGCCTAAGGAGGCCCGAATGTCGAACTAAGAGAAACATAAATCCAAAGACTACTACTAACTATGATGTGATCAACTAGGATGAATAAAACTTTGAATGAGGGTTTTATTATCTAAAATGTAGAAAATAAATCTAAGGTTTTTGGTATTTGATCATGCTTGGAGTGAGTTTCTTAGGATTACATTTTCACCTTGGTAAACATTGCAATTAACAGTAGGACATTAATAAATATCTCTCCTAACCCTGGACAAAGAGACATGTAGCTAGAATTACTCATTCTCACAGAATAATTCACTACCTAATCTAATACCAATCCCACTCTTGTAATGATTTTTTTATTAGTTATGTGCTTTATTAAAAACTCTAGATAATCTCATCATGTTCGTAAGCCACCTTTCTCAAAGGGCAATGTAAAACATGTATTTTTATGAATTTTTCAAACATCAATCCCCCTCTCGAAGTAATAAACGATCTATTAAACTACTTATGATGGCTAAGTATATATAATTCATGATATTCTAATATAAATATGTCCAAAGATTAAGAGAAAAATGTATATTAATTCATTAAAGTCAATTACAATGAATAACTGGGATACTCCCGAGTCCTAAGGAACAAGGGGATTAACCCCGCACGATTTTCATGGTCAAGTGCATAGGAGAGGAGAAGAAAAATGTAGGAAACATTAGAGAACTAATGAAACTGGTGGAGAAATCGATATGGATGACTCCTTCTGATGAATAGAGTGGTTTGCTATCTTTCGGCTGTGAATCTTCCAGCCGGAGGTGCCTGCATCATCCAAAACATGGCTGTCTCCTCTCCTTTCTCCTATCCCATCTCTCGACTACCATGCAATGGAATAGAACATGATGATTAAGTCTTTCTGAACTCCCCCTAAGTCTTAGAAGTGACTTAGGGCGAAATAGATCCTTGATTGTTAGATTAAACTCTATTTTCAATTCTGTCTTATTCTGATGTGTCGGTACTATCGACTCCTTTAATTGTTATGGCCACCTAGAAAGTCATCGGTACTATCTACCATGTGTCGATAGTACTGAGTTGCTTTGATAAATCTTGATCAAAATGATGTGATGATGTCGGTAGTATCGACATACAAAGTCAATACTACCGAGCTTTCTCAATTTCTTTCTTTTCCAAACTGAGCATGTGTCGGTACCACCGACTCCAAAGTCGGTAGTACCGAGCTATGGAGATACTTGCCAAAATTCTTGAAATTCACAAAATCTTAACATAAGCTCTAGAAACATAATAAATCATTCAGAAACATTAAGATTACATTTATTTGATGCAAGTGAATATCACAGGCTAATGAGAATTAATCCTGCACAATTAATATAAAAATTAACAAATAGTGCAAAAAATCAATATAAAATAACCAATGAAAACAACAAATATGCAGTGCATCAATTAACAATAAATGCCTTTTCGTTTGTTATCTTTACTTCATTGTTAGATAAAGATCAAACATAATAGTGACCTAAGTATGTATTACTTCAAAACTTGTAATTTTAGGTTGAGGACCTGAATGTGAGATCATGTGTATATTAAAAGTATTCATTCTTATTTAAAGTGTCTAATAAAATATTAATCTAAAAATTAGGAAAAACTAATATATAAGATTAGGATGTATGTTGATTGATGACTATGTATCATTGGTCATGATATTTGATATCAAGTCAAATACATAGGTAGTTATTAAGGAAGAAGTGTACTAGAAAGACTCACCTTGATTATGACACATGGATGCCAAAAATGGTAGTTAGAATCATATTTGGTTGTGGTCTTTACACCTGAAGTCACTACAACGATCACATTCTTTTCACTATACATTAATACTACTCAATGTGATATTGAATAAGGATTTCCATGCAAGTAGTTCTTGGGTGTACTATGCCACATGTGAAGTATTGTGAGTGACGTAGATGGAATTTGTCCTCCTATTAGAAGATATCCAAACCACTTTATGAGTGGGACTTGAAATGTTTGGCCATGCCCATATGAGTAAATATTTGACGTTGAGCTCATGTGCATCTCAAATGGTCCACTCTTGATCAAGGAGCAAAGGTTGAACATTAAGAGCATGATGATTCCATGTCTTAGTTTTAATATCAGTATTTGCGATACATGGATTATGTGATCAGTGTAACACGTGGTACACCACTTGATAGAAGTTATTCTCCAATTTATATAGTTAATTGGGTGGCGATGAAGTGTTTTTAAATATCACTCATTTTTTGTGAAATGGTAATTTGATTACAGACATCAATGCCAACATAATATGGAGTATGTAGGGTCACAAATGTAAGACACATGAGAAAGAGGAGTATAATCATGGAAACAAGTTAAGTTGATTACAAAAAATTATGTAATCAATTTGAACTACATTGAAGCAATGTTAGACTATCTAGAAGCACAAATGATCAATTGTGAAGTCCAATCAATCAACTAGACAAACATTTGACCACTGAAGCAACTAGAAAGTCCAGTCCATTGATTGGACAAGATTAGACCAAAAGATCGAGTGCAATGTTTATTCCGTTGGTTGGAAAAATCATTAAGTCAGTTGATTAGTTCTACAATGTTATAATGTAATCTAGTGCATGGAACAAACTCTCCATTTGACCAAATGGCTATCAATAAACATCCTTATAAATTTTGCAATCGTTGTCTGTTCGTTTCCTTATTTCTTTTAGAAACTTTAATTCCTCCTTCCCCTTTTTAAAGAGGCCCAACAGATAGGATTTTTGTTACACCTTTTGATACATGAACCCTAGATACCATTACCTACAAGGGTTAGATAGATAGAGGAGATAGAGTGAAATGCTAGCATGTTGCCAATATGGGGCTTCTCCTTCCCTACTGGCTCAATAAGTTCAATGTTGACTTCCTAATATTATGCATGGACAACATAGAGAAGCTTTGTGAGGATGTCATAAACCACCATCATTTCACTACCTTGAATGCACACCACTTTATGTGGAGAAAGTTTTTGGACTTGCTCCACGATAACGTATACCTGGCACACTTTACTTCTTACTATATCATTGTTGGCGAGATTTTGTACTTGAGAATATGAAAAATATGTTACTTCCACTTACGTCTCCTTCATATTTCCCAAGAACACCTAAATATGTCCCTATGTCACCATCCACAACAATATCTTAAGGATTGTGTATAATTTGTCTTTCATAACTTAGGATATCATTGGAGGAGAAATTTTTCTATTTCTCAAGACAAACCTTTAGGTTGGAGGCTTTGGCAAAGGAATCCAAACTTTTCTTGCATATAGTATCGTTGTTTAGTAGAAGCTTCACTGAAAAAACAAGATCATCTAAAATTAGATGTGAGAAGATTTAAGATCAAATCCAATTTCTTTGATAGTTTTTTCATCTTCCTTAGTCAGCTTCACTACTGATGAGATGACACAATATATCCATGCAAAGAAAAAATAAGTACGGAGATAATGGATCACCCTACTTAACTCCTCTAGTAAGGTGCATTGAAGGAATCTTATCGGCATTCTTGATATAATTGACCTCTTTTGAATGATTATCATATTGACCATAGAAGATATGTCTTGAGTAAAACCTTGTATGGAGAGATTATGGAAAATGAACTCCAAAAAGAGGGTGTTAAAAGCCTTCGTGAGATCAATTTTAATGGCCATGAACTTGTTATTTGATTATTTCATATATTTGGTGAGTTTGTGGATGAGAAGAATATCGTTGGAGATACATCAACCATGGATGAAGCTACTTTTCATGGGGCACCATAACTCTACATCAGGACTATTTTTCCTTCAACAATTATCTTGGAATTAATTTTGTATAGAGATTGGCTAGTGAAATCATCTTTAGTGTCTACGTTGAGAGAGTACATCAAATTTAGGGGCTAGAGTTAACAATTAATTGGTCATATTTGGTTCAAGCACTCTATCAAGAAAGAAGTTGAAGATGAACTTTATAATATAGTTTTTATAGAGGACTAGTTGGCTTCAACGATGCCAATATCAACACCATTAGGATCATGCCTTTTGGCCCTACATCATAAATAGTACATTCTTGACCTCTTCTTCATCAGGGGGATCAACAAACTTCCCATATTAATATCATTTATGATGGGAAAATTACTACATAACTTATGGCATAGCTCGGGTTCTTTAAATCATTCTTTGGGTTGAAATTAGTAAAGAAAGTACTAAAGATGATGGCACTTAAATCTTCATCGTCATCCACCCAGTCACCATGGCTATTATTAAGCTTTAGAATTTTGTTGGATAGTAATATGGACTTTAGAATATGATTGAACTTTTTTGAGTTTCATGTTCTCCTCATCCAATTGTATTAGCATATTATTCTCCTTAGGTCAGGCATGTGTGGATGATAAGGAGATGAGTATCCATAGAGGTAGCCATTCTTCTTTCAACTTTTGCATTTTATCAATAAGATTCTCTTCCTTGACTTTGGAATTGCGAGCATCCCTATATTTCCATTGTTTGACATGAGGAATGAGGTAAGTCATCATTGTGTAAGTTAATCTTTTTTTAATGTAGGCGCCTCTATGTTCTTAACTTTCTTTGATAGCAACAAATGGGTGAAAAGGGGGGATTCGTAATGCGATCTTTTCATTTCATGGAGAAATGATTTTGTTAGTCTTGAATTGTTGATGTGAGGATGCCTCAGTTGTGGATGTCTGTTTGCTTTTTTCAAAAAAATAAAGAAAAATGTACATACATGGGTTGGGAGGAGAAGAGGGAAGAGAGGAAAAAGTGAATGGGGGAGGGGGATAGTTAGTGATAGGAGAGAATTATGCATTGATGAGGGGATGTGGGCGATAAGCTAGAAAATGTGAGTGGGAGTGTACAAGGGTGGGGGAGAGAGCATACACTTTGTGGGAGAAATGGTTCGTTGGAGAATTTATCAAAGAAATCTTATTTAAGAATGCAAACCGGGTTATAGTAGACAGAAAGGACAGAGTCGTTAGAGTACAAATGTAAGGAACAAGGGAGCAGAAATATGGGTGGAGAGACGATGCAAATATTTTGATTCCCAAATATTTTTGATATACTAAAAATGGCATGGGGGTAATATTTGAATCAAACACGATATCGTATACATATTTAGATATAAAGAAAACTACATTTCAGCGTCACACAATTATTCCCATTATCTCTTTGCATACGTCCTCGTATGATAATTCGAAAGTAGTTGGAAGTAAATGGATGAATGCCTTTATGAATTGTGATCGTTAGGAAATAAGAAAAGATAATTAACTGAGAATAAAGAACTACAATAAAATTTAGAAAATGGCGGTAAAAAAGGTGGAAGGAGAGGGATAAGGTAAAACCAACAATTTGAAACATAACAATCTTCATTGTCATCATCAACTAAACCTCTGTCTCAATCATATTAAGGTCGGTTATATGAATCCTTCATTTCCATTGAGTTCTATTATAGATCATATATTCTGATCGAGATGTAAAGATTGGAAATCTTTTTTTATAAGTTCTTCCCCGGTTAATTTCAACCTATCTGTTAGAAACTAAAAAAAGGCTATAAAATAGCACTACTCTAATTATTGGAACAAGCTTATTCTTTTTACAGCAGTACATATCAACATATATTATTTATATATATCGGCAATGGAAAACATGATACGCCTTTTACACGAAGTCACATAGTGAAAGAAATAATTAATACAAAATATAGGATATCTCGATAGATGATCTGGTTTCTTTGCGTAGCCGTAGCAACAAGAAACTAAGGTCGTGCTAGTCTTAAATATAAGGAAATGACTCTTTCTCAAGTGATCCCGTCCCTTGGGCACATGTCAACGCGAACAATCAGGCCGATGAGCTGCAACTTTCAGGTGACGGCGACTTTCCCCTGTTTGAGAAAGTGAGAGGTTGTCCGATTAGTTGGTACGGTAAGAAAACAATAAGAATTTTAATCTTACAAGTTGTCCATGCAGGATAGCTGCGACGTTTAGTGGTTGATTATTGGACCTCTTCTTGTTGCTTAGCTGGTTCTGTATGACTATATCTAAAGATTGGATCTAGCTTGGTCTTAGATCCAAGTCTTCAGTTTCCGTACTCCAACAGCTCACTCGGCTGTCGCTACTGGATGTATAACTAGTCCTGATTCCATGAATATCGATTCTGTTGATACCGTAGCTCTTGGTGGCTTGTGTGTGAGATGTGTTATCTAATCAATGATGGCGTATGCAGTGAAGAAGACGGAATCCCATGCTTTTCACCTGCTTCATGTGGCTGGAAGAATCAACGCCACCAAGAGACCGGGAGCAAAAATAATAAATAATTTGGCAATGGCGTGCCGTGTTGAAACCGCTTTCTGGTTCTTCCAGCAGTTATCTATATCTTAATTATGGTTGCAACAGCGTTCCCGTCGTCTAATTGTTTAAAAACTGCATGCGCATCATTTTCATGTAGAGATGACGTTTCGATTCACAAGGAAAGCGGAATACCATATTAGGCAGCGCAAGGAAATTAACCTCATTAACCAATCCGGTGGGTGCAACGAGTTTTTCCCATTTCTGTGAACAACACGTACGATTACTTTCTTCGGTAAAAGACCAAATGGCTGGCTTTTCCTTCTCTTGGTCTTCTATATCCACCAAAAAGCAATTGCAAAAGTTTGAGAGAGGACGCATTTGTGTATCCACCACAACTTCGGTATGCAATGATTGTAGTTGAAGAAAGGTGATCTACAATTATAGTATATCCACCACAACTTTACATCCACTATTAGATGTCCCCATCCCAGAATATATCCACTATTGTATGTCTCTATTACAGAGTTCCAGCATATACGGTCACCGGATAAACACAGTGGACTGTCAAGGCGAAAACAAGCTGTAGTAGCTAACTTTAATGTGTAAATGATTCCAGTGACATCTACATCTGACCTATGTCACTTTACCTAAACTGACCAAAGGTTGTGTGGCACAACATTGTTATCTGAGTAATTTCATTCAACAGCACTATCACTTTGGTTGATCAATTCATGTCAACTACACTTATATATTTCGTCAAAGGTGATTTTTTTACTTCGGGTTTCATTTACTCAAACTTGTTGGTAGTTTCCATTCGGGTTTATAGTTGGGTCAAACGATTTACAGTCTTTGAAATCCAGCAGCTGGCTCAGGTGGGGTTCTAACATATAGGTGATTTTGAAATCTCAGATCTGCTATGGTTGAATTGTTTGAGTTGGGTTCATAGTGAATGCGATTTTCCTCAAAATCTTTAACAGTTCAACTTAGCTCAAGTCAGATAGGTGGTACTCTTTTTAGTATATGCAATGTAGGTTAGGTTTTATCAAACGAATGATATTTTCTAAAAATCCACAACAATTTAGGTCCGTGAAAGGGTTCAATCTGGTTCGAGATACATCAAATGAATGACTTTTTCTAGTCAAAACTTAAAACAATTTGTAGGTAAAACTGATCACTTTTCAGAACCCACAAACATGCGGGGCAGGTTTTATAAAGTTGTTATTTTCCTAAGAATAGATTAAGAGTTCAGATCCATATTAACTCCAAGGTAAGTTTTGTACCGAGGTGATTTTCCTACGAAAATAGTAAGAATTCAGACTAGTTTGAGTAAAATATAAGATTACACTTTTCAAAAACTCCAACAATTCGTGTTAGATCTTGACAGAATCGGTGAGAAAGTTAGGTCAAATTTGGGTTGCAAATCTCTGAGTCATTCATACTTATATATAGGAAATATGCATACCATGGTTGTCGTGGAGTAAGGATTTTTTTTTTAAATGGATGAATAATCAAGAGTGACAATGAGATAAATTAAAGAGAGATTGTTATGATATTGCCTTCATTTAACGGGAAATCATGAGTTAGTGAGCCCCTAAACTCAACTTAGTCATTCATTTTTACATTTCTAGCACCTATAAATTGTTATATGCATGATCACCTATTTATTCTAGTAATAACTATGATTTATGTTAAAACCCTACATTTAGTTAGTTAAGCATTAGCAAAACTCCAACTAAAATCTGCTACATGCATATAATGGTAAAATTTGTGAATTAGATAAGTAATTCAATACTTGAGCAAAAAAGAGTGATTAAGCCTTAACTTCACATGATTAATTGCAATAATATTTATATTTGATAATTAGTGGATGGAATTCACAAGAAAGTGATAGATTAACTTAGAATACTTACATACACATTATAGCTAGTTGTTCAAGGGTTATACCCAAGCCCGATTTCCTTAGACGCACTTGGGACAACCTGGTGTGAGGCTGACATAGTAGTAGATTGGCCAATAGTGAGGTTAGACCAGTCTTTGAGGTAGACGAGGAAGAAAAAATCAAAAGTGACATGATGAAGTTGTAGCACTGACTTGGAGAAGTCGACCTCAAACTGAATAGTAGGGGTTGACTTCTAGTAAGTCAACCGAATATATGTTTCATGCAATTTTTGAGTTGACCCAATAGTCAAACCGACTAGTAGCATGTGATAACATCCAATTTCATAGATGTTAGATGTCTATATTATCCTTCATCCTTGTTAGCCTATGTTTTTGTAAATATTCCAGTATTTGCTTGCATATTATGGTCATTTACTATTATTAACAATAATCCTACACTTGTTTCAAAGGAAAGCATTGATTTTGGAGGAAATGGTCACCTCATGGTTGGTGGCACCCATCACTCAATCAATCGAATTCATCTTGATGCAGCAACTAAGGACACATGAGGCACATACTTTCTATCATTAGTCATATACTAATGAGAAGCTTGCACCCACTATTGATGAACCTAGTGATGACATCTCTGCGTCGTCCATGATGGAATACCAGAGTTGTCAACCTCCAGAACTCGTGTCCACGTGTACCAAAGGAAGTTTTGTCACTATCTACCAATGACACCACAAGGTAAGCACCTATTGACGGTGCTTGTGAACCAACCACTCGACTGATGGTATATCTACAGTAGCAGCCATCACCTTTGTTATTGAGCACATACCTCAAAGCACGTGCCCCAGACCTTGAAGTGTAATTAAAACTCTTGTACCTTCTGGTGCCTCGAGCCTGCCACAAATCTCTATGAATAGGGACCCCAAGCCTTCATAGAAGGCACATCTTCTTCCACAAGAAGTTTTTCCTAACTCCATCGTCACTCTGCTATCCATTGGAAGGAAAATGACGAGAGCCCAACGCTCATCGGTTTGCACCCCTTGGAGGGGCATGCCTTCCACCTTCGAGAGAAGAAATATGGCTAAAGTTCTTTGTGTCAAAACCCAAAATAGTTTGTAGGTATAAATTATGTCAAACTCTTTATAGTTTCAAAAATCCCCTAGCATACCCATATGGAGTTCTAATATATATATGTGATTTTAATTTTTGGATCTGATTTGGGTGAAATGTTCTCACACTGGGTTCAGTAAAATATGTGAATTGCCTCAAAATCTTTAATATTTCATTCTAGCTCAAGACAAATGGGTGGTTATCTTTTTAGTGTATGCTAGAATCTGGGTTAGGTTTCCATAAAGCCAGTGATATTCTCTCAAAATATGTAATAGTTCACGTTAATGGAGGGTTCAATCTGAGTTGAGATCCATTGTTCAAAATGTTTTTATTTATATTTCAAAACCCAGATTATTTTTTAGGTAAAACTAATTGTGTTTTTAGAAACTATAACAATTGTGGGGTAAGTTGCATAAAGAGGTGATTTTCATAAGGAAATAGTAAGAATTTAGGTCCATAGAAAATGTATGGTAAATTTCATAAAGAGGTGATTTCCCAAAAATAGTAAACTTAAGTCAATTTGAGTAAATCTTATGATTTACATGTGATTTCCCAAAAATACTAAAACTTAGGTCAATTTGAGTAAAACTTACAATTTATATTTTTCAAAATCCACAACAATTTGTGTTGCATCGAGATAGAAAGAGAAAATAATTCAAATATGGGTTAGTTGAGACTCGAGTCACTCATGGCTATATATGGATAACGCTCATACCATTTTAGACTTGGAGTAACAAAAATACAAAGCAAAATTTTTAAAAATGGATAAGCGATTCAGAGTGACAATGAGACATGATAATCAAAGTAAGAGTGTTAAAATCACATCTCTATTTAATAGGAAATCATGAGTCACTGAAACCCTAAGCTCAATTTAGTAGTTCCTTTTTTATATTTTTAGCATCCACATAGTTTTGTATGCATGTCTATCTATTTGTTCCACTAAGGACTAGGGTTTCTGATAAAATCCTAAATTTCATGAGTTATGCATTAGCAAACACTAATTAAAATTGACTGTAGACATATAGTGAAATTTTTTTTGAATCAAATAAGTAATTGAATATTTGAGCAAACACAGAGTGATTAAGTCCGAACATGATAGGATAAATTGCAATAATATGTTAATGTTTTAATTAGTGGATGTAATTTAAAAGAAAGTGATAGACGTGACTTAGAATACCTATAAATACATGATAATATATTGTTTGAGGGGTTGATTAGATCCTAATGCCCTTATACACACATGAAACAACTTGATATGAGGGCTATGAAGTAGTTGATTGGCCTATACTGATATTAGACCGGTCTTTTGAGTAGATGAGCCTGAAAAAATCAATAATCAAATGATGAGTTATGCATAAATGACTTGGAGAAGTTGATTGAATTAATACAAAAGTCACACTGACTAGCAGTGGTTGGATTCTAGTAAGTCAAATGACTAGAGGATATTTGTAGTTCTTGAATTGACCTAAAGTCAATTGAATAGTGACATGTTGACTTACTAATAATTGTGATGTTTTTTGGTGCTAACAATAGAAGTTGGAAGGACTTACCTTGAGATTTTTTATGTCTATTAAACAACCAACCAATCATTTAGTAACTAGACCTAATATAATCTTTCATGGAAAGAAGTTTATGAGACTGAGGTTAGAGAAGAAATCTTGCTTGCTAGGGATCAAGTTTATACACCAAACTCATCACCTCCCCAATCAATGAATTCCAAACCTTGATAGAAGTTATGGGTGATTTCAAAAGCAATGACGGGAGTTGTTTTGGGAGTGAATGCTAAATTTTTGTTCTATAACAAATCTATGTATATGGTTAGAAATCATGTGACTTATAAGTGTCTTTTGTTTTTTATTCCTAGAAATAGAAATTAAATTAGTCTAGTATCTACAAATTTTTCTCTTCTTCTCTTGATTCAAATCTTTAAGGTCGAGAGTGTGCTTTGCTCTTTCTTTTAAAGGCTAGTTCTTGATCTAACTCTGGTGGATATTGAATTTTGGAGATGATCTTTGGATCTACGTCAATTTATCCATGAAATATATGGTGATTGGGTAATTCATATAATATTAAATTTCATAAAAAAACAAATTACTCATCTTGATTCCTATGGAAGTTGGACATGTCTTATTTTTGTGTATTGATAGAAATTTGGAATCTAAACTTCAATATTTAACTACTTCTCAATTAATGAATAAGGGGAGAATTTAATATGGTATAATATTTGGAAGTCTTTTAAAAAAAATTGGAAAATGATGAAAATCAAGTTATTTTTTATAGCTACTTATTTTTGTAAATGATGAGTTTATTTTCCTTATGTTTATATTAATTAATTCAATTTCAAATGATTAGCATATTTGGTTCATTTGTTTATTAGGGTTTCTATTAGAACATATACTATATATGATACAAGCTAAATATGAATGATTAGTAAGAAACTACAAGTTGCAAGCTATCACAGTGAGTCAATTATTAATCATGTATGCCAGTGAAATACATAAATATTAGATTAGTATAAGAGAATATGAAATTAGAGAATTCAATAAAATATATGCCCTAAGCCTGATAGAAATTCTCTGTGGAGTTCTATGCTTGGAAGTTTGAGGCTACCTAGAGTAAAATTTAGGACAATGTAACCTAGAAAAAAACTAGAGAGTTTGAAAAAATGGGAGAAGTTGTGTATTAGTTTAGCAATGATATACAATAAGAATTAAAGATCTCAGTGAATCCTAGATACATATCACTATGATTAAACAAACATTGAAAGTTCACTTATACTTTAATCTATTCTATTTATCCTATCAATATTTATGGAACTGAATTATGAGGAGACAACAACTTTTGATCCAGAGGAACCCTTCCTCAATAACCCAGCCACATGGTTCTAGTTTGTAGGTCCTATTACAACACATCCATCTAGACATGCTAACCTTACGAGAAATTGAGTTGTAGTTCAGTTATTAATGTAAAGGTCCCTAAGTTTCACCTTAAGACATGTACGCTATGTCACACAATGATGTACGTCATTAAAACGGTATAATCCAGACAATTTCATGGGCAATGTAAAAGTAATCCAACCATAAGTATGTTTGTTGTGTTGTTGTTAGCATAAGTGTAGGATCATTGGATGTACTAAATATAAATATAAATCAGATTTTTAACTCTATTTTTAGTTAGCATTGGTGAGTTACGTTTATATGATACCTAGCTATCATTAAATACCAATAAGTGTGAATTAAATAAAAGCTATTTTTTTACTATATACCTATTATCCACCTTAAAGTATAGAATTTTACTAAGTACTATCCTTGTCTTGATAAGACCCTTATATTCCTAAAAAGAAAATGAGTAAAACTTATAAACACCCTTGAGTACTAAAACCCACCTTAGTTCAAATCTAGGTCATTTTTAGGGTTTCAATATCATGTTTTAGCATTTTATGATAATTCAAATTGCATTACTTCTTATTATTCTTTTTCATTGTTATGTTATTGTAAAAAAGTCAAGTATATTTAAAGACATTATATATCTTGAAATTCTAATAAGAACTCAATAATTTATATTAAATTCATAAAACATATTAAATCACCATATAGGTTTCACAAATAGAGAGATTCCTATACATAAAAATATATAGATAGTTGTAAATGTATTCTCCTTAATTGTTCCTACTATTATATTATTGTTCATTATATCTTTTAAGTGCACTTTGTATACCATTACACATATGATTACATTTTTAGTAATGCACAGTGGAGTAACTCGTATCTTTATGTATTCTAATGACATTTAATTGATATCACAAGTACTTACTTGAACAAAAGATATCACTAGTGAATATGGCATATAATGACTATTTTTGTATAATAAATATTTCCTACATTGTAAATACATCAGTCCATCTATTTGCTTTGTTAACCTAGTTATATAAAAAGATAAAATATGATGTTTAAGTATAAATGATACAAAATCTAATATGATATTAGGGTCTCTCAAATAAAATTTCGTCAACTAAAATTCTTTGGATTTTTTTCTCTTAAAGTGTTTTAGTTCAACATAACATTAGTTGGGAATTTTAATCAGATTAGAGATCAAGTTAAAAGACATAAATAAATATAATTCTATTATAATTTATTTGATGATTTTCTCATTTATTTAATATTTTGAAACATGAATATTTATTTTCATAGTGTTTCAAATCCTTGTAATTTTTTACCTAGGAAAAACTAAATAAATTTTCAAGCCAGTAAGTTCAAAAACTAGAACGCATTGGTCCAAGAGTGGACACCCTAGTGGTAAAATGCTTGATTTGTTCCCAATAGGTCCAGGTTCAAGTCCATGCTATGACATGAATAGAATCTCCAATTAAAAAAATAGTAGACATGGGAATCATTCAAAGTATATATTACACATAGAATAAAAATATCTAAAGAATAACATGAGATGTTGTTCAAATATTACCTCAAGTATTGATATCAATCATAAATACTTGATCAATGGTTGGATCTTTCTCCCTCCTCTATTAGATCCATACCATAAGCATGAACCTATTTTGGCTGCACCTTGGGGTGAAACTTTTTGTGAGTTCGCATCCTTCTATGGTAAATGGAACTATAACTTCTCTTCTCTATATCAGACCTATTCAACTTCTCTCTTTTTACCGCAAAATAAAATGTCAAATTCAATTCATTTTCCTTTTGTAACTGCTCTTCCTCCTTTCCCCTTATTTGTTCATCTAAGTCACTCTCTCAACCTTCAGTGCCTTTTGGGTTCAAAGGGGTATAGTGTTGGTAATCCACCATCCTATAATCCTCTACTTTTCAACTCCATGCCTCAAATAAATGACAAAGACAACATTTTGTTAGCCAAAAAACCAAGGTCCTGCCTTTGTTAGGAACTTAGTTGTATACCTCTCTTGATTATAAATTAAGACCTTTAATTTTATGACAAAATTCCATGATTTTCCATAAATACCTATCAAGCTATATTTTCATATGAAAAGGGAATGACACAAAAAATAGTTGAGACCAACAAAAACTAAAAAATCCTTACATTTTCCACAAAGATATAAACAAAATTATCCTAACGACAAATATTAAAAAAATGTATTTTTTGATAGAATATAAGCATATGAATCCATATTTATTCCCATTCCCAAAAATATAAAAAAAACAGCCTCTAATACTTAAGTAATCCTCATAAAACCATTTTCCTATTAACCTCAAAATTTTAAATAAAATATTATTATTTAAACTTCAACTTACTTATATGTTCTGCATCAAATCAATATTCAACCTATTAAAGCTCATATCTTATAATCTTGGAAACACTAAGAAATCTTCAAATAATATTTGGGGAAAAAATATAATGTAAATCATGATGTGTGTAAGACCCTCTTCTTCATATATTTTTACTCTAGTAGAAATTATTTCTCCAAATTGAATTAAGCCTTGATCTCATGATATCAACCACTTTATAAATTTTTCATATTTATTGTGAACTATTTAATGGATAATTTCCATTTTTATCACTTATCATTCCCTTATCACCTCCGTGCACAAATTAGGGCAAATTAAGACTAGTTTTACACATGAAATCCAACTAAATAAATGAGTTTTATATTCTATTTGGATCATAAAGTATTATACTAAGTGAAACTTTGAGGATTGTTCTAGGAGGTAAATATACAAATGATGTCCTAGAAAAGTTTGAGGAAAGAAGATCAAGTTGTTATAGATGTGCGACCAAGTAGTAAGTCACCATTGATTGATCGGTCGTGTAACCTCTATTGTGATCATTCACTATGATGGTCACTGGAACTCTACTTGTTTGATGTCTAAAAGAACATTATTAAATAAATCCTATGCTTAGACACCTCTACCTATATAAAATAATTTTGACTCTACTTGGACATTTTCATGCACATCCCAATCCTTCCCTAGCCAACGTTTGGTGAAATTGAGCTTTTTGAGGAAACCTAGATACATTTCACCATCTTATTCCATTGAAGAAGAATATAGTTGTATATTTTACTTGTTCTTTGTGAAAGCTATATAGATTTTACCATCTTCTTTCATCATTCTTGTTCTTCTTCTTCATATGCATGTGGTAAACTCATTTGGATGATCACTATCTTGTCATCTTTTAGTTTCCTTTTCCTCTTCCTAGTTTAGCAAGGTGCATGACTAGCATTATATATCCATGATGTGCAATGTGTTTGGGTAGGATTTGGATTCCCCTTTTGTTTCAAGCTTAGAACTGATGTTTGAGCTTCAAAGCATTGAGATTTGTTAAGGTGAGTGAAATTTTTAAACAAATTAATTGTAAGGACTCATCTAGTTGATCAATCTTAATTTGATCATTACAACAAATTCTAAAACAAAACCCAACAAAATACTAACATAAATAAAAAATTGAGTACAAAATTATGAATAAAATGATCTACATAGACATGCAATTACGAGAATCTACCATAAAAACCTTGCAATATCTATACAAAATTGCACCATTGCACATCTGAATCATTCCACATGTTGGATTGATAGAGAGTCAATCAAAACCTCTTTTTATTAATTTTTTCAAATGATTACACAATTTTACCATGATGGTGAAACTATAGCATCATTACAAGGATGACTCAATTTACAATTCATGATCATAGAGAAATACCAAGAGAAACAACTTAACAAATACATCATCAAATACCCATCCATAACTCAAGAATGAGAGAGTACAAGGACACTCTAGACTAAACTATGTTATTTTTTCTAAAACTTGACAATCATGTCCTTTATGAGGTGATAGCATACCTAAAATATGTGGATATCCACAGGGGGTGAGACCTCAAGTGCCATCAATATGATATAGCAAAGTCTAGCATACATATTACTTACATGTATATGATGACATATAATTGAAGACATCTTAAACAAAAGTTAAATCTGTATACATGATGTATGAATGAAGTACTTATTCTCTTCTCATTGATGTATTCTTTACTATAAATATACACGAACCATAAGCATATTTGTATAGAGTAGGAAACATATATGATGCTTCCAATCAATAAATGAACAAAATTGCACATCCATGTGATTTACAAACTAAGCTTAAACTGATTTACTATATGACTAAACAAACATTTTATTATGCCCTATGTATTTTGTGGCATACCATTCAAACTACAAGCTGACCACTATGAAGTTAGGATCTACCATGTATATGATGTAAGGGATTATTGGACTCCATTAGATATCTCCACACACCTCGAGTGGAAATGAGGGTAACAAAAGTTAGAGTGATTGCATGATAGTATAATGTGGAATTTCTCACAAGATAATTTAGCAAAAAGGGTCCTCCTTAGGTAAATAGTTGACAACACCACAAAAAGAGGGCACAAAACCCAACAAACCAAAACATGACCCCAATCCCTCTTCATCACATATCAGGTAACCATCTATGACAATCAAACACCAACAAAGATTATGGATCTTAGGGTAAGGCTACCCCACAAACCCTAATATATTTAAATACATATGCTCAAAGCATCATCTCACATCCTACAGCTTGATACAATACTAACTCATTTGTCTATTGTAGGGAAATATGGCTACATAATAGGCAGTGAAAACAAAATGTTCCTACCATATTCCCCATAAACCATCAGATCATGTCAACAAATATATGATGGGGACAATGGTTTGGAGGATATCTTTAGTCCTGGAGCAAGTCCAATAATATCTCTTCGTCGTTATAGATGTGCATCTGTCTTGTAGTTACATTGGGAGTTATCTACTATGTCTCCTGGTCTACACCACAAAC
Organism: Alisma plantago-aquatica; assembly: GCA_963693085.1. Classification (NCBI taxonomy): domain Eukaryota; kingdom Viridiplantae; phylum Streptophyta; class Magnoliopsida; order Alismatales; family Alismataceae; genus Alisma; species Alisma plantago-aquatica. Next base: position 589,307,271 of record OY856415.1, read on the forward strand.
AATAGGTTGACGTTGTCCTCCTAGAGGAAGACAATGACCTCCACACTTCTATGGAAGTCCACACAGACCACCTAAAACACTTTTCATCCTATTAGAACTTACATGAAGGAGTGGTCCCTTCCGTTAGTGTACTAGTAATCATCTTTATCTCCCACAATTTTTTCTCCTTTGCTATCCCTCCCTTTAGTGGGTAGGAGTTGCTCGAGCTCTCTATTGGTTACCACAACCAGAGAGGACAACAATTGTCAAAGGTAATTGAGTTGTGCTCAAGGAATCCCCCAGTACCCCTCTATTTATAAGAGGAGTTAGGGTCTGGGTTCCCAGTCTGTGTGGGAGTGGAAGGGACCAAAAGATCATGATTTTTTGCAACCTGCAAGCATCGAACTGGTCAGTTGGCAACTAAACCGGTCAGGTCACATGTGAGCTGATCGGTTCTCTTTCCGAATCGGTCATTTCATCATGTTTCCCAATCACATATGAATTAGCAAATTTGAATTCAATTAATGCCCAACATGACTTTGACACTAATCCTTCATGCAATCGAATTTCTCCATGAACTAGATGTCTCTCCTTATGAGATGGTTGTCTCATGATCCCAACTGATTGGTAGGTTGAGCCAATTTGATTCACTAAGTGAACCGGTCGTTCGTTCCCCAGTTCAAGAAGAACTCATCTAATTCAATATCCAATCAACTTGACACTCCAATCGATCGATTTATCACATGAGTCAATCGTCTAGGAGTCCAGTCATTTGAATAGTTGCTTGAATTGAATATATAAACAATTTAGTAATCAATCCAATTATCATTCAAGATCAAAACTTCTCTTCTAGGCCATGACCTATGTGTGTGACCCCATAGGTCCCATATTACGTTGGCAGTTAATGTCCATAACCAATTATGACATCACAAGCAATGAACGATGCCTAGTCGCACATCAATGCTACCCAAGTAAATGGAAAATTGAGAATAACATCAACCTAAAATCTTTGTATGGAGTTATAGTTTTTATATAGTTCCTTTGCCACTGATATCTGGATTGAACTCGAGGCATGGAGTAGTCATCCTCTTCAACATTCAATCTTATTCCTTGAACTAGAGCAGAATGTTTGAGATATATGTAAGCTCAATATCACATATTGACTCACACATGCATGTCCATTCATTTCTCAGTCTCTCTAATCAAGAGGCCTTGGATATCATATTTCTATAGGAGGGAAAAATCCCATCTATATCACTCAAAGTCAATCCCCATGTGTCACGGTCACCCAATCATCACCTTTATGGTAACCCTTATTTAGGATTACGTTTGATGATGTCAACACATACCAAACGACATGTGATGAGTGTAGTGACTTTAGGTCTAAGAACTACAATCACAACCAATACTTTGAGAGCTGACTATGACTACCTTAATAATAGTTTTCATGTGTCACTCTCATAGTGGTTCTATCCGATACACTATTCTCTAACATGTATCTAGGTTCTAGGTTTGATATCACATATCATGACTAATGAGATTCTGTCATCAACCAAAACACATTCTAGTATTATGTATTATTGTTGTCTACAATGCTTCCACAGTAATAACTAACTAGGGACATAAAAACAATGTATACTTTTGACATCCATATAATCCCATTGTTCAGGTCCTCAACATGAAGATGTATGTCGTTGAGTACTACCATTCTTTAGACATTTATTATGTTACGTCATTATCTCATAAGTGAATTGAATAGAATAAATCAAAATTTTGTCTTTATTTTTAATCAAATCATTTATAAGTTATTCCATTATAGTCATCATATGATTGGCTCTCTGGGCATAGATACCAACAGACTCCCACTTGCACTTATGAACAATAACCCACAAATCTTATTCTAAATGATGTAACATGACCGTCATGCTTCTGCTACAAAAATACCTTTGTCAAGGGGTCAACAATATTATTCTCAGTAGGTACTCTACAAATCTTCACATCTCCTTGTTGTACGATCTCTCATATGAGATGGAATCACCTTTGTATATGCTTGGAATGCTGATGTGATCTGGATTCCTTAGCTTATGCAATAGCTCCATTGTTGTCACAATATAGCTCAATTGTGTCATTGACGCTTGGAATAATCCCAAGTTTAGAGATGAACTTCTTGATCCATACAATATCCTTTGCTACAGTTGAAGCAACAATATACCCAACTACTATTGTAGAATCAACAAATGTCTCTTACTTGGAACTACTCCAACTCATAATTCCACTTTTTATAAAAAACACAAATACAAATTGCAATCTATAATCATCTTTATCAGTCTAAAAGCTTGCATCGGTGTAACCTTTTACCACCAACCCTTCCTATCCTCCGTATACCAAAAATTGATCCTAATTCCTTCTCAAGTACTTGAGGATTCTCTTCACAACTTTCCAATGAGCATTCACTTGTATCTGACTAATATCTGCTCATCATGCTCAAAGCATACGAGACATCAAGATGGGTACACAACATTTCATACATGACTAATCCAATTGCTGACGCATATGGAATCAAACTCATGTGTTCCCTTTCTTCACAAGAATTGGGACATTGAGCTTTAGATATGGTAACTCCATGTCACATGGGCAGGTTTCCTCTCCTTGAGATCTCCATGGTGAACTGCTTCAACACTTTGTCAGTGTATGTGCTTTGACTTAGTCTAAGAATCCTTCTTGGTCTATCTCTATATATCTTGATTCCCAAGATGTAGGATGCTTCGCCCAAGTCTTTCGTAGATAATGTATTTCCCAACCATGTATTTACCTTTTGTAAAGTAGGGATGTCATTCCCCATCAATAGTATGTCATCTCCATATAATTTGAGGAATGCTACCATGCTCCTACTAACCTTCTTTTACAAAAAAGGATCATTTTCATTCTGCCTAAAGCCAAACTCTTTGATTGTCTCATCAAAACAAATGTTCTAGCTCTGAGATACTTGCTTCAATTCATAAATTGACCTTTGTAGCTTACAAACTTTATTTGCATAATTTGGATATATAAAACCCTCAGGTTGTTCCATATACACATCCTCAATAAGATTCTCATTAAGGAATGTTGTTTTGACATCCATCTACCAAATCTCATAGTCCTGATAGGATGTAATAACAAGCATGATCCTGATGGATTTAACCATGGCCACTAGAGAAAAGGTTTCATCATAGTCAACAACTTGAGCTTGTTTGAAGCCCTTTGCAACCAATCAACCCTTATAGGTTTGTACTTTACCATCCATGTCGGTCTTCTTCTTGAAGACCCACTTGCACCGTATGGGTTTTACCCCTTCAGGTGATCCCCCAAGGTCCATACCTTATTGGTATACATGGACTTCATCTTAGATCTCATGGAGTGAAGACATTTCTTAGACTCTGGTCCCTCAGTAGCTTCTAGATAGGTTGTTGTCTCATCATCTATGACCAACTCACCACCTTCTTGAGTGAAAATTTAACCAAATCGTTCAGGCTCAAGGCGTGTCCTACTAGATCTACGAGGTTCTTGTGCTACTTAAGAAAGTTGAGATTCCACAACATTTGGTGATTCTCTCTATTCCTCTTGCACCTCTTTAGGTTAAATGTTTTCTTGTTGGTATTGAACCTCTTTGAGTTCTACTTTGCTCCCAGTGCTTCCTTTGCAAATGAGTTGCTTTTCTAGGAATGCAACATCCTTGGCAACACACACTTTGTTATCAGTTGGGTTAAACAATTATTATCCCTTGGTTTCTTTTCTATATAAAAAAATAACATTTATCAGATCTAGGGCCAAGTTATTTAGCGAACATTTTCTTGACATAAGCTTCACACCACAAAATTCTCATAAAAGACATTTTGTGACACTTCCCATTCCATATCTCATATGGTGTCTTTTGAACTGATTTAGATGGTATGCAATTTAGTGTAAATGTTGCAGTTTGTAGAGCACAACCCCAGAAGGAAGTTGGAAGATTAACAAAAATCATCATTGATTGCACCATACCATTATGTTTTGGTGTTCAAGGTGGATTCCATTGTGATACAATACCACAGACTCTCAAAAGGACTTCAAACTCTTTTTGTAAGTATTATCCACCTCAGAATGAAGTGCCTTAATACTTTTCCCAAGTTGGTTATGTACTTCATTCATAAACTCCTTGAACCTATCAAGAGTTTCTAACTTATGTTTCATTAAGTAAACATAGCCATACCTACTGTAGTCATCATTAAAGGTAATTTAGTATTGATACCCACCTCTAGTTGTTGTTCTAAAAGGCCCACATACATCAATATGTATGAGTCCTAATAGATCACTAGCCCTATCATTGTTACCAATGAAAGGGGTCTTAGTCATCTTGCTCAACAAATAAGATTCACATGTCTCTAGTGATTCTAAATCAAAAGAGTCTAGATAACCATATTTATGGAATCTAGATATGTGATTCTCATTTATGTGCCCTAGACGACAATGCCAAAGGTATGTTTGGTTTGAGTCATTGAATTTTTGTCTTTTGGTATTTACATTATATACACGTGTCTCTATATTTATCAAATATAGACCATAAGTCATTTGCGAACTACCATAAAAGATCTCATCTTTACTAATAGAGCATATTCCATTCTTTATAAGAAATTCAAATCTGTACTTGTCTAAACAAGATATAGATATGATGTTCCTATTAACGGCAGGTATGTAATAGTAGTTCTCTAACTCTATTACAAGCCCACTTGATAGAGATAACTCATAGGTTCCAACTGCACTAGAATCAACTCTTCCTCCATTAGCAACGTGTAGTTCAACCTGCCCTTTCTTCGAAGGTCTACATACTTTCAGATCCTTTACATTTGAGTAAATGTGTGATACACATCCGGTATCTAGTACCCATGATGATGAAGTAGTGAAGTTAATATCAATTATATATATACCTAAAGTAGAGATCGCTATCCCTTGCTTCATCTTCCTAGGTTTCCTTATCCTTCTCCTTGTTTTGAGTGCAGAAGAAATGTAGAAGACTTGGACTTTAGTTTAGCCTTAGAACACTTCTTCACCTTGCCTTTGTCCTTGGACTCTATCCCACTGATATCCATCAGGTATTTGTCCTTCTTCATTTGTGCTTCGACATGTAACAACATTTCAAGCAACTCAAACAACAGTCTAGCCATGTTACTCAAGTTGTAAAACTCGATAAAATGGCTATATGATTTAGGAAATGATTTCAAAATTAGATATGTGGCCAACTCTTAACCTGAAGGAAATCCTAATCTCTCTAGATACTCCATATGCCCAATCATATTGAGCACATGGGATATTATTAGAACTCCTACTATCAGTTTGCACTCAAATAACACCCTAGAGACATAATACCTTTCTTGGTTATCATGTTGTTTATGCAACTCATGGTTCATACATCCCAACACAAGGCTCTTGATGTCTACAACATCATTGGCATGCTTCAAAGAAGCATCCATTTCAATCTCAAGTGTATGTGGAGCAAATTTTATTGGCACCGATGTTTCAGGAACATAGAGAACACTTCCAAGGGTATTCAACTAGTTTTGGAAGTACATCTCATTTAGTTCATCTGATCGTAATGATTGATTATTTTCCATTGATTCTACAAGAGAAAAAAATTGCATTTTGTAAAAAACCTTTTTATTTGAAAATTTTGACAATATTTAATTAGGTTTTTAATTAATTATTGCTCCCACTATTTTATTCAAATTGATAGCACCCACATGTCAATTCATAATATTTCAATGTATAATATTCTAGTAAGCCGAGATCTAAAATAATTCAACTATTAACCGGCCAACACTAGCGTCCATAGTCAACTATTAAGGTAGGCAACCTTTGCCAATTGCATCATATGCAACTCTTGGATAGATGATTGCACAAATCCTTTCCATTATCATCTACATGATTCTGGTGCTTAATCTCATTAAAGTTGCATAATTAAGCATGATCCAAAAGCTGACATGATAATAATGCACCCTGCTTGGTGGGCCCACATCATTACTATCACACTTCCACGAGATAGACAAACACCACCCTTGGGGTGCCCACACTTAGTCGATCAAGATTTTCATGTGTGTCGCTTTTAGAAAACATCTAAGACTTATATTTAATTGAGGGAGTTTGTATTATAAATACATATCCTTTATCCAATCACCACATATATAGTATGTATCCTGCTATATCCCACAACGAAAACATGTAATAAACAAAAATCCATAGTTATAGCCATGTGAATGTAATTCCTTAGAGCCACAAGGAATTACCATAACCTAGGGTTCACATCACAGGAAGAAACATGTTGTTGATGAATATTAGTGCTTGACAATCTAGGTTGATCAGTTCAACCTTTGAACTGATCGACTCACCTCCTGGCCAGTCAATTGGTCATCTCACCAGTCATCTGGTCATGTGTTCCACCATCTGTTGCGTCCTTTAGCCCATCGGTCGGGTCCATCGATTGATCAATTCAGCTCATTCTCCTTGTCCTCCAACCGATTGGCTCACCTTTGAAATGGTCAGTTGGCCTGGTCTGAGCATCTTCATCTTTGTCATAACAGGAAAGTAAACTATCTTACTATTACATGATTATAGAGAAACCTCAAGTTACATTTGAAGAGAGAAAAGGTAGGAGAGAATAATATTTTTACAATTGTAAGATAAGATGGAGGCTCGATATGCAAACTAAGATAAAATGAGATTAACCAACCACACAACCATGCATAGATAATTAGGGTTATTGGCCGTAACAATGCTACACATCCACCATAAAAACTTGCTTTTAGGAAGACGCATGTAAATTGCATATATATATATAAATATATATATATATAAATATAAATATATATATATAAATATAAATATATATATATATATATAGTTTGGGATTATTTGTGGTATTTGATTGAATATATTTATTTGAATCACATGCAATAAATAAATGATAAAAATAGAAATCTGATCATATAAACTATCCCAAAATATATAGATTGACATGGTCCTAATACCACTTTAGGGAAATATAGCTACAGAATAGGCATCGGAAACAAATATTTTACTACCATATTCCTCGTAAACTAACAGATTGTGTAAAAAATTATATGATGGGAAGGATAGTTTTGAGGATATACCTGGGCCTAGAACAAGTTCAGTGTCATCTCCATGTCATTATAGATTCACAACTATATTCTAGTTGGTATAGGACTTATATGTTGCACCTCCTGGTCTATACCACTAACAATAGGTTGATGTTGTCCTCCTTGCAACATACAATGGCCTCCATGCCTCTATTGAAGTTCAGCAGACCACCTAGAACTCTTGTCATCTTACTAGAATAGATAGGAAATAGTTGTCCCTCCCGTTGGTGTACTAGTCACCAACTTGCTCTCCTGTAATTTTTTCTCCCTTTCTATCCCTCCCTTTAGTAGGTAGGACTTGCTCAAACTCTCTATTTGTTACCACAACAAGAGAGGACAACAATTGTCAGAGGCAATTGAGTTATGTTCTGGGAATCCTCTAGTACCCCTCTATTAATAGGAGGGGATAGGGTCTGGATTCCCAGTCTATGCAGGAGTGGAAGGGTCGAAATGTCATGAATTTTTGCAACCTATGCACCAAGTCTCTCGGTTCACATGCGAGCCAATTGGTTTACATGTGAGTCGATCAGTTCTGTAAGGCCCCTAAACTTTCTTAAAGTGTTGAATAAACTTAATTGTCATAATTGAGTGCTTAGAACCCTAATGTAACCTTGTGATATGCTTTGAAATCATAAGACAATCTTGAATTTCAAATTTGGTCCAATTTGGACATCGTTTGAGCAAGTTATGCAATTTTACATACATTTTGGACTTTTCTACATTTTACTCAATTAAGGGGTTTTCTTTGCCATTTGTCACATTCATTATGTTCCTTTGATGTTATCTTATCATTCTTGAGCTTTTTGAGCCATTGGTATCCTCGTTGAACCTTGGTTCGAAGGTGGTTTCTTTAAGGGTATTTTATGGTTTACCCTTTATGGATGAGCTACCTTTAGGAGCTATCAACTAATGCTTTATTTGTTTTGCTTGGAAATTCAAGAAATGATGGATAAGAAGGTCTCTATGTTCTGTGGGGCAGCTTTTTGTGTGGATGCTTGTATATTATTAATAGTTTAAGGCCATGGACACTTGGAAAGATACTAGGACTTCAACATTTTCTTTCCTTTATCTTAAAGTTTTATATACCTCTCCCTAAGCACCCAAACGAACCATTTTCTCTCCACCACTTGCCTCCTTCTATGAATCTCATTCTCCCTCTATTCTTATATGAAGTTCCTATCCAAGGAAGAAGAAAGTGGGGATATTCTTGGCAAAATCATCTAGGGTTGTAATTGACTTCCTTTAGGGGTTTCTAAAGCTCCTTCCTAGCGATCTTGACCTAAAAGTGTAAGTATTCCCTTATTTATTCCATTTATTTCTCTCTTCTTCTTCCTCCTATATTCCTCTAGGTCGGAACTTTGCTGTTCCATGGTGGAAGTGTTGGTATGTATGCCCTGAGAGCCAATCATGGGATGATTGGTGGGATACATTAAGATTTATTTGATAAACATCAAAGGCAAGCTTCCAATTCTTTCTGGTTCAGTCATATGAGATAGTGATAGAACAGATTGAATGTCTAGAGAATGACAATACTCAATGACGTATGCCTTCAGGTTCAGGACCTGAACGATGAGATCATACAAATGCTAAGAGTTTGTACATTCTCATTATGTCCCTAGTCGGATGTCATTGTGGAAGGTAGATAGACAACAATGACACACAAGACTAGATTGTGATGTTGGTTGATGACAGAATCTCATTAGTCATGATATAGAGATATCAAACCAAACACATAGGTACTTGTTAGAGAACACGTGTACCGGACAGACCCACTGTGAGTTTGACACATGGAACCATGACATGGTAGTCACAGTCAATACTCACAGTGATGGTGGTGAGTGTGATTCTTTGACCTGAAATCACTACACTCAACACATGTCGTTGGGCACACTTTGACATCATCAAACGCAGTCCTGAAATATGGGTTGTTATAAAGGTGATGATTGGGTGGCTTTGACACATGGGGCTTTTGAGGGGTGAGTGATAGATATGGGATTTGTCCCTCCTGAGGGAGTTTGATATCCATGGCCACTTGATGAGTAGGATTGAGAACGGCGTGCATGCATGGGTGAATCAATATGTGATATCAATGTCATAAACATCTCTTTCAAATCTACTCTGAGATCAAGAAAGTGAATGAACGTTGACAGGATGACTGTTCCATGCCTCGAGTTCATTCAGGATATCAATGACAAAGGAATTATACATTCACTGTAACACCATTCACGGATTGTAGGATTGAAAGTTGTTCTCCAACTTTCTATTTCACTTGGGTAGCACTGATGTGTGACTAGGCACCGCTCTTTGCTTGTGAAGTCATAAGTGTTATGGACTTTCACTGCCAACGTGAAATGGCCTTGCAGGGTCACACACAAAGGATTTAACCTGGAAGAGGAGTTTTGTCCACAAACAATGTTTATATTGATTACTAAAGGAGTTTAGTAGTTCAATTAAACACTCAATTAATTGATAGCTCAATGTTATAATGTTCAAGGTGTTGGACACATTGATTGGAGTATCATATTGATTGAAACTACAATTGACTGATTCTGCACAATCTGCACTCCCAACCGATCAGATCATGTGATGAACTGATCGGCTGAGCTTGGTGAACCGATCGACTCAGATGGTGAGTCGATCGGCTGATGGACAGGGTGAAACAATCGCTTCAAGTGTTAAAACGATCGGTTCAACTGGTCCAACCGACCAAGTTGGGAAAGTTAGGTTGGTCAGAAATTTCTTTTCGTTTCACTTGCCCAATTTGATTGGAACAAGGATTGGTATTTGATACCAATTCGAAACAAAAGAGGAAAAGTCAATCGGGAACTGACCAGGACCACGAACTGACTGGTTCAGATGTGAACCGACCATTTCATGGGTCCCAACCGATCGGTTGCGGTGTCAACCGACCGGCTCAGGTCCCCAACCAACCGTTTCAGAAATGAAACGATCGGTTCAGGTTGCGTAGTTGGTTGTTTTTGTGGAAAACCTCGAACCCTTCTTCTCCTGCTTTAGTCCCACATTGCCCGGGATAGAGAACCATGTCCCATGACCCACCTATATATATAGGGGTATTGGGGGCTTCTCAAAGAATAACTCAGTGAAACTAGTTGCTCTGTAAAGTTATCATTCTCTCTAGTTTTGGTAATCGAGAGAGCTCGAGCAAGTGCTACCCGATAAGGGAGGCACAATAAGGGAAAGACAACTGCAGAAAGCAACTGGTGGCAGGAGAGTGTGTCAGTGACTAGTACGCTGACAGGAGGGTGCGACTCCTTCCAATTCCTTATGGGACAAGGAGATTGGAGTTCCAGGTGGTCTGTGTGGACTACTTCAGAGGCGGGAGATTTCTGCCGCTCAGAGAACAGTTGTCAAATTAGACAGTCCCGGTGAGACTAGGAGTCGTCAGTCCCGGTGCGACCAGGAGCTGCACAGACACCGTCCAAGACCAGAGGTGAAGACCGCACAAGCCGCGAGGTATTGTCGCCGAGCAAGCCTCGGGACAAGGTATGATTCCACAAACCACCCTTTCCTATTGTATAGACGTTGAGACGTTTCCTTTTTCTGGGTTTGGGGAGGAGAAAATTTTTGTTTCCGCTGCCTTCTCTACCTCCCCTAAAACCCAACAGTGGTATCAGAGCCACGTCAACTTCTCTATACTTTAGGATTATCGATATGATCGATTTTGGTTTGTCACCTTTATTTATTGCATACGATGCGAATAAAATTGGCTTTATGCATGTCCAATTCAAAATCCACAAATCCCAATGTACATATATGATATTTAATATGAATGCACTCGATACGCGTCGCCCTTAAACGAGTTTTGTGGTGGATGTATAGTGTGGTTATGGACAATAAACCCTATATGTGAATGGTTGTATGTGGTTTCTTGCATCTCGGTCTGCGCACTGATTCCCTTTCTCCTATTCCTGATGTAACTCGAAATAATTCAAGATTTCTTTCCTACCTTTGCTCCCCTTGAATGTAACTCGAGGTTTCTCTTTTTACAATGTAAAATAGGATAGAATTTTATTCACTATTATGTCAAAGAACGGAGGACATCCTGACGATAGCTGAGACGATCGGTTCAAGTCGTAAATCGATCAGTTGACGTTCAAGATGATCGGTTCAAGGAATGAGCCGATCGAATGATGACTGATTCGAGGAGCGAGATGAGCGGGTTGCGGCCATGAGGAGATGCATGATAACCAGGCAAAAAAATCAGTGGGAGGAGCCAACCGATCGGCTGGTGGCACCCAGACGACCGACCAGATCGAGTAGGTCACTCATGTGATGAGTTGATCTACTCAAAAGGCAAAGCACAGAGTTCATCTTATACAGGTTGCATGTGATGTAGGCCTAGATGACCGTGATTCCTCTTGGCTCGAGGAATCACATTAGGATGGCCATAATCATCACTGTTATCATTTTGCATGTTTTCTGTGGGATATAGCATGTATATGATATGTACTATATATTGTGGTGATTGGATATGTATATGTATATTAAAACCAAATCCCTCATTAAATATTAAGTTTTAGATGCCTTCCAAATGCCACACATGTGAAAAATTTGATCGAACAAGTGTGGGAACGCCCTAGCGTGGTGCATCGTCTATCTCGTGGAAGTGTGAAGGATGGATATGTGGGTCTTCCCTAGCAGGGTGCATATTCATCGTGTTTGCTTTGGGTCGGACTTAACAAGGTGACCTAGATAGGATCTAGCACCTTGAGACATGGAGATGATCATGGCAAGGAGTTGCATATGACATCTTATCAAGAGTTGCATATGATGCAATTGGCAAGAGTTACCTACCTGAGAGATCTAAGTTGTGGGTGACAGCCCTAGCTGGTCCATGACTTAGAGGATTTCAGGATCTTGCCCACTAGAAGGTTGTACGCTGCAATCTTCCGAATTGATGGTGAGGGCTATCAATTTGAACTAAAATAGTGGGAGCGATAATTAATTAAAGGCATAATTTATATCGTCAACCTTTCAGATCAATCAAATAAGTCAAAAGGAGTTTTGGACTAAAATTGCATATTTTTCCTTTTGTAGTACAAATGGCAACAAAAAATAATCACTTTTCTTTGCGATCCATCCTAAAAAGGACAAGTTAAATGGGAATAATTTCCACGATTGGTTAGGATGTTGAGAAGCGTTCTCAATCAAAGAGCGAAAGCTCTAAGTCCTAGTTATACCAGAACCAGATGAAATTGATCCCACCACATCAATGGTTGAAAGTATGCTTATGGAAGCATACCGAGGATGACATTGATGAGGAGTTCTTGATGTTGTGTTCTTTGAACTATGAGTTGCAGAGACAACATGAGACATATGATGTCTCCAAGACATTGTCCTAGTATGTCATGATAGAAGGAGATCTAGTAAGGTATTCACACACTCAATATGATTGGGTATGTGGAAAGACCTGACTAAGAAGGATTCCCCCTGAGCCAAGAGTTGGCTATTGGTATGATATTGCAAATGTTGCGAGAATCATACAGTTCATGATAAACTACAACATGAACAACTTTGACAAGTGTTGATAAAGTTGTTGGACATGTTGAGGATAGTAGAGGAAAATATGAAGAAAGACTAACCCTAATCTTTGATGAGATCAATGAAAGGCAAATCTTAAGGGCAAGGGCAAGGGAAAAGCAAAGAAGTGTTCTGATGCTAGCCAGCAGCCCAAGCCGTCTTCAACCTCAAGGCACATGGGGAAAGGGTGTATGAGGGAATTGCCCTCTATATCTGGAAGAACATAAGAAGATGAATGAGGGGATGGAGATCTCCACCTAAGGTATCATGAAATGAATCGCTTCTTTATCTGAGGTATATGATACCAAGATATGGATATGTCATATATGATATGCAATATCCACAAAGAAGTGATGGCCTCTGTGAAAGGACCAAGAAAGGAGTACCCATCATTGGAGCAAGTGTTAGATAGGAGTACCTTTCATTTAATTTCAGCCTAAAGGGCACGAAATAGAGTTGAGAACTTCTATTTCATATTTTCCAATTGATAGAAACACTTTATTTTTGCATATTGTATGACAATGATGGCAATTAATAAAGGTGATGTTTCAATTTCTAAAGATATGATCTTTGTGGCAATGCCTTGTTTATCTTGTGGTATTTGATATACATAAGATAAAATGATACCTAAAAGTTATAGATAACTCAAACAATCAAATTAGCATCAATCATGAGAAATTCATTTCTAGTTTCCATGTGATGGATAAATCTAGACTCTTTTGGTTAGAGAACCAGTAAGAGACATGAATATCTTGGACATGATTAATCAATCTTCACTAAAGGTAGTGGGAGAATGACTATCCTATTAGGTATGATACATGTGATGTATTTACATACCTATTGAACAAATGCTAATACTTCAAATGGTGTTTAGAGAAATACCAATATGAATATCTTGAAGTGTTCAAGATTATCATAGATGAAGTGCAAATTTGGTAAAGTGTTAATTCTTGATGAGATCAATGAATGAAATACTTGGACCAAATGTTTGAGATCCTTATGAGTGATTATGATAGTGTATCATAGTGAACTCATGATTAAGGCATGGTGATGTCTAAATCAAGAAGGAATCATACTCTAAGGAGTTAGAGAATGATTATCAAATAACTGAATTCTTCTTAGTAAAAGAATACCCCACACTAATAAAGGACATTAAGAATCACAAGGAGTTGTAAGTTCTTATATCCTTGACGGATACACCTCGTTTATCTATGTGATGAGTTGTTCATGTGATGAGTCAACTATCTAGATGAATATGAGGAACCAAATTTTGAGTTATGGTTTATGACCATTACATCCTAAATGACATCCATGTGAACCATAAGGTATGACCTTGATGGTAGCACCCATTGGATGAAATCCATAAGTGCAAATGAATCTTAAGTGTTAAGACACATGGATAACATTTTTAGAAGAATGATTCTTGTTGATTGCAACTTAATGACTAAGACATTTGGCATTGAAAAACCACTAGAGGGGGGTGAATAGGGTTTTATGATTATTTTAATAATAATTTAACTCAAACAACCAATCCACAGAAATACTGGACAAGGGGACAAGGATTTAGAGTGGTTCCAACCTTAGCAAATATTAAGGCAGTCAATCCACTACCCGGTTGCTTACCCAACTGGGATTTTGAAAGAATTAAATTTTATTACCTCGCAAGGATATTACATAAAATTACAATTATTTCACCAAACCCTTCAGACAGCCTTCACCTAGAAGTAGTTGCACCAACCTTGAAGCAACCTTCTTAAAGTAACTTCAAGCTCCCCCTTGAAGTAGCCTTCCTCTAGAAGTAGCTTCCCGTTGCAACAACCTTCTTGAAGTAGTCTGAAGTCCACCTTCTCCACCGAGAAGAACCTTCTCCAATCCGCAGCCTCCAACCCTAGGAGTAGCAAGGAGAATACAAAAGATAAAAGGAACAAGAAGGAAAAATAGAAATTACAATACCACTTGTAGCTCAAGGCTTGATTTCCTATATCAAGCGTTTTGATCTCCTAACCAATGTATATAGAAGTGTAAGTGTTGTGGATAGGAGATGCTAGCCTATAGGGCACGAATTTAGAGCAAGGGAATGAGTAGCCAATGCTAGTATTGCTCAATTTGCTCAAAACAGATTGCCAATAGCAAGTGTAATCTCAAGTATAGTACAAGTGTATATATGTGAGTTTAGGTGTTCTAAGGCATATCCTATTTATAGAAATGACCTACAAGTACTTAAGGACGTTCTAGAAACTTTCTAGGGGGTTCCAAGTACTTAATTAGCCGTTAGGTACACTTTAGTTGCTTTAGCAATGGCTAGTTAATTAATTCTGAAAAGTGCAGACAGAGACATTCTCGGTCGAGAAATTGTCGACCGAGATCCCAGTCGGTCGAAGTTTTGTCGACCGATGGACTGTCTGGAGTCAAGTGTATATAACGTTCTGATCCAACTCCCAACCACTTTGTCTGCTGGGTCTAACGGCTACTTGGGTCATTCTTGGTTGACGAGTTTGTCGACCGAGAGTGTCTCAGTCGAGGAATTTTTCGACCGAGAATGACCCTGTTTCAATGTTTTAAACTAAGTACTAAGTTTGTGTATGAGTGTGTAATTGTGACACTATTGTAGGGGATGACCTATCTAAGTGTTGTGATTGGCTAAGGAAGATCTAACACTTGATTTACATGTTGTCTAAGTACTTGTACATTATATATTTGTAAAAGTTTTACAATTGATTACATTCATGAAATTAAAGCAATTTAGCATATAGATCTTCCAAGTAGTTTGTCATCCACCTAATTCCTACAACACTCAAGTAGCACATTAGATTCACAAGAATGAAATGTTTTTCATCATCAAAATAAAGGGATTATACTAATGTCAATTTAGCCAACAATCTCCCCCTTTTTGAAGATGACAAACATTTCCTAAATATAAAATAAGGAAATATAAATCATATGAGTTTCATACCTGAAGTTTACCTTTTGTAGCCATTCTTGTTTTGCAAGTGTGTACTGGCCGATATATTTTGAAACTCATTTTTTTATGTTTTTGATTTTATATTATTTCTCCCCCTTTGTCATTTCAAAAGGATATCCAAGATAATCATTTAGTATGACTTTTTATTCCTCCGCCTTAATTTGATAATTAGATGATCCCCCTTAATAAGATATTTAGTTTTAAAAGCAAGGGATGCAAACCACTCATTGTCAAATTTAGCCACAATTTATTTCTCAATCATTTGCAAAGGATGTCAAGCCTTGAAATGATATGAGATTCTCTTAAGTTCATGGCATATGTGTATTGATTTCTCATCCATTTTTCAAGGGATGTTAAGCCCTAAAAATGACATGAGAATCCTTTAAACTTATAGTAGAATGTATGTATCTCTAACCAAATACATGGGATGTGAAGCCCAAATTTGTTTAGAGAATTCTATTAAGAGCAAGATATATGTCATATTCACGAATATTGTAAATTTCTTGTTTTTCATAACCAAAACTACTTTTAAGGATACTAAGGTCATAACAAGATTCAAATGATGTTTACAAAGTTTTTTAAGCTTCTTAATCTTATAATCAAGATAGTTTGTGTGAGCTCCCCCTTAATCTTATAGTCAAGATAATTTAAGGATTCTAAGGTCACAATCAATATTAGAGCATAATAAGTTGACCTTTTATGCACTAAAATTTTTGTTTTCAATGTACTAAGATTGATTGCAGTAAAGTGATGTGCAAACAAGCATTTTGTCAAGCTTATTTTAGGTCGACCTTGACTTCGACCATAGCGCCCCTTGGTCAAGCTTGATTTCAACCAAGAGGCAATTTCTGCAGATTTCCAATTTGAACACTTATATGTGAAGTATAATTTCTGCAGATTTTCATGAAGTTTTATTGTTTATGCAAAATGACATCTTCTCATGAGCTGAATCACAATGATCAAAACCAATATCCATTCATGGTTTGTATATATGGATCAAAGATTATTGTAGACAAACCAATGAAAACATAATGATTATGACACAATAATTATGATAGAACAGTAGAAGTATATCCACAATACAATGATCAAGATGGAAGCATGTAACTTCATGAAATACAATGATTATGACCATTTAAATTTTAATACACATGGTTCCTACACAGATAGACTAAGAAATACTTAGGATAAACCATGTGGACTATCATAAAGCAGTAATTTCCTTCATTATGCCAATCATGATGCATAATTTTCAATTTTAAACCATGTAAACCAAAATAATCTCATTCATGATTCATGGATTTTCATTTTTAAGACAAACCATGAACAAGCTTAATAAACTTTTTCAATCAATAAATAATGTTTGTTAAAAAATCAGTCTTCATATAATACTTATGCAATATGTTTAAGGATTTCATATTCATAATGTTATATCATAAATCATGATGCAAAAAGATCAATATGCCTTATTTCAAAGATGGTCTCCAAGATTGATTTTGCATATTATATCATTTATTAATAACAAATTGATAGCAAACTAAATTAATTGAAAAACAGGTTCAGCAGAACTTGATTCGGTCAAACTATTTGTCGACCGAATTTATCTCAGTTGACGTTTTCTCGACTGAGAAAGCTGATGTTTGTACAGTTTTTATCAATTTTGTTTCAAACTTGAGAATAGTAACCTTATCGGTCGACTATTTCTTGACCGACAGTGTTCTCGGTCGAACAGTTTCTCGATCGAGAAAATTTCTGTATTGTTTCTGAATTGTTTTCAGTAATTGTTTCCAAGTAAATCAAGAATATGAAAGTTAAAACTTGATTGTGTTGAGATATGACATTTGTATATCAAGAATTAGTTTAGGTCAAATCTCAACTAGTCAAATTAAAACTTCTAAGTTTTAGGAACCCAAGCTAGATCATCATTCCTTTTCTTGTATGGGCATGAAAAAGAGTAGTGTCCAAGACACAAGCAATAATGACAACTAATAGAGTCAATCTCATTTCTCTTTCTAGGAGTTGAATTATTCTTGGGTACATACATGGATTGATTCTTTAGCACATGTGTCCTTCTCCAACTAGGTTTTTGATAAGATTTTCCCTTAGTCTTATAAACTAGTCCTCTTCTTCCAATTTGACGATAAGAATCATTTAAGATATTATCAAGAATATTATTGTTACTCAAGATACTTACTTTTGTTGTAACTTCATAATCTCATCTAATTTCTTCTGGATATCTAATTTTGTTTGATTTAGATTAGATAACAAAGAATCTCTTTCTTTCACAATAATATCATAATCTAGATGTGTACACAAAACTGATTGTTTTTGAAGATCATTTACTTGAGTTTGCAAGTTTAACTTTTCGAGGGAAAGAAGATTGCAATTTGCTTCTATAGATTTCATCTTAACATCATAATCTTCAATTTCAGATGTGAGAGAAAGAAGTTTAGCATTTAACTCATCATTTACTTTATTTGTTTTCTTAAATTTCTTCTTGCACTCAATATATTTCTCATGTGTATCTTGAAGACTAGAGATTAGATCTTCTTTTGGTAGATCAAAAGACTTACCTCATCTTCTTCTTCTTCATTTGTTGTAGCAATAAGACATTCTACTTCTTATTTTCCATCATCACTATCATCACTTGAATCATCCCATGCAGCTTTATATGCTCTTTCTTTCTTTTTGTGAGATGATTTCTTTCCTTTCTTGAGTTTTGGACAATCACCTTTCATGTGTCCCTTTTTGCCACATTCAAAGCACCTGGAAGAAGAAACACTAGAAGTTTTGTTAGCTTTAAAACTTTTATATTACTTACCGTTTACAATGAGAGTTTCTTCTTCACTATCATCTTCACTTATGTCATGACTAATCTTGGTTGATGTTTTGAGTGCAATGTCCTTCTTTTTCCCTTGTTGAAGTTCACGTTCTCGTCTTTCTTCCTCTTCTAAAGTGGCCTTATGTGCTTCTAGGTTGCCAATAAGTTGTTCCATCCTTAGCCGGGTGAGATCATTTTCTTCTTCAATAGCAGTCACCTTGGGCTTGTATTTGGGAGGAAGAGACCTAAGGATTTTTGATACTTGATCTTCTTCAGTGATTACTTTGCCTAAAGCATTCAAGCCATTTACAATATAAGAGAATTTTACATACATTTCACTAATAGATTCATTTTGATCCATACGGAATTGTTCAAAATTCTGTTTAAGCATTCCGATTTTAGAATTCTTAACTTGCACAGTTCCTTCATATGTTATAGAAAGTCTATGCCAAATTTCATAAGTTGTTTCACAATTTGATATTTTATTAAATTCACCAACTGAAATTGAACAATAAAGTATACTTACAACCTTTGCATTCATTTGGGCAGAATTTACCGTATTAGCATCCCAAGCTACATACTCCGTTTGAGGAAGTTCATAAGGAGTAGACACCATCCTCCATAAATCCCAATTGATCCCTTGAAAATAAAATTGCATCCTACTCTTCCATTAGGTGTAGTTAGCACCATCAAATGCTGGAGGCCTAGCCACAAGCGTTCCTTCCAAATTGAGGTTGTTGAGAAACCCGTTACCCATTCTTCAAGATTCGATTAGAGCTCCTTGAAGCCTGCTATAATATCAATTTAAAAACCACTAGAGGGGGGAGTGAATAGTGTTTTATGATTATTTTAATAATAATTTAACTCAAACAACCAATCCACAGAAATATTGGAAAAGGGGACAAGGATTTAGAGTGGTTCCAACCTTAGCAAATACTAAGGCAGTCAATCCACTACCCGGTTGCTTACCCAATCAGGATTTTGAAAGAATTAAATTTTATTACCTCACAAGGATATTACATAAAATTACAATTCTTTCACCAAACCCTTCGGGCAGCCTTCACCTAGAAGTAGTTGCACCAACCTTGAAGCAGCCTTCTTGAAGTAATTTCAAGGTCCCCCTTGTAGTATCCTTCCTCTAGAAGTAGCTTCCCGTTGCAACAACCTTCTTGAAGTAGTCCGAAGTCCACCTTCTCCACCGAGAAGAATGTTCTCCAATCTGCAGCCTCCAACCCTAGGAGTAGCAAGGAGAATACAAAAGATAAAAGGAATAAGAAGGAAAAATAGAAATTACAATACCACTTGTAGCTCAAGGCTTGATTTCCTATATCAAGTGTTTTGATCTCCTAACCAATGTATATAGAAGTGTAAGTTATGTGGATAGGAGATTCTAGCCTATAGGACACGAATTTAGAGCAAGGGAATGAGTAGCCAATGCTAGTGTTGCTCAATTTGCTCAAAACAGATTGCCAATTGCAAGTGTAATCTCAAGTATAGCACCAGTGTATATATGTGAGTTTAGGTGTCCTAAGGCATGTCCTATTTATAGAAATTACCTACAAGTACTTAAGGACATTCTAGACACTTTTTAGGGGGTTCCAAGTTCTTAACTAGCCATTAGGTACACTTTAGTTGCTTTAGCAACGGCTAGTTAATTAATTCTGAAAAGTGCAGACAGAGACATTCTCGGTCGAGAAATTGTCGACCGAGATCCCAATCGGTCGAAGTTTTGTCGACTAAGGGACTGTCTGGAGTCAAGTGTATATAACGTTCTGAACCAACTCCCAACCACTTTGTCTGCTGGGTCTAACGGCTACTTGGGTCATTCTCAGTCGAAGAGTTTGTCGACCGAGAGTGTCTCGTTCGAGGAATTTGTCGACTGAGAATGGCCCTGTTTCAATGTTTTAAACCAAGTACTACGTTTGTGTATGAGTGTGCAATTGTGACACTATTGTAGGGGATGACCTATATAAGTGTTGTGATTGGCTAAGGAAGATCTAACACTTGATTTACATGATGTCTAAGTACTTGTACATTATATATTTGTACAAGTTTTACAATTGATTACATTCATGAAATTAAAGCAATTTAGCATATAGATCTTCCAAGTAGTTTGTCATCCACCTAATTCCTGCAACACTCAAGTAGCACGTTAGATTCACAAGAATGAAATGTTTGTCATCATCAAAACAAAGGGATTATACTAATGTCAATTTAGCCAACATGAATATGGATACTAAAACCACATTCCTATGAGGAATAAAACAAGGATGTGTACGTGACACAACCTATAAGGTTTATGAATCCACTAATGCAAATGAAGTCTATAAGTTACAATGGACTAATCAATGTGATTGATTGAGTAAAAGAAACTCAGAATTGGATCTTTACTTTGATGATATAGTCAAAGGGTTTGACTGATATGTCAAAGATAAAGAAGGGATCTGTCATTTAGTGGGAGCGTTTTCACATTCCACATGTTGATGTGAAATGGAAATGTTCTAGAATGGAAATCCAAAAGTGGAAATTATCTTTAAGGAAGATAGAGATGTTTCCTATGTGATAGGAATAGAGATAGTTCTCGAAAACCTCTTAACCTGAAAAGAGAAAGCATACATTGGCAATCTGTACTGAAGAGTTCAGTATGCACATATTCAATGGGAGAAAACTTGTCCATGTTACATGGAGTTAGTATCCCAAGGCCAAGTGTCCAATTCTTATGAAGAATGGGAATACTAATAATAGATATGGATCTATCATGTATGTAATCATCCCATTATCTTGCATGTATCGACATGGTAAGAATAAAATGCATTCATAATCTTGTATGTAGGACATGACAATATGATGTGCTCATCCTGATAACTCGTATGTGACACATGATGAGTGGATGTTTGTCTACTTCTAGTAAGGGTTACTGGAATACCATGAGAACTTGATAAGTACTTGGGAAGTACTAGTTCTATGGAAATAAGGAAGAGTTCACTGTAAAGAGTTACACTGATGCAAACTTCCAGAAAAGGGACTGAAAATTAATCGCAAAATATATATAGGATATATAAAAGTGAAAGTTTGTTGATAATTGGAAGTGTTCCAATAAAACCATTTAAAAGGAAATGCTGAGTATCTATTTGTTAGAGAAAAGCAGTGGATACTATATGGATCTGGAAGTTCATGAGATGAACTTATAGATATTTCGCTCATTGATGACAAGTATGGAATCCTTGATCATGCAATGTGGCTAAATGTTAGCAAAGGAATACTGGATCACATTTTATGGCAACTCCATCTCATACGTGTGACGTACAACGAAGAGATGTGAGACATGCAATTTATACTGACTTTGGCAAGGTGTTTCCATTACTCATTATGATCGCACTAGAGTAGAGTAACATGTGGGACATGTTTGAAGATCACTATGAATATGATTCAAGGGTGATTGGCTCACAGTGCAAGTGGGAGTCTGTTGGTATGTATGCCCTGAGAGACAATCATGGGATGATTTGTGGGATACATTAAGATTGATTTGATAAACGTCAAAGGCAAGCTTCCAATTCTTTCTGGTCCAGTCATATGAGATAGTGATAGAACAGATTGAATGTCTTGAGAATGACAATACTCAATGACGTATGCCTTTAGGTTCAGGACCTGAACGATGAGATCATACAGATGCTAAGAGTTTGTACATTCTCATTATATCCCTAGTCGGATGTCATTATGGAAGGTAGATAGACAGCAATGACACACAAGACTAGATTGTGGTGTTGGTTGATGACAGAATCTCATTAGTCATGATATAGAGATATCAAACAAAACACATAGGTACTTGTTAGAGAACAAGTGTACCAGACAGACCCACCGTGAGTTTGACACATGGAACCATGACATGGTAGTCACAGTCAGTACTCATAGTGATGGTGGTGAGTGTGATTCTTTGACGTAAAATCACTACACTCAACACATGTCGTTGGGCACACTTTGACATCATCAAACGTAGTCCTGAAATATGGGTTGTTATAAAGGTGATGATTGGGTGGCTTTGACACATGGGGCTTTTAAGGGGTGAGTGATAGATATGGGATTTGTCCCTCCTGAGGGAGTTTGATATCCATGGCCACTTGATGAGTAGGATTGAGAAAGGCATGCACGCATGTGTGAATCAATATGTGATATCGATGTCATACATATCTCTTTCAAATATACTCTAAGATTAAGAAAGTGAATGAACGTTGACAGGATGACTGTTCCATGCCTCGAGTTCATTCAGGATATCAGTGACAAAGGAATTATACATTCACTGTAACACCATTCACGGATTGTAGGAATGAAAGTGGTTCTCCAACTTTCTATTTCACTTGGGTAGCACTGATGTGTGACTAGGCACCGCTCTTTGCTTGTGAAGTCATAAGTGTTATGGACTTTCACTGCCAACGTGAAATGGACCTGCATGGTCACACACATAGGATTTAACCTGGAAGAGGAGTTTTGTCCACAAACAATGTTTATATTGATTACTAAAGGAGTTTAGTAGTTCAATAAAGCACTCAATTAATTGATAGCTCAATGTCATAATGTTCAAGGTGTTGGACACATTGATTGGAGTATCAGATTGATTGAAACTGCAATTGACTGATTTTGCACAATCTGCACTCCCAACCGATCAGCTCATGTGATGAACCGATCGGCAGAGCTTGGTGAACCGATCGGCTCAGATGGTGAGTAGATCGGCTGATGGACAGGGTGAAACAATCGCTTCAAGTGTTGAAACGATCGGTTCAACTGGTCCAACCGAGCAAGTTGGGAAATTCAGGTTGGTGAGAAATTTCTTTTCATTTCACTTGCCCAATTTGATTGGAACAAGGATTGGTATTTGATACCAATTCGAAACAAAAGAGGAAAAGTCAATCAGGAACTGACCAAGACCACGAACCGACCGATTTAGAAGTGAACCGACCATTTCATGGGTCCCAACCGATCGATTGCGGTGTCAACCGATCGGCTCATGTCCCCAACCGACTGTTTCAGAAATGAAACGATCGGTTCAGGTTGTGCACTTGGTTGTTTTTGTGGAAAATCTCGAACCCTTCTACTCCTACTTTAGTCTCACATTGCCCGAGATAGAGAACCCTATTCCATGACCCTCCTATATATAGGGGTATTGGGGGCTTCTCAAAGAACAACTCAGTGAAACCCGTTGCTCTGTAAAGTTGTCATTCTCTCTTGTTTTGGTAACTGAGAGAGACCGAGCAAGTGCTACCCGATAAGGGAGGCACAGTAAGGGAAAGACAACTACAGAAAGCGACTGGTGGTAGGAGAGTGTGTTAGTTACTAGTACGCTGACACGAGGGTGCAACTCCTTCCAATTCCTTATGGGACAAGGAGATTGGAGTTCCAGGTGGTCCGTGTGGACTACTTCAGAGGCGGGATATTTCTACCGCTCAGAGGACAGCTGTCAATCCCGACAGTCCTGGTGAGACTAGGAGTCATCAGTCCTAGTGCGACTAGGAGCTGCACAGACACCGTCCAAGACCGGAGGTGAAGACCGTGCAAGCCGTGAGGTATTGTCGCCGAACAAGCCTCGGGACAAGGTATGATTCCACAAACCACCCTTTCCTATTGTATAGACGGTGACACATTTCCTTGTTCTGGGTTTGGGGAGGAGAAAATTTTTGTTTCCGCTACCTTCTCTGCCTCCCCTAAAACCCAACAGTGGTATCAGAGCCACATCAACTGCTCTATACTTTAGGATTATCGATATGATCGATTTTGGTTTATCGCCTTTATTTATTTCATATGATGAGAATAAAATTAGCTGTATGCATGTCCAATCCTAAATCCACAAATCTCAATATACATATATGATATGTAATATGAATGCACTCGATACGCTTCGCCCTTAAATGAGTTTTGTGGTGGATGTATAGCGTGGTTATGGACAATAAACCCTATCTATGAATGGTTGTATGTGGTTACTTGCATCTCGGTCTGCACACTGATTCCCTTTCTCCTATTTCTGATGTAACTCAAAATAATTTGAGATTTCTTTCCTACCTTTGCTCCCCTTGAATGTAACTCAAGGTTTCTCTTTTTACAATGTAAAATAGGATAGAATTTTATTTCATATTATGTCAAAGAACGGAGGACATCCTGACAACAGCTGAGATGATCGGTTCAAGTCGTGAACTGATCGGTTGATGTTCAAGACAATCGGTTCAAGGAGTGAGCAGATCAGATGATGACCGATTCAAGGAGTGAAACGAGCGGGTGGCGGCCATGAGGAGATGCACGACGACCAGGTGAGCCGATCAGTTGGAGGAGCCAACCGATCGGCTAGTGGCACCCAGACGACTGACCAGATCGAACAGGTCACTCATGTGATGAGTTGATCTACTCGAAAGGCAAAGCACATAGTTCATCTTGTATAGGTTGCATGTGATGTAGACCTAGATTACCGTGATTCCTCTTGGCTCGAGGAATCACATTAGGATGGCCATAATCATCGCTTTTATCATTTTGCATGTTTTCTGTGGGATATAGCATGTATGTGATACATACTATATATTGTGGTGATTGGATATGTATATGTATATAAAAACCAAATCCCACATTACATATTAAATTTTAGATGCCTTCCAAATGCCACACATGTGAAAAACTTGATCGACCAAGTGTGGGCACGCCCTAGCGTGGTGCACCGTCTATCTCATGGAAGTGTGAAGTATGGATATGTGGGTCTTGCCTAGCAGGGTGCATATTCATCGTGTTTGCTTTGGGTCAGACTTAACAAGGTGACCTAGATAGGATCTTGCACCTTGAGGCATGGAGATAATCATGACAAGGAGTTGCATATGACATCTTATCAAGACTTGCATATGATGCAATTGGAAAGAGTTGCCTACCTGAGAGATCTAAGTTGTGGGTGACAGCCCTAGCTGGTCCATGACTTAGAGGATTTCAGGATCTTGCCCACTAGAAGGTTGTACGCTGCAATCTTCTGAATTGATGGTGAGGGCTATCAATTTGAACTAAAATAGTGGGAGCGATAATTAATTAAAGGCATAATT
The DNA here is from genome assembly GCA_963693085.1 of Alisma plantago-aquatica. Lineage (NCBI taxonomy): Eukaryota > Viridiplantae > Streptophyta > Magnoliopsida > Alismatales > Alismataceae > Alisma > Alisma plantago-aquatica. The sequence continues at coordinate 589,332,804 of OY856415.1, forward strand.
TATATCATCAACCTTTCAGATCAATCAAATAAGTCAAAAGGAGTTTTGGACTAAAATTGCATATTTTTCCTTTTGTAGTACAAATAGAAACAAAAACAATCACTTTTCTTTGCGATCCATCCTAAAAAGGACAAGTTAAATGGGAATAATTTCCACGATTGGTTAGGACATTGAGAAGCATTCTCAATCAAAGAGTGAAAGCTCTAAGTCCTAGTTATACCAGAACCAGATGAACTCGATCCCACCACATCAATGGCTGAAAGTATGCTTATGGAAGCATACTGAGGATGTCATTGATGAGGAGTGTTTGATGTTGTGTTCTCTAAACTATGAGTTGCAGAGACAACATGAGACATATGATGTCTCCAAGACATTGTCCTAGTATGTCATGATAGAAGGAGATCTAGTAAGGTATTCACACACTCAATATGATTGGGTATGTGGAAAGACCTGACTAAGAAGGATTCCCTCTGAGCCAAGAGTTGGCTATTGGTATGATACTACAAATGTTGCGAGAATGATACAGTTCATGATAAACTACAACATGAACAACTTTGACAAGCGTTGACAAAGTTGTTGGACATGTTGAGGATAGTAGAGGCAAATATGAAGAAAGACTAACCCTAATCTTTGATGAGATCAATGAAAGGAAAGTCTTAAGGGCAAGGGAAAGGGTAAGGGCAAGGGCAAAGAAAAGAAGTGTTCTGATGCTAGCCAGCAGCCCAAGCTGTCTTCAACCTCAAGGAACATGGGGAAAGGGTGTATGAGGGAATTTCCCTCTATATCTGGAAGAACATAAGAAGATGAAGGAGGGGATGGAGATCTCCACCTAAGGTGGTTGCGCAGTTGGTTGTTTTTGTGGAAAATCTCGAACCCTTCTACTCTTGCTTTAGTCCCACATTGCCCGGGATAGAGAATCCTATCCCATGACCCTCCTATATATATAGGGGTATTGGGGTCTTCTCAAAGAACAACTTAGTGCAACGAGTTGCTCTGTAAAGTTGTCGTTCTCTCTGGTTTTGGTAACCAAGAGAGCCCGAGCAAGTGCTACCCGATAAGGGAGGCACAGTAAGGGAAAGACAATTGCAGAAAGCGACTGGTGGAAGGAGAGTGTGTCAGTGACTAGTACGCTGATAGGAGGGTGTGACTCCTTCCAATTCCTTGTGGGACAAGGAGATTGGAGTTCTAGGTGGTCTGTGTGGACTACTTCAGAGGCGGGAGATTTCTGCCGCTCGGAGGACAGCTATCAATCCCAACAGTCCCGATGAGACCAGGAGTCGTCAGTCCCGGTGCAACTAGGAGTTGCACAGACACCGTCTAAGACCGAAGGTGAAGACTGCACAAGCCATGAGGTATTGTCGCCGAGCAAGCCTCAGTACAAGGTATGATTCCACAAACCATCATTTCCTATTGTATAGACGTTGACGCGTTTCCTTGTTCTGGGTTTGGGGAGGAGAAAATTTTTGTTTCCACTGCCTTCTCTGCCTCCCCTAAAACCCAACAGGATGTGGCTTTAGAACTCAAGAATCTACCTATCTTGCTTCTTCTTCTAGGATTTTGCTTCTATATGGAGAGAAGTGCCTACTTGACCAAGCTCAGATCTGAAACTAGAATTTTCTTGCCTTGTTTGCTCGAGATTCTTGTAGTTTGGGATCTTACCTACTCTTTATAGGCGATTTTTATAACATTCTTCACTTATATTGCTTTCTAGAAACTTGTTAGTTTATGTTTATGCTTTAATGTGATGATCTATGCATAAACAAATCATGATTGTTTAAGGTTAAGAATTTTTTTATGGTGTTCCCAGTTCTTTTCTAGTTCTATATGAACTTGTAAACATGTGTATGCCCTTTCTAAGTTATAATATGATCTGGGATAGGTTGATAGCAACAACCTATCGTGCAAAGCACAAAACAATTGATGGTCCAAATTAAGGTTTTCAAGCTATTTCCTTCCCTACCACACAACCGATGGTGATACCATTTAACAACCAATGGTGTTTCTATCTTGGAAAATGATGGTCGTGATTAAGGGTGTCAAATTTATTGTGAAAACCTATGGTCACCCCCTTAGGTCAGGTTTTGGCTCAATTAGATGTTTAATTATCATCCACTAAGTATTCTAATGATGCTATCAATCCAAGGTGACATTAGCTTAATATTTGATGGTGTTCAATGAATATATTGCTGATCTAACAACCAATTGTGACCTAATGATCACAATTAATGGTGGATTATGTCATCACCACATATGATGAGTTAAGAATGTAATTGTATATTTGACTAAACCTTAAAGCAATGGTTCCTTGGTTCAATTGATCTAATGGTTAGACCTATGCTTCAATTGATAACCTTCAACAATGAACCTGATCCAATGAATGATATTGGATGCTTCAACATCCAATGGTTTAGAATGAATCCTATGGTATTATATGTCGGTCCTAGTGATGATAATTAGATGGTTCAATACCATTAATTTGTAGTCTTACCTTTTCCATCATATAGATATATTTGATAAATCATTATAATAAGTGGATGCATAACTCCCATGTGATATAGATGGTTATACCAAACCTTAATGTAATTAAATGATGTTGATTGGTTATAATCCTTCCTCATGAATTATTAATGTGATAATGTATTACCCTCTTCTTGTGTTGAAACCACAATGTAGTACTATTTGAATACCATAGTGCCTTGCCATGATAATATCTATGGACACATATGTTCTAATAATCTTTTGAGCCTTGTTTAAGGCATGTAATTATTTTTCTAACCTTACTATGAATAATATGATAGTCTTAATGACCTTTGGACATGTATGAAGCCATTATTGAGGTGAAATCCTCTTCATCTTCCAATAAGGGTTAAAACCCTGGAACTTGTGATAAGTATTGGTATCTTGCAATAGTATGATGATAAGTGTGGTCCATTAATTTACAATGAATGATAGCATGTGGTAATGTGATTAAGATTTATATATCAAATGTTTTATTTCTTTTGAAGTTGTTATACATATACTCTTGTTAGAAAATAATTAGGGTTTGAATGTCCACTTGTATGATAAAGAAACTCAGAGCGCATACTATTGAGTATGTGGAGGTGGCAAATTGAGGATATATCCTTGTCATATATATATGAGGATGACGAATACTCCACTATAGTCTTGTTCTAATAAGGGTTTGTCACCTACTATGAAAACTCACATGGATTACGAAACATCTGAGTTACTTCATATTCATTTGATAATTGCCATATAAGTAGATTCATATATGTATCCTTATTAATTCATAATAACTTTTTGTTTGATTTGTAAATACATTATGTATTCACAACTTCAATATATATATATATATATATATATATATATATATATATATATATATATATATATATATATATATATATATATATATATATGTATATATATGTATATAGATATATATATACATATATAGATATATATATATATGCATATATATAATATATATATGTATATATGTATAAATATGTATATATGTATATATGTATAAATATGTATATAGATATATATATATATGTATGTATATATATACATATATATATATGTATATATATATATATATATATATATATATATATATATATATAACTTACCATGTATCCCAAGGGACTCATTAGAGCACAAAACACCACTAGTAGCCATGAAAGGCTAATTTCACAACACAAAGACATACAAGCACAAGACTTTATGGGAATATTAAAATCACTTGGGATTATGGATTCTACCTCATATTATAGTGACACTTATCCATACCATATTTCATCTTAATATTGGGTGGTTGTGAGGGTTACATCAAATACATGATTACTCTATAAAAGGACCATTCTTATGCATATATCTGCTATCTAGAGATTAAATGTCTAACTCAATTGAAATTATCAAGGTAACAGTTCTATAAGTAAAATAATATCATTATATATCCACTTACAGGGAAAAAGAGTATCATGTTGATTGATTTCCTCATCATATGGAAACAAGATATCATTAACATAGCATATTTATAAACATTTCACATATATTTCATATTTCAAAATAAACATGTATAGGTGGACATGAGATTAGAATCATTGATAACTTTTAGGGTATTACTAAAAAGGATGATAGAAACAACCTATGGTGCTAAGCACAAAACAATTGATGGTCCAAATTAGGGTTTTCAAGCTATTTCCTTCCCTACCACACAATCGATGGTGAGACCATTAAACAACCAATTGTGTTTCTATCTTGAGAATTGATGGTCATGATCAAGGGTGTCAAATTTATGGTGACAACCTATGGTCCCCCCTTAGGTCAGGTTTTGGCTCAATTAGACGTTTAATTATCATCCACTAAGTATTCTAATGATGCTATCAATCCATGATGACATTAGCTTAATATTTGATGGTATTAAATGAATATATTGCTGATCTAACAACCAATGGTGACCTAATGATCAAAATTAATGGTGGATCAGGTCATCACCACATGTTATGAGTTAAGAATGTAATTGTAAATTTGACTAAACCTTAAAGCAATGGTTCCTTGGTTCAATTGATCTAATGGTTAGACATATACTTCAATTGATAACCTTGATCAATGAACCTGATCCAATTAATAATATTGGATGCTTCAACATCCAATGGATTAGAACGAATCCCATGGTATTATATGTGGGTCCTAGTGATGATAATTTGATGGTTCAATACCATTAATTTGTAGTCTTACCTTTTCCATCATATAGTTATATTTGATAAATCACTATAATAAGTGGATGTGTAACTCCCATGTGATATAGCTTGTTATATCTAACCTTAATGTAATTAAATGATGTTGATTGATTATAATCAGACCTCTTGAATGATTAGTGTGACAATGTATTACACTCTTCTTGTGTTGAAACCATAATGTAGTACCATTTGAATATCATAGTGTCTTGCCATGATAATATCTATGGACACATATGTGCTAACGATCTTTTCGGCCTTGCTTAAGGAAAGGAATGATGATGATAATGTTACTATGAATAGTGTAGTGGTCTTAACAACCTTTGGGCATGTTTGAAGCCATGATTGAGGTGGAACCCTTTTCATGTTCGAAAAAGGGTTAAAACCCTAGAACTTGTGATAAGTATTAGTATCTTGTAATAATATGATGATAAGTGTGGTCCATTAATTTTCAATGAATGAAAGCATGTGGTAATGTGATTAAGATTTATATCGCAAATGTTTTATATCTTTTGAAGTTTTTATACATATACTCTTGTTAGAAAATAATTAGGATTTGAATGTCCACTTGTATGATAAAGCCTTAATGCATTCTATTTGCAGTAATTAATCAAGTGTAACCTTAATCGTGTATAGCCATGTGCTGTAGAGCCATATTCAGTGTCAAAACTTACTCGATGGTAAATGAGTATTCCCAAGGGAAACTCGGAGAGCATACTATTGAGTATGCGGGGGTGGCAAGTTGAGGATATATCCTTGTCATCCACAAATGCAGGTTATGGAGGATGGATATGGTCACACCTCATACATTTGATGTGATTGAGGAAAGCTACGGTTGTACCTTGGATTGGAGGGTTTTTTATACCCTAGTTTCTAGTGTTGTAACTTGTACCAAGTACAGACTAGTTGTTATCAGTGGACTATATGTCATTGTTGGCAGTTTGACTGGTATATCACTGCAGTTTGCTCATACTGATTGAGGGGAAGAGACCTTATGATAGCAACACTCCTAGATCTTATACAAAACTGAACAACACTTTGTAGTGGTCACTTGGACTTTGAGTGGTACAACTCAAACTTCCTAGGGCATAATAATAAAAGATATATTAACAATTGTGTAGTATAATTTCTAAGGTTCAATACGTATCACATTAATTGATTAACCCTTGTCTTATCTTTATACTACATAGTTCTTACATGATGCAGACTTATGAAATTTGAGTAATTCTACTTGATGCTAAAGCTTATTCACATAACTGTGTAGTATGCTTAAACTATTCAATCTACTCATATTTCTTATTCACTACCCTAACTTCTCAATTTATTTACTGTTAATTAATATGTTGTAATCAATATATGTTAGAGAGAGTTATATCTCTCGTTGGGACTAGGTCTCCCCCATGGGTCACCACATCTTTTTAGTTGGTCATTGGTAACGAGGTTGAGGTCATGCTGTGGAAGAGAGCCAACTTGGTGATCAATAGATTCAGAAGGTTGATCAGTTGTAGATGTTGGTAGTAGATTCCTAGAGTCATCTTTGTACTCTTAGGTCCAATTATGGGATGTGCTTTCTAGATGATATACTCATATCAACACAAGATTTTGGCAGTATGCTAATGTTTGTAAATATGTGGCATGTACATGTGGAATATCTTTTGTATGCAGGATGTGATCGAAGCCTTTGAACTCATATGTAAATACTTTCTATAGTATATGATAATGGAATGATGGACCTTTATGTAAATGTTCTAGAGTTTATTTACATTGTTGAAATTGGTTTTAATTATTCTACATTTTTTACTAAATGATTAATTAGTAGTTGATTGTGATTTGTGTTTTGAGTAATCTTGTTTAGTTTAACGAGGTGTCACAGTTAAGTTATTATCAAATCTCTAGGTTTGCTGAGTCTACAAGGACATAGGTCTTAGGTTTGAGTCTATTCTTATGTATCCAACATATCTGATCATAGTTTATGCTTATGCATATATGTCTGGAGGACATGAATAACACATTGAGAGTAGCTATGTTGCACCAGGAGGAGGTGTTGGGAGGTAGGCACATGATGAGAGAGTGCTAGAAGTAGGGCCAGAGCAGCCTACAATGCCTCATCTAGACTCGACAATGATGGCTAATCCTGAGTTTCACTGTATGTTTAGATAGATGATGGCCAAAATTACACATATTGCTGACAGAGCATCAACACCTCAAACTTTCCCTAATGTGGAATCCCAAGGTGTCAGGAACAGGTTTGAACATCTTAGATGTGTTGGGGTGATTGAATATGTTGGTACTTCTGATCTAGCAGACACTGACGTGTGGTTGACTGAGCTGGAAAAGGCATTCAAAATCCTGAACATCCTTGAAGAAGACAAAGTAAAGCATGATGTCTATCTATTGAAGGGTAGTGTTGGACACTGGTGGGCCATAGAAGAGGAGAAAAGGCCAGGAGTTGTAATTGGATGGGAGGAATTTTGGCGAGAGTTTGTCAGCCAATATTTTCCAAAGACATACCTAGATGAGAAAATCTCTCACTTTGAGAAGATTCGCCAGGGAGCTATGACTATCAATGAGTATGAATCAAAGCTTATGGAACTTCTAAGGTTCTGCCCGCACATGGAAACAACAAACAAGGAAGGATCTGGAGATTCAAGAAGGTTTTGAGTATAGAGTTGACTACTACAACATCAGCCTTGGAGAATAGGGAAAGGTTTTCCATCTTTTGGAGTCAGTAAGGTAGAGTGAGAGGTCTGCGATAGAGAAGCATGAAGATAATGCAAAGAAGTGACCTATGCAGTTTCAAGGGCAATCATCTTGGGGTTTAAGAACTGGAGGTTTTTCCCACCACAATCGCAATCGAGGTCAACCTTCACTGAACCAAGATCACATGCACCGTCATAGTGGACCCCGAGTCGGGGTAGAGGTCATAGTTTTCTGCTGATGGGAGCCTACAATACCTCATTGATTTCAGTGATAGGGTTGTTTAGGCCATATCAGGACACCAAAACATGTTACAAGTGTGGGTAGGTGGGGTATACAAAACCTTAATGCCCTATGAAAGATGAGGGGGTGACTCAACAGCCAAGGCAAAGTTAACAAGGCCCACAACAACGACAGTTTAGTAGTGGCAATGGTAGAGGAAGTGGTCAGGCATCCAAGGTAGGATCCTCTGGACAAGAAAGTAGAGGACATGGATGGTAGCAGGCGACAACTAGGTTTTATGCCATGAGTCATCCAGAAGTAGTGATCAATCCATGAGTCCTGACATGCCAGATGGAGTTATTTCATTTTGATTTGTCTGCTTCTAGTTTCATATCTTTATTAAAAGACCCAGGTGAAACACATTCTTTTATCACCAGAGAGGTGATAGATAGTTGTTATGTACCTGTTAGTCTTAGATTTGATAGCATATGGCTAGAGACTCCTTTGGTTGGTTTCGACAAGTTGCATGAAGTGTTCCCTTCTTGCATTTTTTCTTATTTTGGACACAACATTCAAGTGGATCTCTTTCCGCTTGACACACATGGTTTTGATGTGATCCTAGGAATGGATACCTTGAAAAAACACAAGGTAGTCTTGGACTATAGTACTAAGGTGGCAACATTCCATGATGGATATGTACAATGGATTTTCTAGGGTGATAGGAAGATTCTTCCTACATGTTTGATGTCAGCTATGAAAGCTGAGCGGTTGATGAGACAAGGATGTGAGGATTTCTTAGCTCATGTTGTGGATACCAAGGTGAGATGTCCTAGTATCTAGGAGGTATCATTGGTGCGAGAATTTTAGGATGTCTTTCCTGAGGAATTTCTTGGCATTCCCCCTCCTAGAGACATTGAGTTTGAGATCAATCTTGTTCCTGGAACACAACCCATAGCATAGTCGTCATATAGAATGGTGCCAGTAGAGATGCATGGAGTTAAAGAAATAGTTACATGAACTATTAGAGAAGGATTTTATCAAGCTGAGCACTTCTCCATGGGGTGCTCCCATGTTGTTTTTCAAGAAGAAGGATGGTTCAATGAGGTTGTATATAGACTACAACTAGTTGAACAAGGTGACAATAAAGAACAAGTATCCTTTTCCGAGGATTGATGATCTTTTTATTCAGTTGAGAGGTGCCATCATATTTTCAACGATAGGCCTAAGATCAGGTTACCATCAATTGAGAATTAAGGCTGATGACATACCCAAGTCAGCTTTTAAGACTAGGTATGGTCATTATGAGTTTTTGGTTATGCCGTTTGGGCTAACCAATGCACCAAAAACTTTTATGGATTTGATGAATATGGTGTTTAGACCTTATCTTAATTAGTGTGTGGTCATGTTCAAAGATGATATCCTAATATACTCCAAGGATAGTGAGCATCATGAGCAACTTACTGGCCTAAATCGCACGTCCAAAAGGAGTGGATTTAGAGTAGTCAGACTTTTAAAGAGATAACTCGACTCTTAGGCCCCCATAATGATAAATGGGGTCTGATGTAGCAATCGGGATCGAACACAGGGACAAGGTTGGCAGTGTTAAGCACGTAGAATCTAACACTCATATACTCCAACCGAAGAGGGAATATAAAAGGTGTTCCCTAAGGAACAACGACACACAAACTAAAGTAGTTCAAAAGAAACAAGAACAACAAGAACAAAAGAAATAAAAGAAATAAGATGAAACAAGTATATGGGAGGAAACCCGAGTTGGGGTTCACCTACTAAAGCATCTCACCAACACATACCATCATCTCTCTCTCTTGCATACGCTTACCAAGATTACGAGAAACCATCAAAAGCATCCATTCCAATCTCTCTTAAGATGAGGAAGGATCTTAATCTAAGGGTAGCCTCTCTCTCGAGATGACCAGATGCAAACTTGGCAACATAACATATGGTTTTAAAGCCTTAGCATTCCAACACTCTCATGCATTCATAATACTCCATGCCACATGATAAAATCAATATTACTCTCTCGAGATATCAACTATCAAACATCACAAGATGGTAGCTAAACATACAAGTGAAGCATTAAAATAGGTGCATGGAAATAATCTTGATAGGAATATGTATATTCAACAAAAAGAGACAATATACATGTTGGGAGAGCCTTAGTGGCTACTCTCAAACCAAGTTAAGGTGTTTAGATGCTCATGCTTACTGACAGCATAATGGTGTTATAGAAAGATAGATCTATGAGATGCCCACAAAGAGAGGAGGGAAGTACAATAGGATGGAATGATAGATATAGAAAGGATAAGATGTGATATGACACAATACTTCTTCAGATTCAAATCTATCACATGGATGGCGTGGACAATCTTCTTCTCTCGAAGAAGGGGTCTTCAATTTTCTCTCTACTCAGCTTCCACTTTTGGAGATCCAAGACTGATGGATGGGATGGTCTGGGTTGAATCTGGAACACAGTAGCACTTCAGGGTCCTCAGGATCCGATCTATGATCTGATGACTTGACAAGACAGGTGGGTGTGCTGTTTATAGGAACATTCCACCGACTTAAGCCTGGACCGCAGTCGTGATTTTGGTTAAGTGAGGGTGAGACCGTGGTCACGGTTTGTGCTTTATTCATCTTTCACTGCGGTTGAGCTTCGTCACGGCCTAGTGATAACCGTGGTTAAGGTCTGCTTGTGGGTTGCATCCGGGCAGTCGAGGTTGAGGTATTTCTGCTCGATCGTAGTTTGTAAGAGCTCATAAGTGACTGCGGTTTCCAAGCTGACCACGATCCTTCTTGATCACAGTCTTTCTTGATCGCAGTTTGTCTTGATCGTGGTCTGTATCCACACCGCGACCACTGGTCTATCTTTGAGGCACATGTTCTGATCGCGACCATCCATGAGGTCACAGTTGAGTGATGATCGTGGTCTATAAATTAGCCACAATCCCTCCTTGTAGTCTGATGATCACGATCTCTAGGGAACTCTGGAACTGTGATCGCGGTTGAGGTAAAAGTGGACTGTAGTCACGGTCTTGATCCGCGATCTGGATTGTAAATATACCTGAAACGATTTAAATGAGGCTTTTGTCAAAAAGATAGAAAAATTATGTGAAAAGCTAACAAAAGATATACTAAAAGTGGTGTAAAATATATACAGAAAGTACGTAAAATAGAGTGTTATCAAATCCCCCAAACATAGAATCAAGCATGTCCTCAGGCTAAGTGTAGGTTCGAGAACTCATAGAGAGAATGAAAAATCTTAGAAGACAACATTATAAAATGACTAAAATATCTCATTCTTTCATAAAGACTATTGTTGCATGTTTCCAAACCCTTAGGTCTCATTCCTCCCCCTCAACCGGAGGTGTGTAACTTCATTTCCCTTTCATTACCTTCAATTGTAAAAGGTTCCTCCTTCTAAACTTATCACCCCCTTCCCTTAGGTAATGACCGTACTAATGCCTGATCTTTTTTTAGGGGTAGCTTTCACATCAATTCCTTATTTTTCAGATGACCCTATGCTAATGTGTTCGGGTAGGCTTAAGGCTTTAGATGTTTTCCTCTTCCTCCTGAACTCCTCACCCAGAACTTCCGTAAGAACAGTGTGGTCTTTTTGGGCTTCTGACTTTAAGTCAGGTGGTTTTATGAGTTTTCATTCAGGATTCAAGGTGTGTAAGCTTGGATTCAAGATTCCACTTACGTGCACGACATATTTGCATTCATGAGTGCAACAATATACCAGTTGTGTGGAAACTTTTGGCATCTTTTGGGCACAACTCTCATTATTATTTTTTTCTTTCTTTTTGGCTTTTTACACCTCCTTTCAGTCTTTTGTGCGAGGGATTTTACTTGGTCTTCTGGGCGGCCAAGCCTCTTTTAGATATGCTTTGAAGAGGGAAGTTGTTTCCCTTTCTACAGAGATAAGGATTTTCTAGTCAAAAGTGTTAGGTGAGGGTGGTTGGTCAGGAGAATGACTAGCTGAAGTTCTCTAGTCTCCGAGGGTTTCATGAGTTAACGTCATTGCATTTACAACATATTATTGCAAGAATGAGGTAGAGAAATATTTCTATGACTTGTTTTACTCATATATACATGTATATGTTACTCATGTATTTCTCTCTAAGAGGGCTGAAACACTACAATCAGAAAATTTAGCAAGAGAGGAGGCAAGCTTTTAAATTTAAGAGGTAGTTTAGTTCAAAATTTCAAAATTTTCATCAAAAGTTTTAGAGGTAAATAGATGGTAAATGTACCTCTGCAACCCGTTTATGACTCCCCCCCCCAAACTTATCCTACAACACATCTTGGGGTGTCAAAATGTGAGCAAGATGTATAAACGAGCTTTCTTTATTTGTTTTTGTTGTTTGTGGTGCAGGCCCACTTGGACTCAAGGAGCATTCTTGTGTATATTCCTCTTAGTGTGTGGTATTGTTCATATTGCATGTTTTCCACCTTGAAGCCAATAGTGGCTATGGCCACCATCCATGATAGACAAAAGAAGCCGCATTCGTTTGATAGGAGCACCTATTGGGGGCTCTTGTGGCAGAACTGTGTCTTCTTGAAGTCTTTTCCTGTCAAATGATTGTACCCTCTGTAGTGACTTCATATCATGTCGATGATATCCTCAGCGCATGTGTTTGCCTTTTCTTCTGTTGGCATCTTTGCTATTGTCATATTAGTCTTCTTATTAAGTGTGAAGGTTGCATTAGAGCAGTTGTAGAGTACAACAGTCCTCCTGAGGATGTTGACATGTAGCAAAGTCTAATGATTATTGTGAAGAATAGGCAAGAAGATGTGATCTGGTGGGGACGTCACCAGGCGTTGTTGCAGTCGCTCCTTCTCTCCTGACCTTTTGTCCTTTAATATGTCATCTACCGGTAAGAAGTATGCTATGTGGGCATTTGGCATGGTGTCGCCTAGTATCGTCTGGTAAGCTGACATCGTACTCATGGAAAGGTATCCTCTGATTTTCAACGTTTCTCAGAGATCATATTTTAGCACACAAATGCCATCTCTCTCAAAGATGACATCTCCCGATGAATTGTCTTCTTTCAAAGAACTCATAATTAGAGTTAGTTCTTCCAGAGACAGACTGAAGCAACTCCATCTGTCAAAATTCTTGAAAGAAGGTGTAATTTCTCGTGCCGGTCCGTCTAGTCTATCATTGCCCAGATATTCTTCTTCAGCCTCTCCTTACTCAGGTTGTTCTCTTAGAGGTTGATTTTTAGGGACTTCTACTATTGGAGGATGCTTTGGTTCTTCATCTGCTGTGTGTTTTGCAGCTTCTCCAGAGCTTTCATACCAACCTTCTTTCCATGTCACAGCCTTGGCTGGTTCAGTCGGATCAACCCACATGGTCTTTAGCTGCATCCTTGACCCTTAGAACTTGTTATCTACATCCTTGATAGCTCGTTGTAGGCGCAGTGGTATCTTTAAAGCATCTTTGGCATCCTTCCTCTTGTAAACCAGCGAGGTTTTGTCCAGTTCGGCTACACAGCAATTGAGCACCATCGTTTTCTGCTCATACATATCAATGAATATCAATGCCCAATGCTTTGTATTCCTTATGGGAAGCACCACGTGTCTTGTTTCCTTCTGCTGGACTACTGCCTTTAGTTTGGCTACATCTGCCGCCTTGTAGTCTTCATTGTAGAGGAGGCTGGCTAGATGTGTTGTCCTATTGAAAACAAAATGCGGCTCGTCCAAGTGCAGGAATTCTTCTAAGAGGGTGGCGCAAAGTACATTAAATAGTCTTTTGTGTACTCAACCCTTCTTCTTAAATATTCTCCAGAAGTGGTCTCTGGACAGACGTCTACCTTTGTTGTTATATAGTATGTCTGACCGAGGTAGATCATTGTTGAGGACATCTGCCAAGATGTGGATGTCTCTACATGTGATCTGTCATACCGCAGTCATGTCCTTATCTTTCATTTTGCAAGGCAGAGTGGGAGCTGCTCCCAGTGTTTCTGCTTCAACTGGTACAATCCGCTCTGGAGGGCTCATTCGTGAAAAGGGTTGCCATCCCTCCATCCTCATCATCGGATGTTCCTTCCTGTGACAAGGGTGTTGAATTCTCTTCTATTGTCAGCATTTCCTTAGCCACTTGTTCAGTCACCTTGTGCTACAGTTGTGTAGTGGCCCCAGGTTTGGCTACCTTTGAGGAAGCTTCAACAGCTATGTTGTCTTTGACATGACTCTCCTCAGAATTTTGCCCTAATTTGGCTTCCGCCATTATTTTCAGGGTCGCCTCCATCTTCCCATCATAGATATAGTCACTATGATCGTGATGTGTTTGGAATAGGAGGAAGTCACTGCTCTCCTTGAGTCCGCCCCCAGCTCAGCTAACATTCTGTCGAGCTCTGCTGCTCCTGTTGTGCTGAGTTCGGCGACCGCCTCTTCACGATGAGTAGCATCAATCTACTCTTCTATCGTCATTTTATGCGTAGGCAGTGAGAACTGAGGCTCGGCTAGCTTCCCACCATCTTTAGCTTCTTCATATTGACCTTCTTCTGGATTGCAGTTGAGGTCGAGCCCCCTTGACAATATCACATTTTTCTTTGTTTGTTTGTCATTGTGGGAGCTCAACCGTTATGGTGGCTCATTTCTCTTTGGATCGGATGTATGTGCCACCTTTGTGTTGGCACTTCCTTCTTTTGGCGTGCCTGTTCCTCCCACGTTGTCATTTTTGTTGTCATCGTGGCTAGAGGGGCTGGCTAAGGAGTGTGTCAGGCTTGCTGTGCACTTGGTCTTCTTTTTCTTCCGTCAGTTCTCGAGTTCTTTACGTTCCTTGTCAAGCTTCTGGTGGTCTTCTTCTAGTCGTTGACACTCTTATTCAAGGTTATCCATAGCCGCATCATAACCCCAACGCATGTGGTCATTGTCAACTCAGATAGCATGCCTCTCCTTTTGCAGGTCTTCGATTTCATCTTTCATTTTCTTTAGCATTCCCATCATCATCCATTGGTTGCTTACAACTTCTTGGAGGAAGTTAGGGAGTGCTTTTGTCCTTTCATCAAGGACTTGTACCTACATCGTTAATGCAGACAGAGAAGAAGAAATGGTAGTATTTATTCTATTGGTTTGATGCATGTGTTCCCACATTGCATCAAACCTTGTACCTAAGGCACCTCCGAAGGAAGGTGTTTGCTGGTGCTGCTGGTGCAGCTAATGCTCCATGCGCGTTGTTGATGAGATTGGCACCGTAGGTTGTGGAGGTGGTGGTGATGGAGCTTTTTCTTTCTCCTTTTGCTCATCTAACAGGTCCACCTCTGCTCCACTGATTCCCGTATCCAATATGGCCTGAGAGCCTTGTCCTTCTGGCTCTGCCACCGGTTCGTTGTCAGGTTGTGGGTCGACTGTTACGGCCTTCTCTTTCTCCACCTCTAGCTCCACAGAAGTTTCTTCTTTGTGTGGCTCGAGAGGTGTGGGTTTTAGAATTCCCACTGGTACTTCTGGAGCTGGAGCTATGGGGGTGAGTTGTTCTGTGGTTTTCTCCCTCACAGTTGGCAGAGCAGTTGTTTCTGCTGTCTTCTTTTTCTCTACTGTCACTCTCTTCTACAGCTCTGTGCTTTTCTTCTTTTCTAACTCAGATGGGGTACTACTTTCTCCAGCCGTAATCACTAGGTCTGTATTTGCGTCGGCTTGCAGTGCCCTGGAGCACATCTTTTCAATGTCATCCTGTGTTGGTCGCAACTTGTGGGTGTCGTAGAGCGCCATTTCTAGAAGGGGGAGTAGTCTTTTTGATCCTATTTGTTTGAAGTACAACTTCTCCCCCTTCTGTGCCAGAATACCAATGCTGATAAGGGACTTAATGTTTATTATTTGTTGTCCCTCCATTTCTTTATATCTCTGGACTTCTCCTTTACCCATGAAGTATTCATCGATCTTTGTTATCTGGCCACCCATGCAGTACGTAGAATTCCTCTTTGCGTCTCTGCCTACTGCTGCTGATAAATATTCGATTAATATCCTCTTGATATTAATCGAATTCTTGTTTATCATCAACCAGATCAGGAACAAATCTCCCTTGCTAACTATTCATGTTTCTGACATTGCGTGAATTGTGTGGGCGGTGATTTTCTGCATTGTATAGATAAAGCAAGATGTAATTAATGAGGCCTTGGAGTTCTTTTAATTGTGTTTGTCCTCCCCACTTAGCTCTTCCCACATTTCATCACTTTCATAGGTGGCCACTTCTTTCTTGCTTGAGATGGATGAGTAGGCCTGGGCTTCTTCCTCTGTCTCGGTGAATATTCTATTCAGCCTTGCCCCCGTGACTATGTGAGTCTCACCCCTAGCCTTACTAGCAGCTGATAATCTCCACCTCCTTTTTTTCTTGTTTTGCTACTAGAGCGACCTTCTTAAAAAAAGATAGGAACTCTATGGTTAGCTTCTTATAGGATTTCACATGTGGTATGCATAAGGCGCATAGGTTTGCACCTTCCAAGATTTTTATTGTCCTATCATAGATTCCCATCTTTCCGAAATCTTCTACGTCCAGGTAACGGGTAGGGCAAAACTCCTTGTTTTGGTACATCCAATCGTAGGTAGACTGGTGCACAACATTCTTGGGATCGAACGGGGGTTCTCTGGATTGTGCAGATGTCTCCCCCATGACCTCCTTGGCTTTGCTTTCCCCCTCCTTATTTGGTTTTTCACCATCTACTGGATTTTCCTTCTTGCTTCCCTTAGTTTCCTTGGGTGCAACTTTTCTTTTCTTTCCTTGTACTCGACTTTCTGACTCTCCTAGTTGGTACTCGGAGGTCTCAATATGCCCAGTCTATTCTATTTCTTGTGGGGAGTCCTCCTATGGCATCTCCCCCAATATCCTTTGATATTATTCCAACCTCAGTTGTATCTCCACACATTTGGGCACTGGTAGAGAAGTATCCCTCTTCAGTGTTGCTGTTAGGTCATTTACTATCTTCTCTACCACCCTCAAGGAAGTAGCCTTCTGGTACATGGGGTCGTTGTTTCTTGGAGAATACATTCTGCAAATTTTTCAATAAATTAGTATCTAGTTGATTTTAACAAAAATTACCATTATTGCAATTATCTTGGGAAGGCATCTCTTGCACATGGTAGGTGTTCAGTAAATTATTAAATTTCATGTTCAAGAGTGTGCATAGAGACCGCGGTTGAAGTTTTGTTGGTAACTCATATGACACCGCGGTCACGGTCTCTGAAAGAGATTGTTGTCACAGTGTAATGACAAGGGATCACGGTCATGGTTTCTTGAGTAAGGACCGTGGTCACGGTTTGTTGATTAGGAACCACAGTCATGGTCATGGGTGTGGTCACGGTATTCTACTTGTCATGGTTAGGTCGCGGTTTAGGGGACCGTGACCTAGAGTAGAATTCTTCTACACCGCGACCAGTGACAGAATTGGTAGTTTGAGTGAACACTGCAGCCGATGTTAGGGTTTTTACGAGCACACTGCGGTCGTGGTTGTAGAGGTGATGACTGTGGGCCACGGTCTTTCTTCTTCTGACTGTTCCAATTCTTCTCTCTGTCCGACAATCTTTTCTTCAATTTTGTCGGTACCAGTTGTCCCATTATTAATGTTTTTAGGGTTTTTATTTGTTAATTGAAAATTTTGTCATATGGAGGTTAGGGTAAAAGGGAAATATGGGCAATCCATCGGCGAGGTGACTTACGTCCGTCGAGAGATAAAATGGGAAGAATCGATTCAGGCGACAGATTAAATCAGAGGCAACAATGTGATTCATCGATTTGGAAGTGCAGAAAGGGTTTTCCTATTACCTTTTTGATGGTTGTGATGGAAAAATCGAACATAGTGTGGAATCAAACATGGTGGAATCGGCTATCGGCTTCGCTGTGGTGGCAGGTCGTCGATCATAGTTAGAGTAGAGGTTAAGGTTTGTCTTAGACTTAGGAAAGCTAGGAGTGAAAAGAGTCTAAGATGAAAGGGTTTAAGGATATATATACTAATGTAATCATGACCAAACAATCAAAGGGGGATGCAAAACTGCAGTCGTAGTGATCATAAGAAACAACTGTGGTTGCGGTATGTTGTGAAGCACAACCGCGGTCACCGTTCTCTGCTGAATAAAAAATGACCTCGGGTCGCGGTCGAGGTGCTTGGTAGCATGCACCGTGGGTCGCGGTCTTCTTTATGCAAGTGCTATACCGCGACCGCGGTCCAGACCGTGATCAGATCAAAACAAAGGTCATTTTCTAAGGTAAATCATGAAATACTCAAAAGAAGATGGATATGTACATCACTTAAAAGAGAGGAAGATTAAACAAAGCAAAGAAGTAAGAGAAAACAAAGCTTAATAAAAAGGGTAAAAACTTGGGTTGCCTCCCAAGAAGTGCTTGCTTTAAAGTCTCTTAGCTAGACTGCATAAATCTTCACTCCTTGGGTCTTGCAGTTTGATGTGGCAACTCTTGATTCCTTTCCTCATTTGGCTGAGTTGGTTCCTCCAAATTGATCTCAGATCTTCTCACAAAGGCTTCATCTTCATAAAATCTTTTAACCCTGTGGCTATTGACCTTGAAGATACTAGTCTTTTATCCTTGAATTTCTATCATTCCTGATGGATAAATCTTTACCACAGAGAATAGGCCTGACCATCTTGTTCTAAGCTTCCCATGGAAGAGCCTAATGCTAGAATTGAAGAGAAGTACTTTGTCTCCTTCACAAACATCCTTGTTCTTTAGGTGGGCATCATGCCACACCTTAGTCCTTTGTTTGTAGGTCCTCACATTATTATAGGCATGTAATCTTAGCTCCTTGAGCTCCTATAGCTGCAGAAATCTTTTCTGATCTGCCTTTTCTAGGTCCATATTTAGTAACTTGATCGCCCAAAGGACCTTATGTTCGAGGTCCAATTGTAACCGGTAGGACTTGCCATAGATTAATCTGTATGGCGTTGTGCCTATGGGTGTCTTAAAATCTGTCTTATAAGCCCAGAGAACATTGTCAAGATTTATGGACCAATCCTTTTGAGTGCGGCTAACAGTTTTTTCTAGAATATGCTTAATCTGTCTGTTAGATATGTCTACTTATCCAGAGGTTTGAGGGTGATAGGGTGTAGAAGCTTTGTGCCTTAACCCATACTTCTTTAGTAGCATCTCAAACTACTTCTCTCCAAAATGTGATCCCCCATCGCTTATCACAATGTGAGGCACCCTGAAGCGTGGAAAAATGGTTTTCTCAAATAGCTTAATCACATATTTAGAGTCGCAGGTTTGGTAGCTACATCCTCTACCCATTTCAACACGTAGTCAACAAACACTAAAATGTATTGATAACCTTTTGATCAGGGGAAAGGACCCATGTAGTCTATCCCCCAAACATCAAAGACTTCTACTACTACCCATTTGGCCATACACATCTCGCTCCTCTTATTGATATTTCCAATTAGTTGGCATTCCTTGCAAGCTTTTACAAAAGATTTTGTGTCTTTGAATATGGAGGGCCAGTAAAACCCTGACTAAATCACTTTTGCAGCTGTTCTTTCCCCACTATGATTCCCTCCATATGGTGAAGAGTGGCATTCTCTCAAGATCAGTGGAACTTCCTCCTCTGGTATACATCTTCTATACAAACTATCAGAACATCTCTTAAATAGCAGTGAGTCACCCCAATAATAGTTTTTGACATCAAAGAAGAGCTTCTTTTTCTAATTGTAGGTTATATCCGGTGGTAGTTGACTACAAGCGAGATAGTTATAAATATCTGCAAACTGCGACAGACTTGGCTCGTCAGACTGAACCATTAACAGAGCTTCATCAACATAGTTGTCATTTACGAGCAACTGATTTTCCTCATCGCAAACTATTCTAGATAGGTGATCTGTAACCACATTTTCTTTTCCTTTCTTATCAATTATCTCATGGTCAAACTCTTGCAGTAGTAGGGCCCACCTCAGCAATCTTGACTTTGTGTCCTTCTTTTGCATCAAATAGCGTATGGCCCCTTGGTTAGTATAGACCCTTGGCCCCTATAAGATATGATCTGAATTTGTCGAACACGAAGACAATCACTAACATCTCCTTCTCAATAGTAGTGTAGTTAATTTGGGCTTCATCTAGCATACGACTGGCATAACATATTACATGGTGCTTCTGATCTTTCTTTTGCCCTAGGACTGCACCTATGGCACAGTCACTTGCGTCGCACATTATTTCAAAAGGTAGCTCCCAATGTGGAGCTTGCAAGATCGGTGCAAAGGTTAAGGCTTCTTTTAGGGCTTGAAATCTTTTAAACACTTATCATCGAACTTGAACTCTAAGTCCTTAATCAGTAAATTTGAATGGGGCTTTGATATCTTTGAGAATTCCTTAATGAACCTCTTGTAATATCCAACATGACCCAGAAAACTCCTTACTCATGTCACTGACATTGGTGGTGGGAGTCTGGAGATGGTCTCGATCTTGCTAAGATCCACCTCAATACCTTTCTTGGAGATTTTGTGCCCTAGGACGATTCCACTTTGAACCATAAAGTGGCATTTTTCCCAGTTCCGGACCAAATGTTTCTCTTCGCATCTTTGCAGAACTAGAGACAAATTTCTTAGGCAAGCATTGAAATATTTTCCATAAACAGAGAAGTCATCCATAAACACTTCAACTATATCTTCTAAGAAGTCAGAAAACATGGAGATCATGCAATGTTGGAAGGATACAAGAGCATTACATAAGCCAAAGGGCATTCTTATGAAGGCGTACATGTCATAGATGCATGTAAATGTCATTTTCTCATGATCGTTCGGGTGTATCGGGACTTGGTAGAATCTAGAATATCCATCAAAGAAGTAGAAGTAATCATGGTGGGCAAGTCTTTCAAGAACTTGATCAATAAATGGTAAGGGAAAATGGTCTTTCTTCATGTCCGAATTTAGCTTTCTATAATCAATGCACATTCTCCATCTTGTGACCATTCTCATGGCAACTTCATCACCATTATGTCCCTTCACCACAGTCATTCCACATTTCTTGGGTACTACATGAATGGGTCTTACCCAGTTGCTATCGCTTATTGGGTAGATGATTCCCACATCACGTAGTTTTAATATCTCCTTCTTGACAACTTCCTTCAACATTTGGTTTAATTTCCTTTGGGGTTGTACTAAAGGTCTCGCCAATTCTTCTAGGTTAATTCTATGCATGCATAGGGTCGGGTTTAGTCCCTTGATGTCCTCTATGGAATATCCAATAGCTCTTCTATGCTCCTTTAATTCTTCCAGCAGTCTTTCCTGTTGTTCTTTGGTGAGGTTAGTGTTGATGATGACTGGGTTCCTCCCTTCATCATATAGGAACTTGTACTTCATCTCTTTCGGTAATGGCTTTAGTTCTGGCTTTGACTTCAGAGTTTCTGACTCTTTGGTTGATGGTTCTAAAGAAGTGTACATCACTATTTCTATTACCTCTTCTTCATCACTAAGACTCTCTTCACCTTGGTTAAGGTAGTCTAGAATTTTGACCACTTCAGCATCTTCTGTCAAAGGATTTAGGTTATTTAGGGCTCTCATGAATGGGTCCACAATGGCTTTCTCTTCTTGATTTTCTTCACAATACTGGTTGTAGCTATCCATGAAGTAGACTAACTCGGAAAGAGCTGGCCCTTTCATAGAATCCTTTACATTAAAGTCGATGTGGTCACTTCTGACCCAGAGGGGGATCACGCCTTATGTGACGTCTATCAGGGATCTTCCAGTGGCTAGAAAAGGTCATCCAAAGATTATCAGACACTTAGGGTCCTCCACAATATCTATTACAACAATATCACTGGGTACGAAGAACTGTCCCACATGGATTAAAACGTCTTCCACTATACCCACTAGTCTCTTGAAAGTATGATCATCTAGCTCAATTCTCATACTTGGCTTGACCATGTCATTCAATCCAAGTCTTTATGCAAGGCTTAGGGGCATCAGACTTATGCTGGCTCCCAAGTCTGCCAGTCCCTTTCCTTTGACATTGTCTCCAACACAAAAGGGGATGCTAAAGGCCACTGGGTCTTTCTTTTTTGTAGGTAGTTCAAATTGAACAAACGCACTAGACATGTTTTCTAGGTGTACCATTTCGAATTGACTTACTCTCCTTCTCCTTTTGATAAGGTCCTTGAAAAACTTAGCGTAAGTTGGCATCTCCTCTAGAGAATCCAGAAATGGGACATCTATATGGAGTTTCTTCACAGCTTCCATGAACTTTTCATATCTCTTCTTGAGGTGAGCCTTGATGAGCTTGTATGGAAATGGGATTCTCAGTACATATGGGCTTTTATTCATAAAGATTTCTTCTATAGGATCAGGGTTCCTAGCTCCACCACTTTCCTCGAGGCCTTCTTCAGTAGGCCCCTCCTTGTCAACAAACTTCTCAGAAGAAACTGCCTTCTCCTGTTGTGGTTCTTCAACTTTTTCTTCTTCTTTGTCGTTTCCTATTCTAGAATTGATCAAAGTTCTCCATGGTCGGAGGATTTCCATTTTTGTAGTCTCAGTGTTTGATGGGATCTTTCCTGAGGGGTTCTTTACTAGCTCAGCCAACTGTGTGAGCTATTGGTCTATCTGGCATTGATGTGTTTGCATATCTGCCATTTGGACTTGCATCGTAGTCAGGATGCCAGAGTTGGCAAGGGCACTTTGTGCTAGCTGATCATTCATGGTAGCTTGCCTCTTGGAAAAATCAAACAGTTGACTCACCAAGTCAAGTTGACTGTTATCTTTCACATGACCCTGTCCTTGACCTTGTCCTTGACTCGACCCTTGATTTGGTCCTGCTCCTTGATGAGTTTGTTCTTTCCATGCTCTGACTAGTTATTCTTGTTTGTCTGGTAATTGGTTGTTTGAGTATACGGTGCTTGTCCGCTCCTCTTCTCAAATCCTGACAGTGGATTTTGTCAATTTCCCAGCTGGTGTGAATTCTCGATCGCATCTTTGTTCCCATAGCTAAAACCAGGATGATCTATCCTCTTGAAGTTTGTATAGGAAACATTCTTTGTCGATTCCTCTTCACTTTCACTATCTTCACTTTCTCTAGGTCTAGTGTAAATGCAGTTATCAAATCTGTGTCCTCCTTCACCATAGGTGACACATTTCATCACCTTCTCAGTGTGCTTCTTTCCATTTCCTCCAGTGTCCTTCAGTTGTTTAACATCAGTTGCTATCTTATGGATTTGGGCAGTTATAGTTTCTAAGGCCTTGGCCTCCATGTATGGTCCTTCAGAACCAATCTTCCTTGATGTGCCTCTATCATTCCTTTCGTAGTCAACTCCTGCTTGGAGTGCAACCATGTTCTCTATAATATTCATAGTTCTGTTTGGCTTTTCCCCCCAAGAAGTCACTGCCTGTGGCAGCATTCAGAGAAGTCCTCTCCATGTGGGTCAGCCCATTATAGAAGGTGGTTACAAGGAACCCCTTACGATAGTTGTGGTGTGGGCAGTCTTTCAAGTATTCTTGATAATGTTCCCACGCCTTTGCAAGTTCTCCCCTGGCTTTTGTGCAAAAGAGGTGATATTTTGTATGTTACGGATGGTCCTCTTAGTAGGATAAAGCTTGGTGACAAAGGCATCCGCAAGGGGTCTCCACCCATCTATAGACTGGTGGGGGAGATTTAGATACCAAGAGAGAACCTTGTCTTCCAATGAGAAATTAAAATCCTTGCAGTAGATTACTTCTTGTGGTACACCCCTCATCTTAATGGTATCACATATGTTCTTGAAAGCATCAAGATGGTGGTATGGATTCTCTCTTGGATTCCTGCAGAAAGGTTTGTTCTGAATCATAGATATGACAGCTAGTTTTAGCTCAAATTTTATTGTGTTGAAGTTTGGTACAACGATCGGACATCTTGACTCATTGGCCCTTGTTGCTGCCAACTCACGAAGGGTCTTCCCTTCCTCATTGTCCTTGCTATCTTTGTTCATGTGGTTGCACTCATGGTTGTTATGGTTTCTTATGTTCCTGTGGCAATGATGATGTTCCTCGTAGTAACAGTCTTCCTCATGATGATCATCTTCATGTCACTCTTCTCACTCTTCTTCTTGTTCTTCATACTGGTGATCATCATCGTAACGACCATCTATATCTTCATCTGTTCCTAGTCGAGGTGTGTTGTGTGCATTCCTCACGTTCCACTCATCTCTTGAGAGGGTAATGTCCATGCGAGGTGGCATGGTGAAAAGGAGTAAAGTCAAATGAGTTGCTTTTGCCTGGGTTCCTGAATAGACCGTACAGTCAAGTTAGAAAACTGAACTGGTCCAAATGAACTATTCTACACAGACTCAGGTTATCAAACTTAAAGTAATTGTGTTGTCAAGCTTATTGCTAAGCTTGAGGCATGGGAGTATAGTAAGTGGACTTGGGTTCTTAACAGTGTTGCTCAGCCTTGTCTCTGGCAACGGTGCCAAAAAGTTGACTAGCCTAAATCACATGTCCAAAAGGAGTGGATTCAAAGTAGTCAGACTTTTAAAGAGATAACCCGACTCTCAGGCCCCCACAATGATAAATGGGGTCCGATGTAGCAATCAGGGTCGAACATAGGGACAAGGTTGGCAGTGTTAAGCACGCAGAATCCAACACTCATATACTTCAGCTGAAGAGGGAATATAAAAGGTGTTCCCTAAGGAACGGTGGCATGCAAACTAAAGTAGTTCAAAAGAAATAAAAGAAATAAGATGAAACAAGTAAATGGGAGGAAACCCAGGTTGGGGTTCACCTACTAAAGCATCTCACCGACACACAACATCATCTCTCTCTCTTGCATACTCTTACTAAGATTACGAGCGACCATCAAAAGTGTCCATTCCACTCTCTCTCAAGATGAGGAAGGATCTTAGTCTAAGGGTAGCCTGTATCTCAAGATAACCACATGTAAACTTGGCAACATAACATATGGTTTTAAATCCTTAGCATTCCAACACTCTCGTGCATTCATACTACTCTGTGACACATGATATAAGTGATATTACTCTCTCAAGATATCAACTATCAAACATCACAAGATGGTAGCTATGCATACAAGTGAAGCATTAAAATAGGTGCATGGAGATAATCTTGATAAGAATATGTATATTCAACAGAAAGAGACAATATACATGTTGGGAGAGCCTTAGTGGCTACTCCCAACCCAAGTTAAGGTGTTTAGTCACTCATGCTTGCAGACAACATAACGACATTATAGAAAGATAGATCCATGAGATGCCCACGAAGAGAGGAGGGAAGTATAATAGGATGGAATGATAGATCTAGAAAAGAAGAGATGTGATATGACACAATACTTCTTCAGATCCAGATCTATCATGTGGATGGCATAGACGGTCTTCTTCTCTCAAAGAAGGGGTCTTCAATCTTCTCTCTCCTCAACTTCCACCTTTGGAGATCCAGGTTTGATGGATGGGATGGTCTGGGATGAATATAGAACATAACCGCACTTTGTGGTCCTCAGAATTTGATCTATGATATGCTGATTTGACAAGATAGGTGGGTGTGCTATTTATAGGCACATTCCACCGACTTAAGCCTGGATTGCGGTCGTGATTTTGGTTAAGTGAGGGTGAGACCGCGGTCGTGGTCTGTGCTTTATTCATCTTTCACTGCGGTTGAGCTTGGTCACGGCCTGGTGATAGCTGCGGTCAAGGTCTACTTGTGGGTTGCATTTGGGCAGTCAAGGTCGACGTCTTTCTACTCAGTCGCGGTTTGCAAGAGCTCGTCAGTGACTACGGTTTCCAAGCCGATCGCGGTCCTTCTTGATCGCGGTCTTTCTTGATCGTGGTCTATCTTGATCGCGGTCTGTATCCATACTGCGACCACTGGTCTATCTTTGAGGCATATGTTCTGATCGCAACCATCCATGAGGTCACGGTTGAGCGATGACCGCGGTCTATAAATTAGTCGCGATCCCTTCTTGTTGTCTGATGATCATGATCTCTAGGGAACTTTGGAACCGTGATTGCGGTTGAGGTACAAGTGGACCACGGTCGTGGTCTTGATCCATGATCTAGATTGTGAATATACTTGAAACCATGTAAGTGAGACTTTAGTCATAAAGATAGAAAAATTATGTGAAAAGCTAATAAAAGATATACTAAAAGTGGTATAAAATATATATAGAAAGTACGTAAAATGGAGTGTTATCAGCAACATCTTTGATAGGCATTGACTTTGTTGAGGCAGCATCAGCTATATGCTAAGTTCAGTAAATGTGAATTCTGGTTATCTGAAGTATCCTTTCTAGGCCATTTTATATCTGCCAAAGGCATTTGTGTTGAACCAAAGAAAGTGGAGTCTGTACTAGAATGGGAATAACCAAATACACTAATAGAGATCTGTAGTTTCCTAGGTCTAGCAAGTTATTACATCAAGTTTATCAAGGACTTCAGTTCTGTAGCGCTACCCCTAACTAGGTTAACTAGGAAGGATGTTCCTTTTTCTTGGAATGAAAAATGTCAAAATTATTTCTAGTTGTTGAAAGAAAAGTTGACTAGTGCACTGGTGTTAGTACTTCCAGAGCAAGTGAAAGGCTATATTGTCTTTTGTGATGCGTATTGATGTAGGATAAAAATGTGATTTCTTTTACTTTGTGACATCTTAAGAAACACAAGGAGAACAACAAATGATCTAGAGATTGAAGCATTGGTCCATGCCTTAAAAGATTTGGACACATTATCTTTATGGAGAAAAATGTGAGATCTTCACTGACCACAAGAATCTACAATATATCTTTGCAAAATAAGAGTTGAATATGAGGCAGAGGAGATGGATGTAGGTGATTAAGAATTATGATTGCATAATAGACTACCATCTAGGGAAAGCAAATGTGGTAGCTGATGCATTTAGTAGGAAGGCATCTTCATCATCAATGATAGATAAAGAATAATTACATTCCTTAATGTGCCATAAGAGAGATATGTTAGTGTCTCTTTGACAGATGAATGTACATCAAGAAGTTTTGTTGCTGGTAGGATTGTTGGCACAGTTACAAGTGAAACCTATCTTGAGATAGAAGATTCGTGATGCACAATCGAATGATAATGTGATACAGAATATCCGATCAGGGATTGGCAGTGAAAAGCATGATGGCTTTCATGAGGTAGATGATGGTACAGTTTGTTACCACAATAGAACAGTAATTCCTAATGTTGATGGGAGGGAGATGGTACTTGAGGAGGATCAGTCCTCCATGTATGGAATGCATCCTGGAAGTACCAAGATGTACCAAAACTTAAAGACTTGTATTGGTGGCCAGGTCTAAAGAGGGATGTGGCAGAGTTCGTTGACAGATGTCCAGTTTGTCAGTAGATGAAGGCTGACCACCAGAAGCCTACAGGGACATTACAACCCTTACCAATACCACAGTGGAAATGGGATCATATTACTATAGACTTTGTGGTTGGTCTTCCTAGGACAACCAAGGGTCATGATTTTGTATGGGTGATAGTAGACAAGTTGACTAAGTTAGATCATTTCTTCCAGTCAAGACGATGATTACAGCAGAGAAATTGGCACAAATACATGTTGATGAGATACTCTGTTTGCATGGCATTCCAATGACTATAGTTTCCGACAGAGGTCAATAGTTTACAAGTTGTTTTTCGGAGCATCTGCATTCAACAATGGGAACACAACTGAGATTCAACACAACTTTTCATCTGAAGACTGATGGCCAGTCTGAAAGGACTATTCAAACTTTAGAGGATCTCTTGAGGGCATGTGTGCTACAAAATCTTGGTCGTTGGGATGTACATCTGACTCTGATAGAGTTTGCATACAATAATAGCTATCAAAGAAGTATAGATATGGCTCCTTATCAGGCTCTATATGGGTAGCGATGTCAGTATCCTCTTTGCTGGTATGAGACAAGTGAATATCAACTTTTGGGTCCTGAGCTAGTATAATAGACTACAAAAGAGATTAAAGTGATACAACAACAATTGAAAGCATCCCAGGACAGGAAGAAATCTTATGCAGATAACCGATGCAGACCACTTGAGTTCCAAGTGGGAGATAGAGTATATCTCAAGGTTTCTCCTTAGAATGGTGTGTTGAGGTTTGGAAAGAAGGTTAAGTTGGATCCTAGATTTATGGGACCAAACCCTATCCTAGATCATGTCAGAAAGGTAGCATACAAGTTGGAGCTACCACTAGAGATACATAGATTACATAGTGTCTTTCACATCTCTTTGTTGAGGAAATGCCATCCAGATACTGAGCATACAATATAATTAGTAGAGGTTGAGTTAGATGAGGATATCTCCTATGTTGAGGGTCTTGTGTTGATCCTAGATAGTAGGGTGAAACATCTGAAGAGAAATGATATAGTACTAGTGAAAGTTTTGTGGCATCACCATGTCATAGAGGAAGCCACATGGGAACTAGATAACGATATGCATGGAAAATACCCATCTCTTTTTGCATAGGATTTTGGGGCGAAATCCTTGTTAGGAATTTATAGTTGTAAGGCCCCTAAACTTGCTTATAGTGTTGAATAAGATTAATTACCATAATTGAGTTCTTATAACCCTAATAGAACCTTTTCATATTCTTTGAAATAATAATACAAGCTTGAATTTCAAATTTTGTCCAATTTGGACATCGTTTGAGCAAGTTATGCAATTCTATGTACATTTGGGACTTTTCTATAATTTACCTAATTGAGGGGTTTTCTTTGTAACTTGTCACATTCATTATGTTCCTTAGATGTTATCTTATCATTCTTGAGCTTTTTGAGCCAATGGTCTCCTCGTTGAACCTTGGTTTGAAGGTGTTTTCTTCAAGGGTATTTTAGGGTTTACCCTTTATGGATGAGCTACCTTTAGGAGATATCAACTAATGCTTTATTTGTTTTTCTTGGAAATTCAACAAACGATGGATAAGAAGGTCTCTGTGTTTTGTGGGGAAGCTTCTTGTGTGGCTTCTTGTATATTCTTAATAGTTTAAGGCCATGGACACTTGGAAAGATACTAGGACTTCAACCTTTTCTTTCCTTTATCTTAAAGTTTTATATACCTATCCCTAAGCACCCAAATGAACCATTTTCTCTCTACCATTTACCTCCTTCTATGAACCTCATTCTCCCTCTATTCTTCTATGAAGTTCCTATCCAAGGAAGAAGAAATTGGGGATCTTCTTGGCAAAAGCATCTAGGGTTGCAATTGACTTCCTTTAGGGGTTTCTAAAGCTCCTTCCTAGCAATCTTGACCTAAAAGTGTAAGTATTCCCTTATTGACTCCATTTATTTCTCTGTTCTTCTTCCTCCTATTTTCCTCTAGGTCATAACCTTGTTGTTCCATGGTGGAAGTGGCTCTAGAAC